>CM033641.1:195960416-196286589 GCA_019512145.1 Engystomops pustulosus
AGGAGCAGAGTCCGTTCCCCCTCCTCCGGAAAATGCTGTCATCTGGCCCTTTTAAAAAAAAAATCCTCCCTTCTCCCAGTCATTCTTTGCCCCATTTCCTTTCTTCTCTTATCACTGACCACAGCAAGCGAATCTTGCACTTACACTGTCCGCACCTTCTTCTGGACATGCACAGATACAGTGGAGACAGCTGTCCTGTCCTCATCTGCGTATACGCCACATCGCGCACTAGGTTGCTAGACAGCAAGGCACCGACATGTATGCAAACTTCGTAGTTAGTTACATACCCTGCTCAACAAGCATGTGGTGTGGCGCATGTGGTGTGGCGCATGTGGTGTGGCGGGTGTGTATCTGCACATGTCCAGACTCTGCTCCTTGCTGAACATGCCCCATGGACCCAGGACACAAGGTGGCAGGTAGTACGGTAAACTTTAATCTAATTTATCATTTGAACTAAAAATGGCATAACTTTTATAAAAACTGTTTGGGGGCATGCTGTTTAGTGTCTGTATGGACAACGGGGAGTTTAAACGAGGTCACTTGTGACAGGTTCCCTTTAACAAGAGCCACCCCAGTGTGTGGAAGAAGAATAATTGTTGTTACAGAGTAAGAAAAGAAAATGTCTAGTGCAGAGGGAAAAAAATATATAAATATCAATTATGTGACAGCAATGAGGGTGTCATGGGTGCTCCCGCAACCCATATGGTGGGTCACAGGCTCACCTGTGCCCCTCTCTGCCCGCTTGAAGATTTAAAGGCCAGCACATCGCTGATTGGTGCTGGCCATCCCCAGGTAATTGGAAAAAAGCTGGCCTCTCCCAGCATTCCCAGCTGGATATTTGTGCCTAGTGCCTCCGAAACGAGCTATTTCATGCAATTTGCTGTGTTTCCGAATTCCCGTTGTGACCCTGGTTCCTTTATTCACTCTGATCCTGTGCTGCCTGTCCTGACTTTCCGCTACGTCCCTGATTCCGATCCTGTATTGCCTGTCTCCACCTTCTGCTTGTCCCCACCTCCTGCGTGCCTCACGAATCTGTACTTCGCCTTGGGTGCCACATCTGTTTTGCGGCGGGGTCTGGTGAAAACTGGGTACCACTTAGACTCTGGTCCCAGATGTCGGCTTACATCATTATGGCGGTACAGAGGATTCACTACCTTGGATTCTGACAGAGGGGGAAATGGACTTCTAAAAGCCAACAGTTTTATCTATAAATGTGTGGTATGGATTTCCTGATGTTGCAATGCAAATTGTCATGTTGGTTTAGGGGCACCATAATAGCTGTACATTGAAGCACTGGACATGTGACATCTCTATCTACATGTTGCCACCTATTTGTACATGTAAGAACATTACCGTATTCTTTATTTGGACTTTGAAATTATACTGGTCTATTTTATTCATGAGATACATTCACATATATTTACACACAGTTAATCATTGCCTTTGGCCTTTATCTCTGATAATGATTGGTTCACACCCACGGAGATTGTTTTATGATGTCACATCCTATTGGCTTTAATCAGTGCGCACTGTTTTGTTATTGCTTGATAAAGGCTAAGTAGAAAAAAATGTTGCTGTCTTTAATAAAATGTTGATGCTTGCTTTTTGGCATTTTATGTCAAAATAAATCATATAGTAAAATAAACTTACATGTTTTTTCCATTCCAATGCCAGATGTTTTTTTGAAGCTTCTGCTTGTCATATGATGTATGTTGCGGTGCAGGTCAATAATGCAGCCAATCATTGATCTCATACATCCTCAGAGGGTGGAATCTGTTTGGCAAAGGATGCATGAAATACATCCTGTTTTCAGAGGACTATAACTTTAGATCAGTGGCACCTAGAATCTCACTCATTCAAATTGTTTCGAATGACCATTATTACTCTGTAATGTCTTATATATGTTCCCCAGAATCTGTAAAGCGCTACAGAACTTGATGGCGCTATATAAATAAAGATTATTATTATCTCACTTATTTTTACTTCAGGAGGCGTCAGGGAATCGGAGAAATTTCCTGTTTAAATTGAAAATTTCATGTGCAATTTTTATATATAAAAATCCCTTCTAACAGTTTAACAGTTAATATCTCCGGTTCTCTGGCACCTAGAAACCTAAAGTTAGACTCATATGAAAGAGTAGATTCAAGGTGCCATGGATCCAAACTTATAGCCCTCATAAGGGTACCTCCCCTCCACCTTCTTAGATGGCAGGCAGCAGGGGATAAGTTGGAGGAGGATGCAGAGAGAAGCTGCTCACACCTCACAGTCACACCTCACAGATAAAGTAAATATTGACTTGATCTGTTGCTAAATTTTGATAAGGGATAACATCAACTAATGTTTAAAGGGGACCTACCACCACGATTCTACCTATAAAGGTAGAACGGGTGGTAGGTGGATGAATGGGACGTAAGGATAGCCCTTTTTGGGCTAATCCTTACTTCCCGGCTATCCTTTTGTATACTTTAATTACTTTATATGCTAATTTTTTTAAGCGGCTACTGGGGCGTGGAGTAGCCGGACATGAGGCTACTAGTCGCGGCTACTCCATGCCCCAGTAGCCTCGTTCCTTCGCCTACCAGGTAATCTTCGGCGCGCCCTCGTCCAAGTACCCGACGTTCTGCGCATGCGCAGTAGCACCGGCCTCGGAGCTACGGCCGCACACCCGTAGGCCTGTGTTCTGCACATGCGCAGAACACAGGGTATCCGCACGAGGGCGCACAGCTACGAGGAGCTGCACGCATTACCTGGTAGGCGGAGGAACGAGGCTACTGGGGCATGGAGTAGCCCCGACTAGTAGCCTCATGTCCGGCTACTCCACGTCCCAGTAGCCGCTTAAAAAATTTGCATATAAAGTAATTAAAGTTTACAAAAGGATAGCCGGGATGTAAGGATTAGCCCAAAAAGGGCTATCCTTACGTCCCATTCATCCACCTACCACCCGTTCTACCTTTAACTTTTGTACCCTCTCCTACCCAGAACAATCTTGCTCTCTTATTGTTTTATATTGAGTGATCTTTTTTTAGGTCAATTGAAAGAAACAATGAACATTCGTTACTCTTCGTCTAATGTGGCTATATATCAACCCGCAAACATGTCCAAAAAGTTATGTGTAACACAAAAAAAACACACACACACATTCCTGAATAAAGTTTTTATTTCACACCTAATTTAAAGTCAGATTTTCAGAACATTTACATGACATCCTGAACCCCACAGGCCGTAATCTATCTGGAGCATCACAACATTTTGTCAAGGTACACAACGGAGACACCCACACACTGAGTGCATATGCAATAGAGAAGGTTCACAACAATATCAGGGGGGGCAACATTGGAGCCCGCCTGGCTAATAGAGAGGCGTATTGGATTTTTACCTTGAGTACGTCTTCCCCTCAAGGTTTGAATATTAAGAGGGAATTAATGTATCATTATTAGCCCCGGCTACCTCTCTCTTTGCTATGTACTGACAGTTTTTTACGTTTCTCTGCTCCCATTTATACCTAATGCTGTTATGCATGTCGTTGGCCCTTACCACGGTTTTTTATCTTATTTTGCATACTTATTGTTTTTACCTCACTTACAATTTTGTTTCATTTATTATAGACTTGTAACATGATGCGGGGGAGTCTTCTCGGCTACGCCGCATGGTCCCTCAGGGTGGCTGCCCGGGCCTTTCGTCCTCGTGCGGTTCTCTGTGGGCCTCCGCTGCGATGTCGACGGGAGATCTCTCTGAGCTCCATTGTGATGTCACTCTTACAAGATATGCCACCCCGATGTCCGGAACCCGATGTAGTTGTCTGTTGCTATGTAACCGTCGGCTGGTCACATGACTGTAGACCATGTGATTCGGATGTGTCAGCTGACACGCATCACATGACCGAGCCGAACGGCAAATAATTGATTCTGCACACAATGTATGGGGCGAATTTACGCTTTATTAATGCCACTAATGTTGTGCCACTTGGGTATTGCTGATGTTAACTATTATCATTGTTCATGTCATGTTATATATGTTCCGGCACAACTGTTGTTTGCTCTAGGGGCGGCACCGGATGTGATGAAGCTCCACCTGTGGGGGCGTTACATTCGATTATTTGATTGTCTGTATCACTATATATATGTGGATTTTAAACAGTGTATGTTAGCCATGACTAAGGGCAGGTTGTCTGCCTGAAACGCGTAGGCCTTTGTGACCATCTGTCTGAGTGGATTTTATCCTATGATGCAACTTTGAATAAAGATACCTGGTGTTTGGAGACTGGCTGGACCGTATACTTCTTTCGTTTCCATGATTGTTTGCCCCGGCAGAGGGGTGGTCCGTGACAGAGTCGACACTTCACAGGAGGGGTGAGCTGGCATCCATGTGCCTTTTCATTTACCGTAATAGCTGTACATTGAAGCACTGGACATGTAACATCTCTATCTACATGTTGCCACCTATTTGTACATGTAAGAACATTACTGTATTCTTTATTTGGACTTTGAAATTATACTGGTCTATTTTATTCATGAGATACACTCACATATATTTACACACAGTTAATCATTGCCTTTGGCTTTTATCTCTGATAATGATTGGTTCACACCCACGGAGATTGTTTTATTATGTCACATCCTGTTGGCTTTAATTAGTGCTCACTGTTTTGTTATTGCTTGATAAAGGTTAAGTAGAAAAAAATGTTGCTGTCTGTAATAAAATGTTGATGCTGGCTTTTTGGCATTTTATGTCAAAATAAATAATATAGTAAAAACAACTTACATGTTTTTTCCATTCCAATGCCAGATGTATTTTTGAAGCTTCTGCTTGTCATATGATGTATGTTGCGGTGCAGGTCACTACTGCAGCCAATCATTGATCTCATACATCCACAGAGGGTGGAATCTGTTTGGCAAAGAATGCATGAAATACATCCTGTTTTCAGAGGGCTATAACTTCAGATCTGTGGCACCTAGAATCTCATTCATTCATATTGTTTCGTATGACTGTTATTACTCTGTAATGTCTTATATATGTTCCCCAGAATCTGTAAAGCGCTACAGAACTTGATGGCGTTATATAAATAAAGATTATTATCTCACTTATTTTTACTTCAGGAGGTGTCAGGGAATTAGAGAAATTTCCTGTTTGAATTGAAAATTTCAGGTGCAATTTTTATATATAACAATCACTTCTAACAACAGTTTAACATTTAATATCTCCGGTTCACTGGCACCTAGAAACATAAATTTATATGAAAGAGTAGATTCTAGGTGCCATGGATCCAAAGTTATAGCCCTTATAAGGGTACCTCCCCTCCACCTTCTTAGATGGCAGGCAGCAGGGGATAATTTGGAGGAGGATGCAGAGAGAAGCTGCTCACACCTCACAGATAAAGTAAATATTGACTTGATCTGTTGCAAAATTTTGATAAGGGATAACATCAACTAATGTTTAAAGGGAACCTGTCACCAGAAGAGCCATTTTTAGCACTCCCCCAGTCCCCACAGAGCACAGTACATTCACTGCCAAAGTGTTTTTGTATAAAAAATTGGTTTTACAGAAAAAAAGATATGTTATATTGTACCTTTCATTAGCATCTGCTGTGTGACTAGGCAGTTGCCAATTAGGAGGGTCTGGAAAGGAGCAGTCCCCCCCCACCCTTGGGGAACAGCTGCTCCGTGTGACCTTTTCAAATATATGAAAACACCCATCACTGGGCTTAGCGACGCCCCCTGCTCCTCTACAGCCAATCCCGAGTGATGGGAGTTATTCATATATTTAAAAAGGTCACATGTTTCCCAAGGGTGGGGGGGAACTGCTCCTTTCCAGCCCCTCCTAATTGGCAACTGCCTAGTCACACAGCAGATGCTAATGAAAGGTACAATATAACATATCTTTGTTTCTTTAAAACCAATTTTTTATACAAAAATACTTTGGCAGTGTATGTACTATGCTCTGTGGGGACTGGGGGAGTGCTAAAAATGTCTCTCCTGGTGACAGGTTCCCTTTAAGTTTTGTACCCACTCCTACCCAGAACAATCTTGCTCTCTTATTGTTTTATATTGAGTGATCTTTTTTTTAGGTCAATTGAACGAAACAATGAACATTCGATACTCTTCGCCTAATGTGACTATATATCAACCCGCAAACATGTCCAAAAAGTTATACGTAACACAAAAAAACACACACACACATTCCTGAATAAAGTTTTTATTTCACACCATCCTCCATTATTTATACCTATGTTATGGTGTTCTCAAATTCTTATGAACCACGGAAGGTTATTGCGCTTCTAATACAATGGTACACATATTACACCCATCTAAAAATGACCTTTTTTTTATCTCATTAGTTTGGTGTATAAATATCTAAGGGCACATTTACTTACCCCATCCACGGAGTTCACCAAAAGTACATTGTCCGCGATTCCTTAAGATCGTGCGCCCAATATCCTGTGCATGTGTTGCTTCCCTGTTCTGGTCTGACAGAGTTCACCATCTTTTTAGCAGTGCATGTAAGTGCTTGGGCTTGCGACACAATTTGAAAGTCAAATCTTGCACTCAGTTCGAATCAGTCGGATCGTCTGACGGCATGCCCCCTAAATTGTGTTGCATGGAAGCCAGCACAGCTGCACCAAAAAATCCATGCACAAGCACTTGTTAAATACCTGTGCAAGCCATGTAATCCCTGAAAAAGGCGCACAGTCTGATGAAAGTGCGCTCCGCGATCCTTATTAAATGATCCCCATAGTGTTGTATTTGGGTTACGGCTGTGTAAGGCAGTATACAATACTGTATTTGTGAGAAGCTCAGTACTCTGTGGATTTAATGTTCCCTTTGCTCCATATTTTGGTGAATCTACAATTGTGAGGTATGTGTGAGCTTTTCACATCTTACAGTTTTTTTGGAAATTACACTTTCTTTAGTTAAGCAGACTGGATTTGTACATATTTTAGTGGAAATTTTGAATTTTCATGGAATTTCTAGTGCGTAGACCTCCACTCTAATGTGAGTTTTATGTAAAAATTCATGTTTTCATTGGATTTTCAATGCATTTCATTTTGTGATGATTTATTCATGTGAACATATTACAATGAGGTATCTGTGAAGTCTGACGGTGCAGTTTAGTTCCGTACCTTAGCTTCTGAACTAGCCTGGAATGAAGCGACCTCGGTCCTTTAAAAAAAAGGACTTTCAGGACAGATCAAAAACGCCCTTTCTGCATGAAACATGCCATCTTCTCTGAGTGGTCTCATCTCCCTGGCCACTCAGATTGACATCCAGTTCTCGGAGCGCTTGGAGGAACAGCAGCTTGAACAAACCCAGCCCAGGACCCACTTGGCTCCAGTCTTCCAAAGACCACCGCTGCCTTCCTCCGTGTCTGCTCCAGAGGAGTCTATGCAGGGGGTTAGAGCTCATCTGTCATCTCAAGAGCGCTCCAGACGAAGACAGGAGAACCTCTGCCTCTATTGTGCCAGCTCGGAGCACTTTCTTGAGACTTGTCCAGTCCCTCCCCAGAGTTCGGAAAACGCACGCACTTAGGGTTCTGGGGTTCTTTGTGAGAACAAAGCTTCTCCATGCCTGAATGTCCCAGTTCTCCTCAGCTTTGGAACTAGTGACCAGTTTCAAGTTTCAGCCTTCCTGGATTCCAGCTCTGCAGGAAATTTTGTGGATGCTGCCCAGGTCCCCCAGCATTATCTCCCTGTGGTTCGGCTAGAGAAGCTGCTTGCCAGACTGTTGTTCTATGTCCTACCCCAATCCACATCTTCTGTTGTACTGTGTCTCCCGTGGTTGCAATGACATGCTTCTGTGCTCAACTGGCGTGCCGGTGAAGTTCTTCGCTGGGGACTGGAATGCCAGTGTCGCTGTTTTTTGGCACCTCATCCCGTATCCACCACGGTTTCTCAGGTGTCCACCAAGTCACTGGTGGGTCTCCCTGCTTCATGCATGGACTTTGCAGACGTTTTCTCGGAGAAGCAAGCAGAGACTCTGCTGCCACACCGGCTCTATGACTGCCCTACAGACTTGATGCCAGGCACATCTCCACCACGGGGTCGAGTGTATCCACTATATTTACCCGAAACCGTGGCTATGTCGGCCTATGTGAAGGAGAATCTACAGAAGGGGTTTATACGCAAGTCCACTTCGGCTGCCAGTGCTGGATTCTGCTATGTGGCCAAGAAGGATAGCTCTCTCTGTCCATGCATTGACTAGCGCAGCCTTAATAAAGTGACGGTGAAGAACCACTACCCACACCCTCTGATTATGTAACTTTTTGATCATCTACGCGGTGCCAAGGTTTTCACCAAGCTGGATCTGCGGGGATCATATAATCTCATCCGTATCCGTGAAAGTGCTGAATGTAAGACCGCCTTCAATACTCAAGACGGCACTTTGAGTACCTTGTTTTGCCCTTTGGACAATGTAATGCACCAGAAGTGTTCCAAGAGTTGCCATCGACATTTTCAGAGACTTACTTTATACCTGTGTTGTCTATCCAGACGATATCCTGGTGTTCTCCACGGACCTTGAGTCCCAACAGGCCCATGTACGTCAAGTTCTCAGGTGCCTAAGGGCCAATCGCCTATATACCAAATTCGAAAAGTTGCAATTTTACCAAAAGAGTCTTCCTTTCCTCGGATACATCATCTCTGACAAGGGACTACAGATGGATCCTGCCAAGTTGTCTGCTGTACTTCAGTGGCCACGCCCAGTAGGACTTTGTGCTCTCTAATGATTCCTGGGCTTCACTAAATACTACCGGCAGTTCATACCACACTTCTCCCTCGCTTCTCCCATTGTGGTGCTAACCAAGAAGAACGCCAATCCTAAACTCTGGCCTCCAGTGGTTAAAGAAGCTTTCTCCAAGCTGAAGTCTGCCTTTGCCTCTGCTCCCGTTCTCACGCCTCTGATGCTCAGAAACCATTCCGGTTAGAGGTTAACGTCTCCTCAATTGGTGCTAGAGCTGTTCTCACCCAGAAAGGGCCTAAAGGTCAAATGCTCATGTGCGGCTTTCTCTCTAAAACCTTTTCAGCCGCAGAAATCGGGAGCTTCTGGTGATAAAGCTTGCTTTGGAAGAATGGCATTAACTTCTGGAAGGAGCTCGTCATCTAGTCAGTATCTTTACTAATCAGAAAAACCTCCTGCATCTCCAGACTGCTCAGTGTTTCAATACATGACAGGCTTGTCGGTCCCTGTTCTTCTCCCGCTTCAATTTCCTGATACATTTCCATCTTGCTGAGAAGAGTGTTAAGGCTGATGTCCTCTCTCTTGCCTCTAATGTCATTGTGGAAGGACCTGCTCCTCATCATATTGTTCCGCCTGAATGGCTGGTTCTCGCTGCTCCTGTGGATCTATGGCAGTTTCTTCCTGGCAAGACCTATGTCCGACCAGCTCTTCGGAAGAGGATACTAACTTGGGGATATTACTCTAGTGTGGCTGGGCACCCTGGGGTGCAGAGATCTGTTGCTCTCATATCTCGTTTCTACTGGTGGTCGGATCTGGTCAAGGATGTACAAGGTTTTGTGGGCTCCTCCACTTCCTGTGCCCATAACAAGTCATTATGCCTCAAACGTGCAGGTCTACTTTTGCCATTGCAGATACCCCAGTTGACCATGGACTCACATTGCCATGGACTTTGTTACGGATCTTCCGCCACCTTTCGGTAGTACCGTCATCTGGGTGGTTACAGACCTGTTTTCAAAGATGTCCCACTTTATGCTTCTGCCTGGTCTACCGTCTTCTCTTGCCAGCTTGTTCTACCTCCTCATCTTCTCACTTCATGATCTCCTCTGCATATTGTGTCGGACCGGGGGTCCAGTTTGTTTCTCAGTTCTGGTGTTCCCACTGCAGCCAACCCTAAGTAAAGCCGGATTTCTCCTCTACGTAGCATCTGCCGTCTAATGGACAGGACAACTGGTCCATCCTGTTACCGTGGGCAGAATTTTCCTACAATTGAAAGGAATTGGACTCTGTCTCTGCTGGCTCTGCTCCCTTTTTCATGACAACATCCACGACCACCTCTCCCTCTGTGAGTGTTCCTGCCGTGAAAGAATTGGTCCGAGATCTCAAATCCCAAGGTGACAAGAAACGCAGGCCTCTTCCAGTCTTCTCTGCGGGTGATAGAGCGTGGCTGTCTTCTAGATACATCCAGCTGAAAATTCTCAGCTACAAACTTGGTCCTTTGATTCTTTGGTCCATTCTCTGTGGCTTATAACCTTTGTCTTCCTCCCACCTTGTGTATCCCACCTTCCATATCTCTCTTCTGAAGCCAGTCATCCTCAACCGCTTTCCCCAACAAGTACCCCCTCCTGCTCTTGAGGCTGATTCCATCAATGTCTTTGAGGTAAAAGAGGTCCTGGATATGAAGTCGGTCAGAGGGAAGCAGTTCTTTCTCATTGACTGGAAGGGGTTTGTGCCGGAGGAGAGGTCTTTGGAGCCCGAGGACAAGATCCTGGATCATGGTCTTCTGCATTATCTCCTCCAGACCAAGAAGAGGGGGAACCCCAGGAGGGAGTACTGTCACGGGTGCTCGTGCACCCCTGTCTCCCCCAGCACAGCCGCGGCAACTCTCCTTTTTGCATCAACCTGCACTAAGCCTTCTTCACTATTAAAGGCCAGTGCACCATTGATTGGCGCCGGCCGCCCCCTTTAATTAATAGTACCCTTTCCTGCATACCCCGCTGAATCTTTGCGCCTAGTGCCCTAGAGAAAGTTTCCCAGTTGTTACCCTTGTGATTCTGTGATTCCTGCTGTGACCTCCTGCATGCCATTGACTGAATAAACTCCACAATATTATAAGGACCAATATATCTCGGTGCAAGTTTATCTGCAGGAACCTTAAGCAGAACATTTCTGGTACACAGCCATAACTCCTTCTTGAGACAAAACAAACTCAGCTGATGTCAAATTAGACCCCATGCCCACAAGGGCCCATGCACACAAATTTATGGCACCCATATGCTATCTGAAAGAAGTTGCATTGCACGGCCATCACTGGAAAAAAGATACAGCATGCTCCATTTTTCCCTGTACTTACAGCCCGGCTACACGGCTCCCTATGGAGAGGGAGGGGTGATGACAGGCCCTACTACCAGGATAAGCTGGTCTTAATGATCGCGCCCTTTTCATAGTCCCGTCGACTTAGCCACATACAAGCCGGATATGGTCGGTGTAGGAGTAGCTGCATAGGGAAACCCCTGCACCGACCTGTTGTACTTTGCCAACACTAGGGAATGATGATTGACTCCTGAAATAGCCATTCTTAAATACTTGCTTTTTATAGCATATTTTAAATAGCCCCCATTTCTCATCCTGGATCCTGTCGGGGTGGCAGCTGATTAGGGCTGCAACATATAGGGTATTCTAGGGCTTTTAATCACCTAGGGTGTATTAGGGACAGTCTCCTTAGTCCCAGGGGGCACCACCCCCCCCCACAGCCTCGCCCCTCGCGCTGCCGCCCCTGCACCCTTGTCCATCTTGCGGCCGCAGCCTCCTCCCTTGCGCTGCCACCCCTCCCCCGCAGCCTCGTCCCTTCCGTGGCTGGCCACCGGTTAATCGTTTTGTGGTTTGGCTCTGGCGCTGCGGTCACTGATCTCGTCTTGTTTCTATGTGGATTGGATTTTACTTTTCTTAGGACTTTGTTTCATTAAAAGAAATGATACAAAATGTTTCCTTTTTCTCCCCCACCTGATTGGCCCCAGCGCCGCCGCTCTGCCCGCTCTTTGCTTCTTTCAGATTTTTGATGGTTTCATTTTTTGCTACAAATGTTACGTGTTATACTGATGATTGACAGGAGGTGACAGTATAAGGGATAATGATCGCTGCTTGTGGATTGGGCTCCGATGTTCTGGTGATTGTCTGGGTCGTGCAGCGCCGGTGGCTCCGGCTCCTTCCTGCCATTTGTAAGATTTGGGGCCCAGCGACTCCCCCCGGAGGACGCGGCTGGTAAAACTCGCTAAATTGAAAGCCAAATGAGGGCGATTTCTCTCTGGGATAATTCACTAATTCTCCGCAGGTCATTGAGCGGCGTCACATTAATGGAGGAATTTCACACTTTTCTCTGTTTTTGAGGAATGTTTCTTATCATTTGTGAATTAGGGAGGACATGAGACATTTCTGGAACATTTGCTTAAAATAATCAAAGAGATGAGAAGTGAATGAACACTGAGCGCAATGAGGCTCGCGCTCCGATCGCCATCCATCTCCTGGCAAGAAGACGCTCACCCCGCCGCTTCATCGTGTTTTATCTTTTTTCAGGTTTTTTTTACATATTTTTCCCTTCATATGAGATTATTTTTATCATTGTGGAGAATTTATTCCTAAAAGTGAAGATACGAGGCTCCTTGTGTGTGTGTGTGTGTGTGTGTGTGTGTGTGTGTGTGTGTGTGTGTGTGTGTGTGTGTGTGTGTGTGTGTGTGTGTGTGTGTGTGTGTGTGTGTGTGTGGGGGCTGCAGCAACATCAGGGGGGGAGGGGGTCCGGCTACTAGAAACAGCAACAATTATATAGTTACGTGACCTGCCCCAGGGCACCTCGTCTGCAACATCTACTACGTCTACAACACAGAGGGCCCCCCCCCTCGTCTACAACACAGAGGGCCCCCCCCCCTCCCTTAAGTTCTACATCCATCTATACACTGTATATCCTCTAATCCTGGGTGTACCAAAGCCAAGAGGGATTATAGCAATGTCTCTGACCCTTGAAAACTGTAGATATAGTACTTTTTATTTTAACTTTGGGGGGAAAAAAAATCATCAAAGATCAGGAGGAAGGGCAGTAATCTAAGAGGGTCGGGCATCAGTGGTGAGCACTACAGCCTTGCAGTGCTGGAGTCCTGGGTTCAAGTCCCACCCAAGTCAACATCTGCAAAAAGTTTGCGTGGGTTTCCCTTGGGTCCTCCGGTTTCCACCCACACTCCAAAACATACTAGCAGGTTGATTATATTGTGAGCCCCATGGGGAGAGGGACTGATTTGGCAAGTTCTGTGCAGCGCTGGGTAATCTGTGAGTGCTATATAATGGAATTATTAATTAATGCCATCTCCAAGTGGGTATGGACAGTGGCAGACTTCACACTAGCTACAGTCAGTAAGTGTTCAAGCATGAACATGGCTATAATGCCATTCTACATCAGGCCCCCCCGATATAGCCGGCGGCACTTCATTGTGTGCCGGTGCACAAAGTGCCAGTGTATGATAAATCTCCCCCATTGACTGCGTTTTCTATATATGTATTATCTTCTATTGTTATCATATCCATTTTGTGATGTAAGGGATGTCCAGACTAAAAATTGAAAGATACAGCAATAATTATTACATATAAAAAGACTGAAAATAAAACAGAAAAGTCAGTAAAATGTACTAAAAATACATTTCATTTAAAGAAAAAAAACCAGACTGAAATACACATATCTACAAGTCACACATGAAGAGGTCTATGGATTTAATGTATAAAGAAACAGTTTTTATTAAACCAGCTTACAGATATAGGAGAGCAAGTTAGCATTGTGCCAAATATGAAACATTGGATTCTCTTCTGGCAAGTGTCCCTCTTTACTTAACAGATAAAATTAGAAAATGATCCACACCAATCCCAGTTGAATTAAAAGAGTTCCAAAATTTCACTATATTACTGGTTCTGAGCAGTGAGAGAATGGCACCCTATAGCTTTCCAGCTGTTGTAATATTGCAACCCTTGAAATAGCTTGCACGGCCTGCTGGGTGTTGCATCTTCATGACAGCTGGAAAGCCACAGCTTGTCTTCCACCATTTCAGACTATGTGTAAATGCATACAATGAAAAAGGACTTGAAACAATCAGTAAAGGTTTGTGTATTCATGTGTGTAAAACAAACCCTTAAAAAGGGGTTGGCTAGGATTTAGTATTGATGGACAATCCTTGATAGGTGGTGGGGTGACAGCCTGTCCTTGAGATGATCCCTTGTTCGCCACCCTGTAAGCACAAGGACATACAACCGGAAGCAGTTGACAGTGTTTCAGTGGATGAGGAAATTACACCCATAGCTCAGATTTCATCTGGAGAGGTTCCATATGCTGATGTAGCAGAGTTCTGTACACTTTTTATATGGGAGAGATAGCAATGAAAAACAACAAGACACCTATGATTTAGGCTGCATTCGTACGACTCTATGGGGGAGATTTCTATGGCACCCCAGGCTCAGTACGGTGAGCACAACGAGCCGTCACCGATCCGAGCTGTAGCCACAAAAAAAAAAAAAAAAGAAAGATAGAGCATGCTCCATCTATGACCCTAAGAACGACTGTGCGGCTTTATTTTATTTGTAGAGGGGAGGGAGCGAGCAGTGCTACGCCCGGCTACGAATGCAGCCTTCGTTATATAAATGTTGCCAATGTGACTATGCACATTGCTTGACTTCAAGTTAAAAGTAGTTAAGTAAATTACAAAATGTAAGCTCATGTAGGTCACTCGGTAAGCTAAAAAGAAACCACAACATGCAAAAATTCATGTTCACCATCTTCATTTTCGTGTCTTTCGAGAAGTTAGTTGAACTAAGCTCCCATGGCAGCCAAGCCACGTTAATTATTGTGCTGAAGTCCTGCAGCACACCGTCTCCACCCGAAGCTTCTTAATATCAGTCATTGTTCAAGATGCCTTGTTCATCTATTGTCTGCATTTTGTCTTTATTTTAGCAAAATAAAGTTACAGCACAGTGATGTCGCGGAGGACTGAATACTTCATCCAAGCCCCTCCAGTTATAAAATCAAAAGATTAAGTTGTAACTTGTTACCTAAATTTTGTTAAGTAACCCCCTTACAATCCCCAACGCCCCTAGCTTTAACTAAAATCAATATAGTTTCATGTAACAGTTTGAATTGAGTATGGCAGAACATTGAGAAGTCCAGTGACCGCCGTAGTGTCTTCTCATTCCATCCTTGTGTATTGAAGAAAAATGGAAGAAAAAAAACTGAAGATGGAAAGATGAGGAAAAAATAAATTAAACTGAATCTTGCTGCAGTCTTGAGGAACGTGGTTCGAAGGCTTTGGAACCAAGACATGTTACAGCTAAAGATAATATTGCACCATAAGTAATCCATACATAATGCAGAGAGCAGGGTTAGTGACCTAGCAATGACAGCAGCCATTTTCTGTATGAAGCAGCAAACCTGGACTGCTCAGCATTTCTGCAGCTGGACAAAATGCAACTAATGAACCTGAGCTCGGATTCGTACACAAGAGAGTCTTGGACAGGAGCACGTTTTAGTCGTTTCGTTTCTTGCGTATAGCTCTGCTTGCTTACTTCACATACGCCATCGATTTCCATAGTGTTTGTGTGGTAAGCCAGAAAATCAGTGCAGAGATGCTGCGATTCACTTCCCGTGCTAACAGCAGCTGTGTCCACACATGTGACCTGTGGGGGCTCCACGTGAGATTGCTCGATGTGCAGTTGGTGAACCAAGCCGAGGACATGGCGCCTGGAGAAATTATAAAGAAAAAAACATGTTAAATGTATATTTAATTCCAACCATTTCATTAAAAGAAATCTACCAGCAAAATAAAGCATAATAAACCATATGCACTAATTCATGGATCCAGATGCTGAAAAAAAAAAAAGTCTTATATTTGTTATTCATGGCCTTATTCCTTCTGATATCAACTTTCCAAATTATGCCAATGAGCCTGTGATCTGGCTTTACAGGCTGTTACACGGTCTACCCTTGCTTCCTCAGCACTGCTGCAGTAAGCACTTCCTACTGTAATCTTTGTACTGAGGAAGTGAGAATGAGACAGCGTAACAGCCTGTAAAGCCAGATCACAACCACACACAGCACGTTCCGCTCCCCCCCCGACACCACACACAGCACGTTCCGCTCCCCCCACCCCGACACCACGTTCCGCTCCCCCACCCCACACCCACCATGTTCTGCTCCCTTCCACTACATACACGTTGTGCTCCTCCTCACCGTCCCCAGTATGTCCTGCTTAATAGAGCCGTAATGACAACAAAAGGACATTTTATAACCTACCAGAGGATACTTGTAGGTTGGGGAGGGAGTGGGAAGCTGGTGACAGATTCCCTTTAACTTTTTTTTTTAAGTATATTCAAATAGAGGTAAGAGACAAATACATTTTGGAGCACGTCTGGCTGATGCTTGGTCTCTGCAACCCAGAGAAGTTTATACCTGAATCCTCAATGATAGTAAGAAAATACATTGTGTATACTTGAAGCAACAATATTTTTCTCTGTGGCTCTTCAGCCAGAGGCATATTCCAGGAATAAACCTCCACTGTTCTAGCAGAAACAACTGGTCGGGCTGGTCACATTGTCAGAGCAGCGAGCTGAGAATGATTGCTGCAGAGCTGCTGGGGAGCCATCTGCTTACACAGATAACCATAACTTTTCTATGTTAATGCCAGCGTAACACTCAGGTCATTGGCAGGACAATAAATTGCACGGTTATAAACTCTTTCACTCCTGGAGTATACTGCAGAGTTTCATAGGGAAAACAAAGATTTACAGGTTTGTTTGTTGGAGAAACAAGTCTACAATGTTCCCTTCTTGGCACTGCACTGCTTAGGCGTTATAAACCACTGATTCTGGTACACAGGCATGCAAAATAGGTTATAGTCCTGTCCCATATTGGACAATGAACTAAACTAAAATTTTAATGTAGACTTACCCAAAACAAGCTTATATTAGAGAAGAAACCAAAAGAGTTTTGTCGCAAGAGTTGAACAGTAGATGCACTGGGAGTCGGGAGCCTGGCAATATTATGTTGATTACCTAAACCAAGTCCTGGAATACCCTTTACATATAGTACCATAATATTATATATACAGACAGTCCCCCTGTTATGTACATGATAGCTACTGTAGTTTTTTTTTTTTGGAAGTTGTAACAAGTATATTTAAGTGTAAGGCTACTTCCACACTAAAAGTATGCTCCCCCGGCTACAGCCGGCAGCGCACTGGGGAGGCGTCTATGGGGTCGTATATACAACCCGATATATGTCCCCACAACGCCTGTGTCCTTATCCAATTTTTTGGGTTGTCAAGGGAACAAGGAGTAACAATAACACTTTATTGCAGACACTTGAAAATTTTTGCAGTTGATTATTGCAGCCTGTGGCTAAAGTTCATTAAAATTAATAGCATTAAGAGATCATCACCAGAAGTCATGGTGGGTATAGAGTCATCTGTAAGTTGTATTCTCAGTAGCTGGCCAATCATGTATTGATCCTAGACAACTCATTTACATACATAGTTAATTAACCCACCTGTGACACCATAGCGCTTCATGTCCGGGGTAAGACTCAATTAGATCTCTACTTAGTTCCAGTTCTTCTTCTATCAAAACGGGAAGATTTGGCCGTGGAGTCTCCCCTTCTCTGGAAAGACTTGCACGGCTTGTGTTTTCACAGTCTGTTTGTGCCCTGAAGAGTAAAGACTTCAGCAGAAATTGACGGTAATGGAAGCCACTATGGTCTGATACATGCATTGAGACCCAGTGTTTTGTGGAAGACAACTCATCTATGAGAAGCTGAAAACAAGAAAAGACATGAAATTATTGTTTATTTCTTGCAGATACTTAATTAGGGGGAATTAAATATAGGATTCCATAGCCGAATGGGAATCAAAATAGTCACCCAAGTCAAGCACATGCTGAGAACAATTAGAAAGCTGGAATCACACACAATGACATCTATTTTATATCTTCACACGGATTACAATGACGCCAAACCACAAATATAAAAGTACCTTCAACTAAGGCCCTTCACATTACCAACGGCATCATTCTGCATTTCCATCATTGCAGTTTTAGTTATTCTGCAAACTTGGAATAAACAGATGACAAAGACCCATCCCCTTCAAAAATAAAGTCCCTGTAGACACCTTAGCAATATGCAGTGTGCACTATTGCAAAAACAGACTAAAAATATTCAATTTTTTATACCAGCAACAGCAAACAAACAAACAAACAAAAGTAAATGGCTATAAATACGGGCTGGCTGATTTTGGCAGAAAATTAAATCTCTATTTTTAATTGAGATGATCTCATTCAAGCTCCTTCCTCCTAAGATATGTCCCCATTTTTTCAATACCACCAAATTCTCTATATTTGATCTTCTTATCTCTGGGAGAAATGGAGAGGTGGGGGCAACATAGATAGATGAAGCTTACAATTTTTCCAATGTTCTTCTAATCATAATCCACAGGGTTTAAAAGGAAACCTGTCACTAGAGAACCTTTTTTACCCTCCCCCATGCCCCACAAACAATAAATAGCATATCTCCAAACCATTTTTATCAGAATTCTGTCATTTGTGGTTCAAATGATAATTTTTATTAAACTTTACCTGGCTCCCTGTTAGCTGTGTTATAGCAAAGAGCAGTTATTTACTATCCTGGGCAACCTCGGCTACTACAACTAGTCCACTATAAAGATAGAATCCATTTAATTCATACTTCTTTGTAAGAAATTGAAAAGCCTGGTACACTAATATGACATTTTTGTATGCAAATGTAGAACAGCAGCGTAGGGCAGTGTTCCCTTTGGGTGTGGTTTGAACACATTTAGTGAGTATTTCCACCATTCACATTAAAGGGACACCACAAATATGTTCATCTCATATTTGTGGAAATACGTGACACGCAGAATATATGACTATCATGATGATAGTGACTGGAGTGTAGCTATCCGGAACATGAATGCCATATATATATATACACAATTTGCTTACCTCCCCTGAAGTAGGGTTGAGGTGAAACTTTATAATAATTATTTAGCTGCACATAGATAATATGGATTTAGCAGCAGAAATCTATAGGCAAGAGAGCGCTTCTCCAAACACTTTGCAGCAGTCCTTCCCACCAATAGTGGATAAAGCACAAGATGCTTCTCATTCTACAGATCTTTTCCCTGAGGAGGAAACTAAAACAGCTTCCATTACTATAATCTTTAGGTGTCAAACTCAATTTCAATAAAATATAGTTAATTTTCTTGGATACTTTATAGGAAGCTTTTTGAGGTCTCTGGAGACATTGTGATCCGTTAAAAAGAAATATTTCAACTAAAAAATGTTTACAGCAAAATAAAGTAAAAAATAAACTAGCAGCCTTCTTAAACACATGTCAAGAAGGGACAAAGAGAAAAGCATTCTGGTGGCTTCTTTTATCACCTAGAAGAGTGGGGGAAAAAAAATCTATGGAAACAGCTAAGTGCAGGTTACACACATACAAAGGGATGTGTGAATTCATTTTACACTACTGTCAGTAATCCCTATGTGTATTAATGGTAGTCTCTATGGTCTGCTTAACAGTCACAAACCAGCGTATGGCTTAATATGAGGAAAGAGCTTTTGCTTTTATGAATGGTAGTCTAACCGGTCCTGAAAAATATATTATATATGTAATGTTGAGAGAGCAGGATAACACTGCAATTGCCTTCTTTTGGCAGGTGTACTGCTCACAGTTAAAGGGTAACCGTCATTTCAGATGATCTTTGATAATGTGGGGAGGGGGCAGTTGTGAACATTTTTCTAGTATACTTCTTTAACAAATTATCAATAATTACAGTAACAAGCTGTAAAGTTCCCCTTAGGCGCTTTTCTCTATGGAGGGGTCACCTCCTGCTCCTCTCCAGCGCACAGCTGTATACGGCGGTGTAAATGTGCCCTAACTTCTACGTTGCTAGGGAAAATCTGTCTACAGGATTAAAGACAGATCTCTCTCCTATTTTCTCGACAGCTGTGAGTGTACATGCTGGAATATGCATCTATATAGGAGGGAGTAGCTTTATTTATTTATTTTTTTTCAAACAAAGCTAAATTTGTTAAGTATATTAGAAAACGTTCACTACATCCTCCCATACAGGATATAAAACATTATTTCAAATGACAGCTACGCTTTAAAGGAAATCTACCATCAAGTATGATAAACCAGGGACACCTACTCATAGATTCAGGCATCATGACTGTGGTAATATCCTTATTTGTTAAGGGCTCTGGAGGGGGGGTTTCAAGAGCCCCTCTGTGCTGTTTCTTCACAGGCTGTTACAATGAGCAGATAAGGTTTCCTCCTCCCCCTTGCACTGCCTGCTGCTAGATTACACATGCAGAGGTAGAACAGAGCAGGGGGAGGGCAAGATATGTCATTTATCTGCTACATCAAAACCATATTAGGCAGGTGCCTGTTGCTTGAGATATAGCTGCAGAATTACCACTAGTATTCTGCAGATTTCAAGCCAATTAGTATCTCTTTTTAGCCTACAAACAAACCATCATAGCAATCAATATAAAATAATGGGAGAGGTTAATCTTTCCTCACAGTCTACAGCTTTCTATGGCAATCTAAACCTTGGAGATAAGCACTAACAGTCTATTGTAAAGGCATCGAGGACCATCACAGTACTGAGACAATTAAGAAGGAGAGCACCAGTCATCGACAAAGGATGTAATACCAATGGCAACCAACCACTGAAGAACGATCAGAGCATTGGGAGATGTGCTGCGATAGAGCTGGAGGTCACGAGAAACTCAAAGACCAAAAGATTCCTGTTCTTACCTACTGTACCAGAACCTTAACAGTAAATTACAAAGTTCGCCTCCTTTACAGGCAACCTGATTATCACCAAAGCTTATTCTGTATTGTAACGAGGAAAAAACATGGCCCTTTTCTATTTCATGTAGGGGGCATACAGAGATCACAGAGGAAGGGTCCAGCTATGGAGAATTCAGCATCACATCACACGGCCCTAACAGTCTGCAGCCTTCCCTGACAACAACATCTACTGCTCGAATATCAGAGCTTGAAACTAAAGTGGATAAATCCTTCAAGTAAAAGCAAGGTCAGAGTGTGTAACAACTTGTCATTTCTTACAGAGTAACATCAGAGCATGTAGCTTTTGTTTTTAGCACAATACTATACTGAGATTAAGTTACTAACAGAGCCATATCCAAAGCTTTACTTTTCACTTTTGCAAATACCTTGACATTAAGTTTGCCCAGGTGCTGCAGAACCCAAATCCTATGGGACCAGGAATTGTAGTTGCTTGGATATCTTCCAGCGGCTTCAGAACAGACGTTCATCTCTTCATGCACAACTCCCTGGAGCTGCTCCGAGAGCACCTGACAACTCGCTTCCTTATTCACAATGGACGGAGGGATGTTCTCCTGCAGAAGGCGCTGCAAAACCCACCTCCTGTGAGGCAAAAACAAGGCATCATCAAAACTGCTGAAAAAACAAATCCAACAAATACATTTTAATCAAAATAAGTAAATACCTTCCTTACAGTGCACTGTATTAAAGCTACAGCCAGTTTTTGGCAACTTGTTCAATGTTTCCATTGAAAAAGTGTACAGTAATATTAAAAGGTCTACCTCATCTTTAAATCTTTTAGCGAACAAGGGCAGAGCCCCCGTACAGCGCTGTGCGCCCATTGCCATCTTTGGGGGATGTATATACGTCCCCCATTCAGCCGTGTGAATGTAGCCTTACACAGTGAGCCCTGCTACATCTCACAGACATGTGCCTGACTCCCCCTTCCTCTGGGTCACTTATCTCCTTGTAGCTTGTAGTTTGCAGCCTCTCTCTCTGCTCACCATGTGCTGACAGGCTGTGAATCAGTCAGTGTCTGTGAGCTCTGTGCAGGGGGCGCAGCTACAAGCACACAGCAGAGACAGACAGAAACCCAGCTCCACAATCTCATCCAAGATTGGGCCAACCCCAAGTCAGAAATTACTTGGTCGTGTCTAGGGGAAACTGAAATAGTGTACAGCAGGACTGATAGTGACAGGTTGGAAGTATATCTGTGAAATGCTGTGAAAATAATAGTGAATTAGAGAATGCGTTATTTTGTTATCCTGAGTACATATAAGAAACTTGTCTTCGCGGGAATACCTTTTTAAGTAAATGGAATCAAGGTTTTTAAGTAAGTCTACCATCAAAATCAAGCATAGATAACCAGAGACACTTAGTCATCCAGGCAAATGGACCTTGAGTAATCTTATATTTGTTATACATGGCCTCCTTCCTTCTAAAATCAAGTTCTACTATTATGCTAAAGAGCCGGAGGGGCTACCTCTGATCTGGCCTTACAGACTGTAACAATGTCTCACTCACCACCATCTCTGCTGTACTTTGCCACAACTTAATCATAGAGTTATCTGACTTTTATTGGTTTTCATGATGCAGGTTTATTATAACATTAGTAAATAACCAAAGGGGCCTTCATAAAACGTTTGTAATTATACTGTTAATAAATGACATCCAGATGCACCCCATTTACCAATTATATGCCTTATATTGGTCATACTGAATTTTTTGTTTGAGGGTATCAGAGTACAGGGGGTTGAACACATTGAACTCCACATTTTCAATTTTTTAATTAGCAAAAATGTGAAAATGCACATATCATTTTCCTGGCACTTCAAAAAAATAATCACAAAATAATTTTAAGTTTGTGGCTGTAACATTTACAAATGAGGAAAAGAAAAATAAAAAAAACAATCAAGGGGTGTGAATAATACACATATACATACTCGTTTGTGTGTGTGCAAACTATGACTACCATGATTTAATGTCCTCTTGTGATATACTAGATGTTCTTACCATGGCCTACAGCAAGGAGAAGATTCCACAGATAAGAATCTGATAGGAAACTAATCACAGCTCCCATGGGAAATTATTTAGAATGCAGTTGGAACATAAAATCGCTAGAAGCTTCCATTACAGGAAAAACAAGAATAAAAGCCTGCCAATATAATCATGACATTAGCACCTGAAAACACATTTAGTACATTTGTTTTCAGGTTATTCATTGAAGTGAAGAAGTAATCCATGTTCTATATAAACATGGCTACATATACCACAACATATGTGGTTGACCACATGAGAGTTACTTGAGGGAGATGTATTAATGTATCGGTCTTTAGACCAGTGCAGAGTAGGACCAGCCAGTTCTCTGCTGCGTCAGACTAATCATTGTGTCGGATACTGGATGATGACTCTGGTGCAGTATAAGACTGGAGAGTCCTACTTTGCACCTCCTATTAGTTGGCCTATTTTGCTGCAGCACAATATAGCGTTAGCATCTTCGCGACGTAGAGCGCTAAGAGGTTAAACAGCCTATGGGCACATGTGATTGGGCCAAAATGTGAAATCCTGATGACACGTTCCCTTTAAGAGTAAAAAATTAAATTAGAGGGCAAACACGCCATAGAACTACCGTGATGTGCGACTCTAGAGTCATGGCATTTCTAAATGCAAACAAAAGTTTTGGGTTAAAAAAAAACAGAAAGTAAGAAGCTAAACTTCTCTTACATTTACTTACTGTGGCCAAAACTTTGATATCTTTTTTTGGAGAATAGTAGTTCCACCTTTCACCTTAGATTTACATTCCCAAATATCAGACCAGAGGAATCTAGAATATTTGTCGGCCTCCCTACAGGGCCATGTAGACTGTTTTGTATATATTTGAGACTTTTGGAATAGGATAGGGAGTGCCTTACCCAATCTTTGAAATTTACCTTCTTGTTAAGGTTTTTTTCCCACGAACACAAGTTAGGCTCTACCCACAGGATAGGGCCTAACTTGCTTATCAGTGGGGGTGCCAAGACTCCCACAGATCACTAAAATGAGGGGTCCCGCGTACCTCCGTCGAAACACTTGTTGCTCTGTCAGAGTAATGGAGCAGGTGGCCACGCATGACCATTATTCTCTATTCATCTCTACTCTGACGGAGCAATGAGGGGTCCGAGTGAGGTACGTGGGACCCCATCGGACCCCTTGTTTTCGTGATCTGTGGGGGTTCTGCCACCGATCAGCAAGTTAGGCCCTATCCTGTGGATAGGGCCAACCTTATGTTCGTGGGAAAAGCCCTTTAACCCTGCCCCTCTCTGCACTTTTTCCATGTAGATTAATCATCCATTCTCGCTATATGCTGGACTATGTATATTGTGTGCTTCCTTGAGTCCATTCCTTGCATCCCCATTGATTTCAAAGTCCTCTTACTGTGGACTCTTGTTTTCCCTGCTTTATTGGACTGCATTGGTATAGACCAGGGGTGGGCAATTAATTTACCCATAGGGCCACAGGAAAAATTGGAATGGTTTTAGAGGGCCAAACTAATATGATTAACTCTACATCATACCTATACTGTATTCAGTATATAAACCATCCCTACATTAAAAAAAACTAAAAACAAAAACAATAAAAGATTATAATGATCCAATAAAAATATGGAGGTCATAATTGCATCATTATTTAAAAAATGGGGAAGGGAGTTACATTTTTTCTAATTCTTTAATTCTTAGTGTTATCTCCCTTACACGCTCTTTTGGGGTTTTTTGTTTAATTTTTTTTTTTAATTCTTAAATAAAGTTGGAAAGAATGAAAGTGTGAAGGTGGTAATACATTCATTTAACTACATGTAATACTAAACCTGTGAATCCATGTTTCTGGACTTTTAGGGAACTTGGTCAAAGCCAATTTTCCAAGTTGTAGATCCTTCTCTGGGTTAATGGCACCAGACTGGATTAACTCTTTCCTGTTAAACACAAGGCATGTTATTGATGTCAGTTAAATTAAAAAGGTATAAAATAAACAAATGCACTCTTTCCAAGTCCTTTACATATGTACTCATCTTACTGGAAACCATACATTTGGATGTGCCCATATTATGGTGCAGAAGGGAAAGAGGAACATGTAGCAACCAGATTTGCCCTACAGGTTATAGAACTTTTTTTTTTAGTGTGGCCATGTGAGGTCTCAAGTTTTTTAAGATGAGATGCATATTTCAGGAATTATATTGAGAGGGCAGGATTATGTCTTAATGATAAAAATGTATACATTTTTGGGGTTGTGGGGAAGGGAGGGGGATACAAAAAAATATCAGTTCTGATATTGATTTTTGACTTTTTGGTGTTCACTGTGAAATAGCCTAATGAACATGTTACCATGATTCTATGGGTCAGTAGGATTACTGCAATACCTTACCTATATATTTTTTGTTATGCTTTACAAATTTAGCAAAATAAAGCCTAATGCGTGGGAAGGGGGGAATCTATCAATTTTGCACTGTCATCTTCCAAGTGGCATTACACAGTTTTTTTTTTGGCTACGGAATTTAAAAAAAAAAAATTTTAAATTTTATTTAGATCATTCATTGTACGGCTTCATTTTACGTCATGTCAAGACCAAGATATGTGTGAGGATTGGGGAAAAGAAGCCGACATGAACGTATATTTAGCTTAAATTACTGACACGCAAGTGGTAGATTTCCTGTTAGGGAGCTTTATTTATTATTTTATACTGCTACATTTATCTCTAGATATAACCCTGGGCCTGTCTTATCAGACGTAACTGTAACAAGAGATTGCTGCACCGTGTAACCACATTATTATGCGGTACATTCCATAAAAAATGTCATTACATCAAAAGTTCTGATGGTTGATCTCCGTAGTCTCCAAAACAAAACCCCACAAACACCATGTATATGGAACAGGGAAATAGTTGTGGTCAGAGAGATCCCTACTACAATAGGAGTAGCTTACCTTACATTCCATGCTGTGGTGAAATCTGGGTTCAGCAACAACAGGGTGCAGGTTACATCAATCAATTCTATTAAAAATAAATAAATAAATAATTCAATGGTTATAGGTACAAATAATTTTATGTACCGTATATACTCGACCCGTGTACAAACGGAGGTCCCTAATTTTTCCTGAAAAAACTGGGAGTATAAGCCTAGGTTGGGAAGTGTATTGGTCACAGCCTTCCCCAGTAATGAAATGCCCCATGCAGCCTGCCTGCCCTAATGTTGAAATGCCCCATGCAGCCATCCCCACCATCCCAGATAAAATGCCCTGCAACCCCTTGGTGTATAAAAGATAAACGTACATACTCACCTACTGGCGCTCCATGCGCTTTTTCTTCCTTCTTCCCTTTGCATGTAAATACCTGCTCATCAGCGGCGACACTGTCGCATCATCACATCTCTGCCCACTGTTACATGCAAAGAGAAGGAAGAGGAGGCTCGCAGAGCATCAGGTAGCGCCAGAAGGCGAGTATGGAAGGTTCCTTTTTTTTTTTATACACTCGGCTTATACAAGAGAATATATACGGTATATTGTATACAGGTGGTGCCCACTGTGACCTCTGGTGAAGCTCTCTGAATGCTTTACTATGGTCCCACGGTGTCACGTGTATGGTGTCTGTAATGAAGCTTTATTGATAATCCTTGGCCCCATTACAGCAAAAAATTTTGGTGTGTGTGACATTCAGCCAGACATTCCGGTCCATAAAATGCCCACATATGGAGGTCATGTCATCTAATCTCTAACTGTCCATGAGCAATCAACCTGCCAGGACTTTAATCTTATATTCATGAATAATTTTATAAAGCCTTGGCAGGGTGATTGTTCATGGACAGATAAGATCACATGACTCTCCAGACAGGACAGGAATGTCTGGCTGATGAGCCCACATGTATTAAATATATATATAAAATTTTAAATCAATGTAGAGCAGTAGAAGACTAAAGCCAGGATACGCAAAAATACAGGCAGTACCCGGGTTACGTACAAGATAGGTTCTGTAGGTTTGTTCTTAATTTGAATGTTAGTCGGGCTTGTACTTTTTATCATTGTAAACCGAGCCAAAATTTGTCTGGTCTCTGTGACAATTGGATTTTCAAAATGTTGGGTTGTCAGAAGAACCAGAATTAACAATACAGCTCAATTGCAGACACCTTTGATAACGGTTATAGCTGTTTATTGTAGCCTAAAGCTAAAGTACAAAAAATTACCAACATCCAGAGGTCGTCTGTAAGTTGGGTGTTCTTAAGTAGGAGATTGTATGTATATATATATTTTCTATGGCAAATAGAATATAATAAAGTATCATTATTGCATTAATAGGTTTAAAGCTAAAGATTTCCAAGTGAGATAAGTACCTTCATTTCCATTTGGAAAGGAAGTCATTTTATTTTAAACTGCTATTACTAAGAAGGTTAGGGGCATAGTTGAAGAGAAACTCCACAGGGATTCTTAAATATAGAACATCTAAAGAGCCACGCACCGCCACAGTTTATGTGGGTTTATCTTTGATCTTCCAACTGATTTTTTCGGTCTTAATACACAGCCTTTAATGTTATTTTAAGTAGGCAGTCACACATCTCGTAAGGGCACGTAATTAGATGAGAACAAGATGAGGAGAAAAGTTACGGCAAACTTTCAGTACACAAAAGTGTAACACAGAGGATAATGTAACAGAATTGTTGGAGGGCGCAAATGAGACAAAAAAATATATATATATATATGTTTGGTAAAGATAATAGAGAGCCAAGGTTCATGGTTCAAGTCACTCCTCCACAGGCTAAAATATCGGAAACACTTTTTGACATAAAAAAATCCACCAAAATCAAAAATCAAGCATGCTAAACGAGGAGCACCTGCTCATAGATGCAGGCACAGTGACTGTGGTAATCTTCTAATATTTGTTATCCATGGCCTCCTTCCTTTTAAAATCAATTTTTAAATGTATGGTCATAAACTACAATTGGAATATTTTAGAGGGAAAAAAGGCCATGGATAATAAATATAAATATAGGAAGATTACCCTGGCAACCATGTGTGGATTACTATGTCAAGGTCCTTGGTTTATGATGGATTTGAGGGCAATTTTCCTTTACTTTAACCCCTTAAGGACGGAGGGTTTTTCGGCTCATTTCTCGCTCTCCCACTCCAAAACCTAACTTTTTCATTTTTCCGTGTACAGACTGTGTGAGGGCTTATTTTGTGCGTAACAAATTTTACTTTCCCGTAATGTTATTTATTTTAACATGCCGTGTACTGCGAGCTGAAAAAAAATTCCAAATGTGGAAAAATTGAAAAAAAAACGCACCGTCACGTTCTTGTGGGCTCAGTTTTTACGACTTCACTCTTCGCTCCAAATAACACGCCTACTTTATTCTTTGGTTCGGTGCGATCGCGGTGAGGTGATACCAAATTTATATAGGTTTGTGTTTTTACATTTTCAAAAATTAAACGAATGTGTACAAAAAAGAAAAAAATTTTTGGCATCTTCTGACGCTAATAACTTTTCATACTTTGGCGCACGGAAATGTGTGAGGGGTCATTTTTGCAATGAAGCAACGTTTTCGTTGCTCCATTTTGAGGTCTGTGCGACATTTTGATCATTTTTTGTTATGTAAAAAGGTGTTAAAAGTTGTCATTCGGACATTTGCGCCATTTCCCGCCTCAGAGGTCACCGCCGGCCGTAACCGTTTTTTAATTTTGATAGACGGGCATTTTGGGGACGCGGCGATACCTAATATGTTTGTGATTTTTTACTGTTATTATGTTTTATCAGTTCTAGGGAAAGGGGGGCGATTTGAATTTTTAATATTTTATTAATTTTTTTTATCTTATAAATTTTTTTTTTTCCACTATCTTTTAGACATCTAGGTACATTAACCCTAGATGGTCAGATCGCTGCTACCATATACTGCAATACTTCTGTATTGCAATATATGGCATTTTTGCAGCACATTCATTACATGAGCCACTGGCTCATTGTAACGAATCTGCAGAGTCAGATAGACACGAGGCTACCATGGCAACCGATCGCCGCCCCCGACGTCGTTCGGGGCGCTGCGACCGAAAAAAAAGATGCGGCACCCGCGAACGCCGCCGTCTTGCCGGCGGGCAACACTGGGGGTGTTAATAGCCGCGCGTGCTAGCACTTATGCAAAACCCCCCCCCTTTTTATGAAGAGGACGTGAGCCCTCTCATACATCCCTTATACCTCTGCGCCGTAGAGCTACGGCGCAGAGCGTTAAGGGTTTAAAGAGGACCTGACTCTAAACTACCCACCACTCCTTATGGACCAGTGGTTTAGTGTCCCAAACCGCCCTTTGCTACTTACCCAGAGATGGGTCTGATGTTCCCTGCACCTGTGCAGTAATTCAATGAAGGCAGGAGTTATTACACCCTAGCTAGTGTGTGGGCCCTGGTCTGATAGCATATGCGGTACCAGTGAAACGCATGTGATCAGTAACCGATTGCACGTGTTTGGAAATACACATACGATTGTGCCGAAGCCCTGCCCCATGCGCTAGCATTGCTTTTACAATCACAGCGGCACGTGTTACCGCACCCTCAGAAAGAGAGAAAACTATGTTAGAATCAGCCGACCAACATCTTTTAGAGGAGAAGACATGACCATGAAACATTACGGACAGAACACGGCTACTCTTAATGCGTAGTATGATCGGGCCGGTCATGTTTAAAACCTACTTCTTATGACTATGTCCAGAATTTGGAGTTCTATATCTAAACAAAACTCTGCCCCCCAAATCCATAGATAAGGCGTAAACGCGACTAAAGAGCACTATGCTAACGGAATCATGTTAATGCAAAGTGGCCTTAATTTGTCATGGCAATTCTACACGAGACTTTAATGACCACAAACACATTATATTCAGGGCATCATTAAATTCATCCAAGATTATGACGCTTTCCTTGCTTATAAGACGTGGTTTAAGAATATTTACAAATCTTTTTTTTTTTTTAAAAAATCTAAAGCAAACTTTTATAATCTGCTGTACGCCTTGATTTTGCTGACCAATTAGCTACCACCATATATTTGTTACGATCAATGTAGCTTTTTAATTTCACACACACTTAAAAGGGGTCAACCATAAAGAGAGGGTTTTAGAATTGGGGACATTAAAAGCAGTGTCCCCCAAATTTCTTTGTCCCCACAAAACTTTTTCCAGGGCAGGTGGGCAATTCTCTATCATGTCCCTGGACAAAAAAAAAAAAAAAGTGTACCCTACAAATACTTCATATCTAATCCCAACCCATATAATATCCCATGCCCTGCACCCCCTTTTCTGTAGCACACCTCTATACTGCCCCTTTTGATGTCTTAGTAAAAGGGGCTACATAAAGGGGACATTATAATACCATTTTTCTATAGAACCCTACACACACCATACACTCACCGGCCACTTTATTAGGTACACCTGTCCAACTGCTCGTAAACACTTAATTTCTAATCAGCCAATCACATGGAGGCAACTATGCATTTAGGCATGTAGACATGGTCAAGACAATGTCCGCAGTTCAAACGAGCATCAGTATGGGGAAGAAAAGGGATTTGAGTGCCTTTGAACGTGGCATGTTGTTGGTGCCAAAGGCTGGTCTGGTATTTCAGAAACTGCTGATCTACGGATTTTCACGCAAACCATCTCTGGTTTAAGAGAATGGGCCAAAGAAAAACACATGAGTGCAGTTCTGTGGTCGGGAAATGCCTTCTTGATGCCAGAAGAGAATGGGCAACTGGTTCGAGCTGATAAAAGGCAACAGTGACTCAAATCCCACCCTTACAACCAGGTAGGCAGAAAGCATCTCTGAATGCACACTACGCGAACTTGAGGGCGATGGGCTACAGCAGCAGAACCACACTGGGTGCCACTCCCTTTCAGCTAAGGACAGGAAACTGAGGCTACAATTTGCGCATCTTTTCTTCCGCGCTTCAATCTTACAGTGTGCAGCAAATGCAATCCATGGGCTCTGCACCGCGCATACTCTAATGACGTATCAGACTTACCTCATAAGGCCTCTCTGTTTACACATGAAGCCACAGGGATTGGGGTAATATCTACTTTATTTTTTTTTATATAATGGGGCTTGCACAGGGCATTCTTATAATCGCAGCTTTAGCAGTAGTATACAGTTATTAGTTATCCAAGATGGCTTGTTTTCTGCATAACAATGTACTTTGGTGTTGTATTTTGGTTCCAATCTCACTCCACCCTTGACTGCATATATTTTCCTTTTGTATACGGGGTAAGGGGAAAACTCAAATGTGGTCTGTGGCCCCCTCTTGGGTAAACATGATCATGGAAATACCAAATGTATATAGGTATAGGCGGTGTATCGTGGTTTTTTAAAATTTTATGGGAAATTGCTGCCTGGACACAGATGGCGCTTCTGGAGCTATATCCAATTGTGCGCATGCATCTACTCTTTAGTATTTGTGCTCTCACGCTACCACCTGACATCCGCAATCGCCCTTTTTTGATGTGATTTGCGGACGCCGTCTCTGTTTGGTCAGGAGGACTCCACATTCCTATTCACACAGGTAAATGCATACATTAATTAGTATGTTAATCGCTTTTTCACCTTTTCTCACTATTTTTGCTATATATCTATCTATCTTATCATCACAATGGAATAATGTATACTTGAGTATTTTATTATTATATTTCACAGGGTGAGTTTGTATATTTTGTACTGATATGCTAATGGACCAGGATGATGTCACTACATTGTGCCTTTATATGCCTGTCTGTAACACTGCACATGGTTCTTGACAAAGGCTGGGATACAGCTGAAACGTTGCATAGGATGGAATAAACACCTTTTTTTCACTTGAATGGAGTGCTGCCAGTTTTTGCTTTCTACATTTGGACTCTGCTGGTGAGAGGATAGGATAGCCCCCCATTCTTTTTCATGTTTTTGATAGACTGTGCCGCTGGTTGTACATACATACATACACATACATTTAACCTGTGCCGCTATTTTATCTCCATCTATGAATCCCCAACGTCTGTGTCTTGGTATATGCACACTACCTTGTTGGTTCCTCACCCTATATAATTCTCTTACTGATTAGGGTTGATTTATGTGTGTGCCATATCCGGAAGTTGAGTGGAAACAACTTTAATCACTTCCTGCGCCTCCAGAACCCGTGCATTCTGGAGTGTCTAAAAAGTATAATTAAGTGACCTGCGTACCCTTAAGGGGTCTGAACGTCACGTTTCCTTCACACCTTGCTATACACAAAGAGGCCTTTCAATAGTAAACTTTATAAAGCTAGCCAAGTCTATCTGGGAGATGTCTGCTGAAGTGTATCCGCATAGGAACAAATGGATCTTTTGTTCCTTACCAAGTCTTAGAGTTAACATTTACATTTTTTAAATCATTTTGTAATTGTTTCTGGAAGCATCAATATGTGCAGACAAGGACTATGAACACAATATTAATAGATTATATACAGAATATATGTATAATATATACACACAAACACTGGAGGAATCAAAATGTAAAAGCAATGTTGATCACGTGAGTTTCCTGAAATCATGCAATCGCCAAGAATGTGTAAGGGGTACAACCTGCTACTAGAACAGTGTTTTACAAAATTAACAAATTTATATCACTACTTAAAAACCTTTATTTTGTAAAAAACGTGATGATCATAATAGAGAACAGAAATGTTGTAGCAGAGAAGAAACTAATCTAAATTTTGTGAAGGTCACACCAGTCACATCAGTAAGAAGTGTACGGGCTTTTGCTTGATGGACTTCAGCACATCTGAGGCCACAGGACACCACTAGTCTCAACCTGCTCTAGTGGTATTTGTCCGCTCTTCTTCCAGTCTCTGCCACACATCTGTGACCATTATGGGTTCCTTGTCATAATTCACAAAGAATTTTCAGTTGGTTTTTCAATTGGTTTAGATCACCAGTTATTGTTTCATGGTTTCTGTTTCAGTGTACTACTTATCCTGTTTTACTGAGTGACAGAGGGTGAACACCTGCATCTAGCTGTATGAGAGGTTCATCTCCTCCTGCAAACTATGACACTTCCTCAAATACCTTTCACCAACTTACACACTTAGGGTTCAGTCCTTCCCAAGTTTGTTGACAAACAATGTTTCCCACCAGATCCAAATCAATTAAACTTGTTTTCACTAAAGTGACCATGGACCACTTATGCACCTGTCCGCAAAGGAGAGTCTACCTTTTAATTCTTTCTGCTAATGAGAGGTTTGAGAGGTTCAGACAATTTTGTAATTTAGAAATAGAGTTCTGCTTCAATTGTTTTCAGATTTTTTAATGGTGCTTTTAATACAAATCCCCCACTAGCCAATAACATGCATTGTAAATTTGGAATTCAGCAATGAGAAGGCCCTGACACAAATACTCTACAAAATAGTGTATAGTATTGATATCTAGCCCTCTAGATGGTGCAACCAAGGAGTCTTAGAGGGACGGCCACATGTTTTGCAATGTGTGTAAGTGTGTGTTAGAATATTGTACTTACCAATAAACATCTATTAAATTTCTACCCCGCTTATTGATAGGTTAAATGAAGCCTTTTTTTACCTTGTGACCTATTAGGGTTATTTGACCAAAAATAAAAAACAGTTTCTTATGATATTGTTTTTTAATGGGAAAAAGGCTTGTTGTCTATAGTTATAAATACGATTTAATGCTTGACTCTTATACTGATATAGAATACTACACCCAATCAAGATCTATTTCCTAAGCAGGACTCAACTTGCTTCCACATACAAGATTGCTGACCAACCACTTGTGGAACAAAGAATTCTGCCGTTCCTGGCTAGGAAACAGTCTTGCCCTGAATCCAACGTAATTCTGCATGGCCAGTGGAAGGAGTTCAATGTGAGCGTCACAAAGGTTGATTGCCGCCCATTGATTAAGCCGGAAGGGGTTTCTGCTGCAAATCATTTCCGCATTGTGTGTATGGGATTGTCATCACTGCCATATTACACTGGGCAGAATTCCACACGGAAAATATGCTATGTGTGTAAATACTATATTAGTCAGTACTCCAGCCAAAAGGGAGAGTAGAAGTGAACTAACATATGGGATATATACAAAACACTCCCGTCTCTATTAAGCCTAGTTTTTTTCTGCCGGTAAAGCAAGAGTCTTGTTATGTACATAAGGAAGCCAAAACTTGATGCACCAGCTCCCACTCCCAACTTATTATCCCAGGCGATTACGACGGTTAAATTTTGCTTCTGGACAAGGGATTAATCCAATTTCATCTCTGTGAGGACAAACATATATTACATCAGCGCTCACAAATGTATCTGCAATCTAACCATATGGCAGTTTCGTGTCGTTTTATCCTCCAATTTTTTACAACAAAATATATGCTGCGGCATGCCAATATCCAAACTTGACAACCATTGCTGGTACTTTAGCAGAGGTTGTCGTGCAGCGAGACCCAGAAGTAGCTCCCGATGACCTGCGCCTGATGCTCACTCATCTCATCAATGCTGGTAGTGAGCATTGGGGCGCAAACTCACGTTTCCAGACCTTCAGGTAACCAGACCTCCACCAGCGGCTACACATGCTTTTTTCTTAGGACGTTCATGGGTTGCCGTTGTGGTGAAGGGGCAAACAACAAATAACTACAAGTCATATATTGGTAAACGCAAATGCATGATGCCTTAATTAGCAAAGTTTGCATAGGAGAACTCTTACTCCCTAACCCTAGTCAAATGCCTAATACTCAACAAACCAGTTCCCTATACTGTACTGAAGAGATGCAAACTCATAACATAATTGTCTACGTTATATTTTAAAGACGGGGTGTGGGATAGGATATTATGTTCCCACATGTGGACAACTATATCCAATAATACAACAGCAGAGTGATGTTGGAAAAAATAATCTTTATTAAATTACACATGTCATAAAAACACTTAAAGCTTACCCTACCGCACTACCCCCTCTTTCCTATCCCCTACATTGTCTTGTGACCCAGTGTTGGTTCACTGATTAATTGTTAATTGCGTTATGTTCAAGTCCTCCATGGACTGTTTCAGTTTCTTGATTTGTATGTTCGAGAACATTTGATATTATGATGCACTTAATGTTGTCAATCTAAATATACTTTAAACTGGAACCATAAACATGATATGATTTCATAACCACTTTATTTGTTAGTGCTAACAAAATAACATTATTAATAAAAAAAAAAAACAAAACACCACTTCAAAACCATATGCGGGCACATATCGGCTCTCCCTGCCCCTCTCCATAGCAATGTATGGCGCACAACGCTGTATTACGGGCAAAGATAGGGCATATCCTATCGTTTCTCCCCTCATGGAACGGTACGGCGCCACATGTTTCCGCACCATACGCTCCCGTACAGCGCCGTGAGCTGTTGCCCTGTATGGGGGGCGTATTACGGTTGTTATATATACTCCGAGCCTATATAGACCCCATAGGCCCTGTAATGTAGCCTAAATTGGATAACTAGGCAAAGATTTGTGTAAATAAACCAGAAAAAAACAAGAAAAACATTACCGAATGATGAGTCTCAAGAGTGGAGTAGATAAGCTGCCCCATGTGTATCAACCCCTGCACAGGCTGCAGGGGATTGCATTGTCTAAAGTTTTGTAAACGTATAAGCTCATTCAATAAAACATGTCTACACTTAGAAGTGTATTCCAACTGCATCCATAAATAAAACTTCCTGTAAATCAAGATTGATGTTAAGGTGGCTGCCCTACAGTCTCATAATAACCCAGTGGAGCATCAATGGCTATAAGTCTACCATACCTGTAAGGCGGCCTTAATTGCCAAGTCTCCGAAAGGAGAACTCTTAGGGTGAAGACACACGTGGCGTTTTTAGGCCGTTTTTAGTTCAGATCGTAAAAAACGCATGTGTTTTTGAAAAACGCATGCGTTTTTGACAGGTTTGACCAATTTTCTTAATTCAAACTGGTCAAAAAAGCATGCGTTTTCAAAAAACGCATGCGCTTTTTACAATCTGAAAACGCAAACTAAAAACATCCCAAAAACGGCCTAAAAACGCCACGTGTGTCTTCACCCTTAGGGTGATGCCACACATTGCGTTTCGAACCGTTTTTGGTCCGTTTTTAAGCAATCCGTTAAAAAATGCATGCGTTTTTGACAGGTTTTCCGAATTTGCGCAATAAAAAATTGACAAAAAACTGATGTGTTTTCAAAAACGCATGCGTTTAACGCAGTGCTTAAAACAGACCAAAAAACGGTTTCAAAACTCCATGTGTGGCATCAACCTTACTTTCTTAAAAAAAAACATGTCCACAAAGTAGTATTACTCTCCTCTCGATACAAATACACAGACAACTGACTTCTGAAGTTCAATTAAAGGATAGGTATGCTTACATGCATACATTTCATAAAAATGACCACTTTAATTCATTGTGGCTTTTGCTACAGAATAAAAATGGTTAATGCAATAAATCAATACTCGGTACAAGCATTCGTAAGAACATGACCTTATGCAGTAGTGCTGCTAGATTAGCAGGGGTGACAGGCCAGGAGAAGACAGTGACTTTTGCTCCGTGATCCTGACAGTAGATTATGCTTTCAGTCAGATCAATGTTTTCTTCCTATGTTAGCAATCAAGCACCAGCCTGCACCCTCAATCATGCCCAACCACAACATTAACACCCTAATATAAGGTTCAGATGGCATTAGAACCAGTTTCCTCATGAGCTGCCTCTTAGGTCTACACTTCCGCCCTAGAGATATCTAGGTTAAAGGAGAAATTAAGTATAAAACTGTCTAGTGAAAATGACCATACTGCTATATACTTATATAGGGCTACTTATAAAGCATCACCGTTAATCCATATGGACATTATCTATGTGCATAGCTCGTTAAGGAAATAGTGTCAAAAATGCTGGCAGATTTTCTAAGTTATATAATGGGTTCTTTAGGTTTACTTATATATTGAATTTGTATGCAAGTTGGAACAGGTGATATGTTATAGTTGTAGCTCCATTCAAAAACTTTTATTTGTCCAAATGACAATTGGATGTTCAAAATTTTGTGTGTCATGGGAAAAGTATATCAATATAGCTGATTAAGCAACATCCTACGCTGATCATGTCAGCCTATTACTAAAGTAAAGCATCCAGGGACACCTTACAGCTGATCATGGCAGCCCATTACTAAAGTAAAGCATCCAGAGACACCTTACATGTCAGCCTATTCATGTCAGCTTGTTACTAAAGTAAAGCATCCGAGAACCCTACAGTGATCATGTCAGCCTATTACTAAGTAAAGCATCCAGAGAGCTTCACAAGGGGTCAAAGGGCAAAGAGGTCCATCTGTGACCTAGGGGGTCGTTTAAGTTGAGTGTCCTTAAGGACATCTACACCAGGATGAAGGATTGTAAACCAACACACTGACATATTGGTGTGTGCCCCCTCTGATAGGAACCTGCATCTTCTTTTTAAGAGAGCCTTAGGGGCTCCAAGCTCCATTAACACCTATGGGGGGACATTTACTTAGTGTCGGTGTCTGCATTGGCTTTGTTACCGACCTGCTCTTGAAGAACACACATTAATATTGTGGAAGCTGTGCAGAGACATTTCTGGCGCCGAGACCATTTTCTGTCCTGGGACCAAATCTGTACCCGAGCACAGAAATGTGTCCAACAGTCCCTAGCTAGACCAGTTTTCTTTTGGTCTCTTCCGCCTTTTTACAGCGCCCAAAAAGGCTGTGACACATATTATTGTGTCGAGTTTCCACTCCGCCAAAGCCACGCCCTTTTCGGAGAAAGAGATCGAAAGACGGAAAAAGTCATTTTCTGTCCCCGACAGCTAATAATGGTTGTCCTGAAGCAGCAACATGTGTGAGAGCGCCACAAAACTGGCGGAAACACCATGTAATGTCCCCCATGGAGTCCAGAGCCGCTCATGCTCATTTGCAGAATAAAAAAAAAAACAAACAACTTTTTTTGTATAAACCAGAGAATAAGCAGCTAAAAGAAGCGCAGATCCTGGTAAAGGGAGCACACACAAGTATCTCCATGTGCTTGGTTTACAATCCTTCATTCTGGTGGTAGATGTCCTACAAGTCGGGGACCATCTGTATATAGTTATATTTACTGGTCATACACTGTACCATGGAAAGCTGGGGGTGCTCCCAGCTGGGATCATTAGGCTAGCAATGACAGGGTAGAGTGTAATGTTTCAGGATGGACGGATCAGGATACCTACCTTTGACCCCCGTAGTGTTGTGATGTATGATATAGAGAGGCAGAACACAGCATAGCCTTTACAAAGCTTTGTTGGCTTATGGGCCACTACAAGCTATACCAGAACCAGCGCAGCAGATACCAGAACCAGCACTGGCCATTAGTCACCCAGTGGGCAGCAGAAACAGAAGACACTAACTCTGAAGCTAGAATGTGTTGTGGCCCGTAATAAGGGCTGCAGGTGGTTTATAGAAATAAAGTGACAATTAGCAGATTATCTAGAAGGTTGACAGAGCATATGCTTAATGTAGTGTATGTGGTTATGTGAATCGGTCCACATACAAAACAATGGATGACTACCATGGCCATCATGGACACTAGATGAAGAACAGTTATCTTCTTGACATGTGGCAGAGCAGGACTGACTGCCTGGGACATGCACACAGCTGACGCACGATCCCAGAAGAGCGGTTACTACAGGACAAACGAATACCAAACTTCCCAACTTCCGCCCCAACTGCCACAGGAGCGTCCGACACACGGTGAGTACTCGCTACTGCTCACTCAATGGTTCGGGTTCCTTGGCGTAACCCGGCAGTGATGTCCTTCACCACCCGCTGTACCAGCACTCTCCACCTCCTCCTTCCATTCCGCATCTCCGAGCGCTACGGGCGGAGAATCATATGCGCTTCCGGGTCAGCCTGACATCCCCGCCTGTGCCGGGCCTTAACCCTTTCAGGCACCAGTCGCCGTCAACCCAGTATGGTGCTATGTCAGCTTGCTCCCCGCCCGAAATACGCGTGGCCAAGCTTGTATATGTGTGCTGGGCAACGGAGGTTCACTCCCTGCCGATGGGCTGCGGACTATAATAAAAGTAACACAATGTTTGTCAGATCCCGGCTGGCCCAGGGTACTGTACATCAGGGCTCTATAGTTCTGCTGTTAATCCGTAAGGAGTGCCGGTATCAGCATATTGGAAAGGGCAAATTGAGTAAATATTGCCAGATTATAATACCTAGTTTCAGTGATCAAATAAAATCACTAAGAACGGTATACTGGCACTTGTTATTATATGTAGGTACTTATATTTATATGCAAGTTCTTATACTATACTGTACAGTTTAAAAATCATGAATGAGATTTATTCTCGCGTCAGTGGAGATTAAGTTCCATGGGCCCTTGGGCTGTCCAAACCAACCCTCGTGTCCCAGAGGCCTTAATCGTTCTTCCGCCCTGGCACCGCCTTTAAAGAAATGACCACAGCAGAGCCCCCTTAAGAAATGGGCCACTCTGCAGAGGCCCCCTGTTAAAGAAACTGGTCCACTTGCAGGCCCCTTTAATGAATTGTCTACAGCGGAGCCTACCCTCTTATTAAATCTGATTGCAGAGCCCACTTAAATGAAATGTGCACTGCAGAGCCCCGCCCTTTAATGAATGTGCACTGCAGATCCCCACTTTAAGGAAATGTGCACTGCAGACCCATCCCCCATAAATTAATGTCCAAACATGGGTCCTCCTTTTAAGAAATGTTCCACATTGGAGCCCCTTGAAAAAAAGAAAACGCTATAACTTCCTCTGGCTTCTTCTCTTTCGCAGCTCTGTGCTTCTCTCGTCTTGCTGCCCTTGCGGTGGCTCAGACACAGAAGGGAGTTATGAGTATTTTCTAACTTAGGGTAGGCCAGGCGTGGCCATGGTGCCCATATGCCCGGCCACATCTGCTTATATGAACATCTCTATCCGACTCAGAGTAAAAAGCAACCTGCATTGTCTCGCGTGTAAGGTCCACTCACACACCATAGGAGTAGACAACGCTGATATGATGGCGAAACAGTTGCAGGAATAGGACCGTTCTATAATTAGGCCCATGCAACATCTCACCATGGGACACATGTGAAAACAAAACCTTGTGTATGATCCTGTGGAGTAACAGACAGCTCTAAATGATTATGTGTGATGAAACGTAGTCTTAGGATATATCACGAACCAAGCCTTTCTTGTGATGAAAAAGGACAGCTTTATAAGCTTTTTCATAGCAAAGCTACATACATACTGTAGCAATGGGAGGTGGTTATCACGCTAGACGAATAGCCAGATGGATATATAGTCCAATAACAAACGGTCCACATAATAGTTCAATTTACAATGCTCTTGCATTTAGTTGCAGCAAACTTTTTTTACTGTTGTGGTGAATAGGCCACAAGAGATCTTATTGACAATATAGAATAATCTTTATTCATTTAGCACGATCAATTCCATAGCGCTGTATAAATCAATATACTGACAACTGCAGGGCTATCCCACAGGAGCCAAATTTTTTTCCAGTCCAGAGTGTGATACAAAAACAGTATGATAGCTATGCTTGCAATATAATAATAGAGTGTTACTTATACTTTTTCACCCTCAGATAAACCCTGTCAACACTTTTCATGTGTCAGCTGGTTTACGAATGCAAGCCACTGACTATGGAGTAGTATAGTTCTTTGCCACATAAGATAGAACATCGTAGGATTACGCTGTAGTTAGCCAGACTATGCTTCCATATACGAGCATAGCTGTTAAATACATGCCACCATGATGTCATCTATGATGGTGTTTTGCTATCAGTTTGCTAGGTCATACGCTTAGCCAATTCAATTTTACGGACAATTGCCAAGTCTGGCATAGGGCCTAAAATAGCTGCTAGGGCACTGAGGCAACAATGCACACGTGAGGCCTGTCTGGGTTGTGTGGTGGGTTGCATTTGCCTTATTAGTGTGTGGTCGTGAGTAGGTGCCCGAATAGTTGGCTATGTGCTGTTCAGGGGGTTTGTCTGGATGGGGAGTTGTGGAACATGGCGTTTAGATCGTGAGTTGTGTGTATGTGGGGTGATTCACATTTGTACATTGGTAGTGTGGGTTGGTATGCTTATTGCCATTGTAGTTGGGGAGGAAATAGCAACGAGCGTCTAGGTGTGCATGAGGGGGCACTGTGCACAACGTGGTGGGCTAGGTGGACCAAGACATGGACACACTTATCCATTTAAAGAATTTTCTGGTTTCATGGCTATAAAATTATAGATTCACACACAGCAGGCATCAAAAAGATATGGAATTAACACATGGGAATTATATATTAACAAAAAAGAGTGAAAACACTGAAAAATATTTTGTCTTCTCGGTTCTTTATTGAGCCACTTTTGCTATGAAATACTGCTTTGCACCACTCGTGGCATTCTCATTATACCTTACAAAGGTAGTCACCTTAAAATGGTCTTCTAACAATAGATACTCTAGAGACTTGTTTGGCCCATTTTTCTTCACTCAGCAGTCCAGCTTACCCAACCATCTTGATTGGTTTAGTCGGTGAACTGTGGCAGGACAGGTGCATCTGGGTGTAGCACCCTATCACTCTCCTTCTTTGTCAAATAGCCCGTACCAGCTGGAGGTGTGTTTGGGGTCATTGTCCTTGGTAAAATAAATGAATGTCCAACTAAATCCAACTAGAGTTGGAATAAGCATGCTGACTGTATGCGTATACCTTCAATTTGGAATAAATCCCAGCCAAAGCACTCCACACCATCACACCTCCTCTCAATGGTTCATGGGGGAGCCAGCATTAGAGTCTATTTGTTTCAGTTTTCTGAATCCGCACCAAAGACATGGTGGCGTGAGAACGCAAAGATCTCAAATTTGGACTCATCAGAACAAAGAAAACAGATTGTCCCTGGTCTAATCTCCATTCCTTGTGTTCTTTAGCCCAAACACGTCTTCTGCTTGTTGACTGTCCTTACGAGTGTTTTCTGGTGACTCGGATTAACTTATCCTCTCAGCAGAGGTGAGTCTTGGTATCCTTTACTTGGCAGTCCTACATGTGTAGCCAGTTCCTCTTGTTGCGCTTGATGGTTTGCAACTTGCACTTGGGCCACTTTCAACGTCTTCCTCATTTTTCAGACGGACTGACCTTCATTCTAAGAAAGTGATGCCACTCATTTCGTCTTCATTCATTTTACTTGCTTTTTTCTAGCCGTTATACAAAATTCTAACAGATCTTTCGAGTAGACTAAAGCTTGTGTATTCCACCTAACTTCTGCAAACACAACTGATGGTCTCACACCCATTTATAAGGCAAGAATCCCACTTATTAAACCTGTCAGGGGCACATATGTGACTGTGAAAACCTTTTTCTGGGACACCTTCCAGAGCCACAAGAATGCCCAAAAGGTGATGAAAAAAGAGGATAAATCAGTATCAAAAGCAACAGTGGCTACTCTGAAGAACATAGAATATAATATATTTTCCGTTGTTTCACTTTTGTTAAGCAATAATTCCAATCGGTTTAATTTATGAATCCTAACAATTTTCATGGGTGGGGGTGAGGGAAAAAAGGCCATGGATAATAAATATAAATATAGGAAGATTACCCTGGCAACATTGTCTGATTCTATGTGCAAGTGTCCTTGGTTTATGATGGATTTTGATGGCAAATTTCCTTTAACTTTAACCCCTTAAGGACGGAGGGTTTTTCGGCTCATTTCTCGCTCTCCAACTCCAAAAATCCATAACTTTTTCATTTTTCCGTGTACAGACCTGTGTGAGGGCTTATTTTGTGCGTAACAATTTTAATTCCCGTATTATTTATTTTAACATGCCGTGTACTGCGAAGCTGAAAAAAAATCCAAATGTGGAAAAATTGAAAAAAAACGCACCGTCACGTTCTTGGGGCTCAGTTTTTACGATTTCACTCTTCGCTCCAAATAACACGCCTACTTTATTCTTTGGTTCGGTGCGATCGCGGTGATACCAAATTTATATAGGTTTTTGTTGTTTATACATTTTCAAAAATTAACGAATGTGTCGACAAAAAAAAAAAAAAATTTTTGGCATTTCTTGACGCTAATAACTTTTCATACTTTGGCGCACGGAAATGTGTGAGGGGTCATTTTTGCGAAATGAAGCAACGTTTTCATTGCTACCATTTTGAGGTCTGTGCGACATTTTGATCATTTTTTATGTATTGTAAAAAGGTGTTAAAAGTTGCATTTCGGACATTTGGGCGCCATTTCCCGCCTCAGAGGTCACCGCCGGCCGTAACCGTTTTTATATTTGATAGATCGGGCATTTTGGGACGCGGCGATACCTAATATGTTTGTGATTTTTACTGTTTATTATGTTTTATATAAGTCTCGGGAAAGGGGGGCGATTTGAATTTTTAATATTTTATAATTTTTTTATATTTTAAAGTTTTTTTTTCCACTATCTTTTAGACCATCTAGGGTACATTAACCCTAGATGGTCAGATCGCTGCTACCATATACTGCAATACTTCTGTATTGCAATATATGGCATTTTTGCAGCACATTCATTACAATGAGCCACTGGCTCATTGTAACGAATCTGCAGATGTCAGATAGACACGAGGCTACCATGGCAACCGATCGCCGCCCCCCGACGTCGTTCGGGGGCGCGGCGATCGAAAAAAAGATGGCGGCACCCGCGCGCCGCCGTCTTTGCCGGCGGCAACTGGGGGGTTAATAGCCGCGGTCGGTGCTAGCATTATGCAAAACCCCCCACCTTTTTATGAAGAGGACGTGAGCCCTCTTCATACATCCCTTATACCTCTGCGCCGTAGAGCTACGGCGCAGAGCGTTAAGGGGTTAAAGAGTACCTGACTCTAAACTACCCACCACTCCTTATGGACCAGTGGTTTAGTGTCCCAAACCGCCCTTTAGCTACTTACCCAGAGATGGGTCCGATGTTCCCTGCACCTGTGCAGTAATTCAATGAAGCAGGAGTATTACACCCTAGCTAGTGTGTGGGCCCTGGTCCGATAGCATATGCGGTACCAGTGAAACGCATGTGATCAGTAACCGATTGCACGTGTTTGGAAATACACATACGATTGTGCCGACGAGGCACGTGTTACCGCACCCTCAGAAAGAGAGAAAACTATGTTAGAATCAGCCGACCAACATCTTTTAGAGGAGAAAGACATGACCATGAAACATTACGGACAGAACACAGCTACTCTTAATGCGTAGATGATCGGGCCGGTCATGTGAATAAAACCTACTTCTTATGACTATGTCCAGAATTTGGAGTTCTATATCTAAACAAAACTCTGCCCCCCAAATCCATAGATCAAGGCGTAAACGCTGACTAAAGAGCAGACTATGCTAAGAGGAATCATGTTAATGCAAAGTGGCCTTAATTTGTCATGCAATTCTAACAGAGACTTTAATGATCCACAAACCAATTTATATTCAGGGCATCATTAAATTCATCCAAGATTAATGACGCTTTCCTTGCTTATAAGGACGGTGTTAAGAATATTTAAAATCTTTTCTTTTTTTTTTTTTAAAGAAATCTAAAGCAAACTATTTATAATCTGCTGTACGCTTGAATGTTTGCTGACCAATTAAGCAGTCTCACCATATATTTGTTACATCAATGTAGCTTATTAATTTCACACACACTTAAAAGGGGTCAACCAGAAAGAGAAGGGTTTTAGAATTGGGGAATTAAAAGCAGTGTCCCCCAAATTTCTTTGTCACCCACAAAACTTTTTCCAGGGCAGGGTGGGCAATTCTCTTATCATGGTCCCTGGACAAAAAAAAAAAAAAAAAGTGTACCCTACAAATACTTCATATCTAATCCCAACCCATATAATATCCCAGGCCCTGCACCCCCCTTTTCTGTAGCACACCTCTATACTGCCCCTTTTGATGTCTAGATAAAAAGGGGCTACATAAAAGGGGACATTATAATACCATTTTTTCTATAGAACCCTACACACACATACACTCACCGGCCACTTTATTAGGTACACCTGTCCAACTGCTCGTTAACACTTAATTTCTAATCAGCCAATCACATGGAGGCAACTATGCATTTAGGCATGTAGACATGGTCAAGACAATGTCCTGCAGTTCAAACCGAGCATCAGTATGGGGAAGAAAGGTGATTTGAGTGCCTTTGAACGTGGCATGGTTGTTGGTGCCAGAAGGGCTGGTCTGAGTATTTCAGAAAAACTGCTGATTATGGGATTTTCACGCCAACCCACTCTAGGGTTTACAGAGAATGGGCCGAAAAAGAAAAAACATCCAGTGAGTGGCAGTTCTGTGGGCGGAAATGCCTTCTTGATGCCAGAAGAGAATGGGCAGACTGGTTCGAGCTGATAGAAAGGCAACAGTGACTCAAATCGCCACCCGTTACAACCAAGGTAGGCAGAAGAGCATCTCTGAATGCACAGTACGTCGAACTTTGAGGCAGATGGGCTACAGCAGCAGAAGACCACACCGGGTGCCACTCCATTCAGCTAAGAACAGGAAACCGAGGCTACAATTTGCGCAGTTCCTTTTCTCCCCGCGGCTTCATGTGTAACAGAGTGTGCAGAGATGCATCCATGTGCTCTGCCCGCGCATACTCTATGACGTTATCACGTTACCTCATAATGCCCTCTGTTACACATGAAGCCACAGGGATTAGGGGTAAGTATCTATTTATTTTTTTTTATATAATGAGGGGCTTGCACAGGGCATTTCTCTATAATATCGCAGCTTTAGCAGTATAGTATACAGTTTATTTTCCAAGATGGCTTGTTTTCTGCATAACAAATTGTACTTTCCTTTGACTGCATATAATATTTCCTTTTGTATACGGGGTTAGGGGAAAAACTTCAAATGTGGTCTGTGGCCCCCTCTTGGGTAAACATGATCATGGAAATACCAAATGTATATTAGGTATAGCGGTGTATCGTGGATTTTTTAAAATTTTATGGGAAATTGCTGCCTGGACACAAGATGGCGCTTCTGGAGCTATATCCAATTGTGCGCATGCATCTACTCTTTAGTATTTGTGCTCTTCACGCTACCACTGACATCCGCAATCGCCCTTTTTTGATGTGATTTGCGGACGCCGTCTCTGTTTGGTCAGGAGGGACTCCACATTCCTATTCACACAGGTAAATGCATACATTAATTAGTATGTTTAATCGCTTTTTCACCTTTTCTCACTATTTTTGCTATATATATCTATCTATCTATATCATCACAATGGAATAATGTTATACTTGAGTATATTTATTATTATATTTCACAGGGTGAGTTTGTATATTTTTGTACTGATATGCTAATGGACCACTGATGATGTCACTACATTGTGCCTTTATATGCCTGTCTGTAACACTGCACATGGTGCTTGACAAAGGCTGGGATACAGCTGAAACGTTGCATAGGATGGAATAAACACCTTTTTTTCACTTGAATGGAGTGCTGCCAGTTTTTGCTTTCTACATTTGGACTCTGCTGGTGAGAGGATAAGGATAGCACCCCAATTCTTTTTTCATGTTTTTGGATAGACTGTGCCGCTGGTTGTACATACATACATACACATACATTTAACCTGTGCCGCCATTTTATCTCAATCTATGAATCCCCAACGTCTGTGTCTTGGTTATATGCACACTACCTTGTTGGTTCCTCACCCTATATAATTCCGTTACTGATTAGGGTTGTGATTTATTGTGGTGCCATATCCGGAAGTTGAGTGGACAACTTTAAATCACTTCCTGCGCCTCTCAGAACCCGTGCATTCTGGGAGTGTCTAAAAAGTATAATTAAGTGACCTTGCATACCCTTAAGGGGTCTGAAACGTCACGGTTTCCTTCACAGCCTTGCTATACACAAAGAGGCCTTTCAATAGTAAACTTTATAAAGCTAGCCAAGTCTATCTGGAGATGTTCTGCTGAAGTGTATCCAGCATAGGAACAAATGGATCTTTTGTTCCATTACCAAGTCTTAGAGTTAACATTTACATTTTTTAGATCATTTTGTAATTGTTTCTGGAAGCATCAATATGTGCAGACAAGGACTATGAAACAAATATTAATAGATTATATACAGAATATATGTATAATATATACACACAAACACTGGAGGAGATCAAAATTAGAAAGCAATGTATGATCACGTGAGTTTTCCTGAAATCATGCAATCCCCAAGGATGTTAGTAAGGGGTACAACCTGCTACTAGAACAGTGTTTTACAAAATTAACAAATTTATCAACTTAAAAACCTTTATTTTGTAAAAAATGTGATGATCATTATTAGAGAACAGAAATGATTGTAGCAGAGAGAAAAACTAATCTAAATTTTGTGAAGGTCACACCAGTCACATCAGTAAGAAGTGTACAGGCTTTTGCTTTGATGGACTTCAGCACATCTGAGGCCACAGGACATCACTAGTCTCCAACACTGCGCTAGTGGCATTCTGGTCCGCTCTTCTTCCAGTCTCTGCCACACATCTGTGACCATTATGGGTTCCTTGGTCATAATTCACAAAGAATTTTCCAGTGGTTTTCAATTGGGTTTAGATCACCAGTTCATTGTTTCATGGTTTTCTGTTTCAATGGGTGCACACCTGCATCTAGCTGTATGAGAGGTTCATCTCCTCCTGCAAACTATGACACTTCCTCAAATACCTTTCACCAACTTACACACTTAGGGTTCAGTCCTTCCCAAGTTTGTTGACAAACAATGTTTCCCCACCAGATCCAAATCAATTAAACTTGTTTTCATCACTAAAGTGAACCATGGACCACTTATGCACTGTCCAGCAAAGGAGAGTCTAACCTTTTAATTCCTTTCTGCTAATGAGAGGTTTGAGAGGTTCAGACAATTTGTAATTTTAGAAATAAGAGTTCTGCTTCAATTGTTTTTCAGATTTTTTAATTGCTTTTAATACAAATCCCCCACTAGCCAATGACATGCATTGTAAATTTGGAATTCAGCAATGAGAAGGCCCTGACAAACTAATACTCTACAAAATAGTGTATAGTATTGGTTATCTAGCCCTCTAGTGGTAGCAACCAAGGGAGTCTTAGAGGGACGGCCCACATGTTTTTGCAATGTGTGTAAGTGTGTGGGGTAGAATATTAGTTGACTTACCAATAAACATCTATTAAAATTTCTACTCCGCTTTATTGATAGGTTAAATGAAGCCTTTTTTTACCTTTGGTACCTATTAGGGTTATTTGACCTAAAAATAGAAAATCAGTTTCTTATGATATTTGTTTTTAATGGGGAAAAAGGCTATGTTTGTATTATTATAGTTATAAATACGATTTAATGCTTGACTCTATACTGATATAGAATACTACAACCCAAACAAGGATCTATTTCCTAAGCAGGACTCAACTTGCTTCCACACTACAAGATTGCTGACCACCACTGTTGGAACAAAGAATTCTGCCATCCCTGGCTAGGAAACAGTCTTGCCCTGAATCCAACAGTAAATTCTGCCATGGCCAGTGGAAGGAGTTCAATGTGAGCGTCACAAAGGTTGATTGCCGCCCATTGATTAGAAGCCGGAAGGGGTTTCTGCTGCAAATCATTTCCGCATTGTGTGTATGGGATTGTCATCACTGCCATATTACACTGCAGAAATTCCACACGGAAAATATGCTATGTGTGTAAATACTTATTTAGTCAGTACTCCAGCCAAAAGGGAAGAGTAGAAGTGAACTGAACATATGGATATATACAAAAACACTCACCGTCTCTATTAAGCCATAGTTTTTTCTGCCGGTAAAGCAAGAGCTTGTTATGTACATAAGGAAGCAAAAACTTGATGCACCAGCTCTCCACTCCCAACTTATTATCCACCAGGACGATAGGACTGCGGTTAAATTTTGCTTCTGGACAAGGGATTAATCCAATTTCATCTCTGTGGAGACAAGCATATATTTACATCAGCGCTCAACAAATGTATCTGCAATCTAACCATTATGGCAGTTTCATGTCGTGTTTATCCTCCAATTTTTTTTACAAAAATATATGCTGCGGCATGCCAATATCCAAACTTGACAACCATTGCTGGTACTTTAAGCAGAGGTTGTCGTGCAGCGAGACCCAGAAGTAGCTCCCGATGACCTGCGCCTGATTGCTCACTCATCTCATCAATGCTGGTAGTGAGCATTGGGGCGCAAACTCACGTTTCCAGACCTTCAGGTAACCAGACCTCCAACCAGCGGCTAAACATGCTTTTTTCTTAGGACGTTCATGGGTTGCCGTCGTGGTGAAGGGGCAAACAACAAATAACTACAAGTCATATATTGGTAAATACGCAAATGCATGATGCCTTAATTGGCAAAGTTTGAATAAGGAGAACTCTTACTCCCTAACCCTAGTCAAATGCCTAAAACTCAACTAAACCAGTTCCCTATACTGTAATGAAGAGATGCAAACTCATATCATAATTGTCTACAGTTATATTTTCACGGGGTGTGGGATAGGATAGTATTGTTCCCACATGTGGACAACTATATGCAATATATACAACAAGCAGATGTGATGTTGGAAAAAATAATCTTTATTAAATTACACATGTCATAAAAACACTTAAAGCTTACCCTACCGCCACTACCCCCTCTTTCCTATCCCCTACATTGTCTTGTGACCCAGTGTTGTTCACATGATTAATTGTTAATTGCGTTATTGTTCAAGGTCCTCCATGGACTGTTTCAGTTCCTTGATTTGTATGTTCGAGAACATTTGATATTATAATGCACTTAATGTTGTCAATCTAAATATACGTTAAACTGGAACCCATAAACATGATATGATTCTCATAACCTACTTTATTTGTTAAAGTGCATAACAAAATAAAATTATTATTGAAAAAAAAAAAAAAAACACCACTTAAAAACCCATATGCGGGCACATATCGGCTCACCCTGCCCCTCTCCATGGCAATGTATGGCGCACAACGCTGTATTACAGGCAAAGATAGGGCATATCCTATCTTTCTCCCCTCTATGGAACGGTACGGCGCCACACGTTTCCTGCACCATACCGCTCCCGTACAGCGCCGTGAGCCTGTTGCCCTGTATGGGGGGCGTATATACGGTGTATATATATGTCGGCCGTATATAGATCCCCATATGGCCCTGTGAATGTAGCCTAAATTGGATAACCTAGGCAAAGATTTGTGTAAAATAAACCAGAAAAATAACAAGAAAAACATTACCGAATGATGAGTCTCAAGAGTGGAGTAGATAAGCTGCCCCATGTGTATCAACCACTGCACAGGCTTCGTCAGGGGATTGCATTGTCTAAAGTTTGTAAACTTATAAGCTCATTCAATAAAACATTGTCTACACTTAGAAGTGTATTCCAACTGCATCCCATATAATAAAACTTCCTGTAAATCAAGATTGATGTTAAGGTGGCTGCCCTACAAGGTTCTCATAATAACCCAGTGGAGCATCAATGGCTATAAGTCTCCACATACCTGTAAGGCGGCCTTAATTGCCAAAGTCTCCGAAAGGAGAACTCTTAGGGTGATGCCACACATTGCGTTTCGAACCGTTTTTGGTCCGTTTTTAAGCAATCCGTTAAAAAATGCATGCGTTTTTGACAGGTTTTCCGAATTTGCGCAATAAAAAATTGACAAAAAACTGATGTGTTTTCAAAAAACGCATGCGTTTAACGCAGTGCTTAAAAACAGACCAAAAACGGTTTCAAAACTCCATGTGTGGCATCAACCTTACTTTCTTAAAAAAAAACATGTCCACAAATAGTATTACTCCTCCTCTGATACAAATACACAGGACAACTGATTTCTGCAGTTCAATTAAAGGATAGGTATGCTTACATGCATACATTTCATAAAACATGACCACTTTAATTCATATGTGGCTTTTGCTACAGAATAAAAATAGTTAAATGCAATAATCAATACTGTACAAGCATTAGTAAGCACATGACCTTATGCAGTAGTGCTGCTAGGATTAGCAGGGGTGACAGGCCAGGAGAAGACAGTGACTTTTGCTCCGTGATCCTGCAGTAGATTATGCTTTCGGTCAGATCAATGTTTTCCTTCCTATGTTAGCAATCAAGCACCAGCCCTGCACCCTCAATCATGTCCAACCCCAACATTAACACCCGAATAAGGTTTCAGATGGCATAGAACCATTTCCTCATGAGCTGCCTCTTAGGTCTACACTTCCGCCCTAGATTATACTAGGTTAAAGGAGAAATTTAAAGTATAAAACTGTCTAGTGACAAATGACCATACTGCTATATACTTATATAGGGCTACTTATAAAGCATCACCGTTAATCCATATGGACATTATGCTATGAGACATAGCTCATTAAGGAAATAGTGTCAAAAATGCTGGCCGATTTTCTAAGTTATATAATGGGTTCCTTAGGTTTGTACTTAAGTTGAATTTGTATGCAAGTTGGAACAGGTGTATGTTATAGTTGTAGCTCCATTCAAAAACTTTTATTTTGTCCAAATGACAATTGGATGTTCAAAATTTTGTGCTGTCATGGGAACAAGTATTATCAATATAGCTTGATTACAGACACCTTACAGCTGATCATGTCAGCCTATTACTAAAGTAAAGCATCCAGAGAGCTTCACAAGGGGTCACAAGGGCAAAGAGGTCCATCTGGAACTAGGGGGTCGTTTAAGTTAAGTGTCCTTAAAGGACATCTACCACCAGGATGAAGGATTGTAAACCAAGCACACTGACATATTGGTGTGTGCCCCCTCTGATAGGACCAGCTCTTCTTTTTAAGAGAGCCTTAGGGGCTCCAAGCTCCATTAACACCTATGGAGTCCAGAGCCGCTCATGCTCATTTGCAGAATTTAAAAAAAAACAAAAAACTTTTTTTGTATAAACCAGAGAATAAGCAGCTAAAATAAGCGCAGATCCTGGTAGAGGGAGCACACACAAGTATTTACGGTTTACAATCCTTCATTCTGGTGGTAGATGTCCTACAAGTCGGTACCATCTGTATTTAGTTATATTTACTGTCCCTATGAGACCACCAGTGTGGTCATACACTGTACCATGGAAAGCAGGGGGTGCTCCCAGCAGGGATCATTAGGCTAGCAATGACAAGGTAGAGTGTAATGTTTAACAGGATGGACGGATCAGGCTACCTTACCTTTGACCCCCGTAGTGTTGTGATGTAATGATTAGAGAGGCAGGACACAGCATAGCCTTTACAAAGCTTTGTTGGTTTATGGGCCACTACAAGCTATACCAGAACCAGCGCAGCAGATACCAGAACTGGCCATTAGTCACCCAGTGGGCAGTAGAAACAGAAGACACTAACTTTGAAGCTAGAAGGTGTTGTGGCCCGTAATAAGGTCTGCAGGCGGTTTATAGTAAATAAAGTGACAATTAGCAGATTATCTAGAAGGTGACAGAGCATATGCTAACAGCTGAATGTAGTGTATGTGGTTATGTGAATCGGTCCACATACAAAACAATGGATGACTACCATGGCCATCATGGACACTAGATGAAGAACAGTATCTTCCTATGACATGTGGCAGAGCAGGACTGACTGCCTGGGACATGCAAACAGCTGAGCCAGATGCCAGCAGGATAGCGGTTACTACAGGACACGACTCCCAAACTTTCCCAACTCCAGCCCCACTGCCACAGCGACGTCACGACAACACGGTGACGTCACTGCCTACATCACTCACATGTTCGGGTTCCTGCGGAACGCGCCAGTGATGTCCTTCACCACCCGCTGTACCAGCACCTCCACCTCCTCCTTCCATTCCGCCATCTCCGAGGCTACGGGCGGAGAATCATGCGCTTCCGGGTCAGCCTGACACTCCCCCTGTGCCGGGCCTTAACCCTTTACTGGCTACACAGCGCCGTCACCCAGTAATGGTGTATGCAGCTTGCTGCCCGAATACAGCGTGGCCAAGCTGTATATGTGTGCTGGGCACAGGAGGGCACCTGCCATGGGCTGCGGCTTATAATACAGAGAGCCCGCATATCAAGTAACTAACAACTGTTTGTCAGATGCCGCTGGCCCCAGGTACTGTCACATCAGGGCTCTCAGGTTCTGCTGTAGATCCGAGGAAGTCAGGTATCAGCATATTGGAAGAGGGCAAATTGAGTAAAATATTGCAGATTATAATCCTAGTTCGAGTGATCAAATAAAATCACTATAGAAATGTATACTGGCACTATGTATTTATATGTATGTTACTTATATTTATATGCAAGTTATTATATTAACGTGTACAGTTATAAAACTCATGAATGAAAATTTATTCTCAGAGTCAGTGGCAGACTAAGTGTCCATGGGCCCTGGGCTGTCCAAACCAACCTCGTGTCCAGAGGCCTATGGTCTCCGCCCTGGCACCCCTTTAAAGAAATGACCACAGCAGAGCCCCCCTTTAAAGAAATGGCCACTGCAGAGGCCCCCTTTAAAGAAATGGCCACTGCAGGCCCCCTTTAATGAATTGTCTACAGCGGAGCCTCCCTTTATTGAAATCTGCATTGCAGAACCCCCCTTTAATGAAATGTGCACTGCAGAGCCCCCCTTTAATGAAATGTGCACTGCAGATCCCCCCTTTAATGAAATGTGCACTGCAGAGCCCTCCCCCATAAATGTAATGTCCAAAACAGGGGTCCTCCTTTTACAGAAATGTCCACATTGAGCCCCCTTGAAAAAAAAGAAAACGCTATACTCTCCTCTGGCTTCTTCTCTTTGCAGCTCTGTCTTCTCCTCTTGCTGCCCTTGCGGTGGCTCGACTCCAATTCGTCATTGTGTATGCGCACCGAATGGAAGAGACGGGGAGAAGAAGCCGGAAGGTGAGTATAGAGTTATTTTTCTAACTTAGGGTATGGCCAGGCGTGGGCCCCTGGATAGCCCATACTGCCCGCCCATACTGCCTATATGAACATCCTCTATCGCTCAGAGTACAAACAGCAGACCTGCATGTCATCGCTGTGTAAGGTCCACTCACACACCCATAGGAGTAGAAAACGCTGAATGAGGCGCAAACACGTGCAGGAATAGGACCTGTTCTATAACTTATGGCCCATGTAATCATCTCACACAAGGGACCATGGAAACCAAAACCTTGTGTATGATCCCTGTGGAGTAAACAGACAGCACATAAATAATTATTGTGTGTGAACGTAGTCTTAGGATATACTCACGCAACCAAGCCTTTTCTTGGTGATGAAAAAGGACAGCTTTATAAGTTTTTCATAGCCAAGCTACATACATACATGTAGCATCATGGGAGGTGTTTATCACAGCCTAGCGAATAGCCAGGAATGGATATATAGTCCAATAAAAAAACGGCCACATAAATAGTTCAATTTAAATGTATTGCATTTAGTGCAGCCAGAACTTTTTTTTACTGTTGTGTGAATAGGCACATGAGATCTTTACTTGACAATATAATAATAATCTTTATTCATTTAGCACCATCATATTCCATAGCGCTTTATAAATCAATATACTGACAATGCAGGGCTATTCACAGAAACACAGGAGCCATATTGTTTCCATAGCTCCCAGAGGTGAATTGGAATTACTGAAATAACATAGATGGACTAGCTATGCTGTTTGCCCAATACGTAATAATAGAAATAGCGTAAGTAGATTAGCTGTAGTTAGCTGTTAACTCCAACCATCTCAGCAGAGTAAACCCTGATGCATACAAACTTGTTTTTCATGTGTGCTAGCAATTGTTTTACGGCAAGCCCACGTCTTTCTATGGGCTAATATAGTGCTAGTGCCCCTGAGAGAAAAATCCTATTCTTGCTGTGTTTGCAACTCTGCCTTCCCATAGAAGTCCATTTTACTGTGAAATACAGGTGCCACACATATGTCATCTATGTGCTGTCAGTATTTGCTGATCAGTTGCTAGGTAACACAATCATCTCTTAGGCCTAATTCACACAAAAGACAATTGCCATAGACGGCAATAGGCCCACAGAGCGATACTGCAGCAGGCACTGAGGGGCACACCAAGGCACACGGGTGAGCCTGTGACCCAAGACATGGACACACTTTCTCATTTAAAGAATTTTCTGTGTTTTCATGACTATAAAAATTATAGATTCACACAGCAGGCATCAAAACTATGAATTAACACATGTGGAATTATATACTTAACAAAAAAGAGTGAAACAACTGAAAATATGTCTTGTATTCTAGGTTCTTTATTGTAGCCACCTTTTGCTATGATTACTGCTTTGCACACTCTTGGCATTCTCATGATGACCTTCAAAAGGTAGTCACCTAAAATGGTCTTCTAACAGTCTTGAAGGAGTTCCCAGAGATACTTAGCACTTGTTGGCCCTTTTTCCTTCACTCGGCAGTCCAGCTCACTCCAAACCATCTTGATTGGTTTAGGTCTGGTGACTGTGGAGGACAGGTCATCTGGCATAGTACCCCATCACTCTCCTTCTTGGTCAGATAGCCCTTACACAGCCTGGAGGTGTGTGTGGGGTCATTGTCCTGTGTAAAAATAAATGATAGTCCAACTAAATGCAAACTAGTTGGAATAGCATGCTGCTGTATGCTGTATACCTTCAATTTTGAATAAATCCCCAGCAAAGCACTCACACACCATCACACCTCCTCCTCAATGCTTCATGGGAGCCAGGCATGTAGAGTCTATTTGTTCAACTTTTCTGAATCGCACAAAGACATGGTGGCTGGAACCAAAGATCTCAAATTTGGACTCATCAGACCAAAGCACAGATTTCCACTGGTCTAATCTCCATTCCTTGTGTTCTTTAGCCCAAACAAATCTCTTCTGCTTGTTGCCTGTCCTTAGCAGTGTTTTCCTGGTGACTCGGATGAACTTATCCTCTACAGCAGAGGTGAGTCTTGGTCTTCCTTTACTTGGGCAGTCCTCATGTGAGCCAGTTTCCTTGTTGCGCTTGATGGTTTTTGCAACTGCACTTGGGGGCACTTTCAATGTTTTCCCAATTTTTCAGACTGACTGACCTTCATTTCTTAAAGAAATGATGGCCACTCATTTCTCTTTTCATTTCATTTTCTGCTTTTTTCTAGCCGTAATACAAATTCTAACAGTCTATTCAGTAGAACTATAAGCTGTGTATCCACCTGACTTCTGCAAAACACAACTGATGGTCTCAACCCCATTTATAAGGCAAGAAATCCCACTTATTAAACCTGTCAGGGCACATCTGTGATGTGAAAACATTTTCAAAGCTCATCAAGAGAATGCCAAAAGTGTGAAAAGCAGTAATCAAAGCAAACAGTGGCTACTCTGAAGAACATAGTATATAAGATATATTTGCAGTTGTTTCACACTTTTTGTTAAGTATATAATTCCATATGTGTTAATTTATGAATCTACAATTTTCATAGTCCTGAAACTACAGAAAACTCTTTGAATGGGAAGGTGTGTCCAAACTTTTGGTCTGTACTGTATATATGTATATATTCACCAACATATTTACTCTACCCTTATAGACCATTTATATGTTACAATTACACACAAACCACAAACATGATATAAACACATTTACAGATACTACACACTATATTGATTAAACACTCAAATATCGGCCCGCAAGCCCTCTTCATGCACCGGCACCTGGCATGTGATGTACTAATATGTCACATGTCGCTAAGGGGTTAAAAACATCATGGAGAACCTTCTACAGAGGTTCTGACGAGTGTAGATGAGCATAAAACCATAAAATTCCTCTAATGACCATGTTTTTTTCCTGCTCTGTATATACAGCTGTATTTTGGCCTTTAATATAGGGCGTTTTTCTATTCTTTTACATTCACTTCTGTTCTTTGATTTTGTAGGAGCTGCAAAGTTAGTGACAATTTAACCCACAGTAAAACTATCCTCATTGTCTTTTTTGTCCTGATATAATATATTATATAATTAAATACTATTTTTGATATATTAAAACTGAAGTCTTGCAGAAGAAGGATCAGTTATTTTTTTACATTGAAATTAACAAAAGGCAACATATGAAACAGAAAAAAAGATTTCGAGTATTGTCTTGTGTCTTATATACAGTACTGTATATACTTGGGTATAAGCCGAGTTTTTCAGCACAAAAAAAAATGTGCTGGAAAACTCAAACCCAGTTGTGTACTCAAGTCAAGAAAAAAAATGAAGTCAAAACTCACCTGTCCGGCGCCCCCTGGAGGTCTTCTCCTCTTCTCATGCTGACATCATAGCACGCGCTGGCCAGGGCCACGTGCACGGACCCGCCACTGACCTGGAGCTGGAGCAAATAGAGGACCTGCCCGGGGCATCAGAAAGGTGAGTACTCTGTTTATTTTTTTTGTGCTGGACAAACTAGGGGCTAGGTAGCTATATACTACACGGGGCTGCCTATATACTAAAGGGAGCTTGTATTATTCTACACAAGGCTGGCTATATAATAAAGGGGGCTTGCATTATACTACACGAGGCTGGCTATATACTAAAGGGGGCTGGTATTATACTCCACGGGGCTGGCTATATACTAAAGGGGGTTGCTGGCTTTATACTAAAGGGGACACAAAGCCGATGACGGACCATCGATGGATAGAAGAGGACCTGCCGGGGGAAGGGGGGATGTCGGAAGGTGAGTACACATTTTATTTTTTCCTAAAGGCATTATATTGGGGGCAGTGGCTGCAGGCTATATACTACAGGGGAATGCCTGGCTGTATACTACAGGGGGCTGGTTATATACTAAAGGGGGATAGTTGTCTATATACTACAGGGGCTGGCTGGCTATATACTACAGAAGACTGGCTATATTCTACAGGGGTCTGGCTAGCATTATACTATAGGGGGCTAGATAGCTTTAGAGGCGGATGGCTGGCTATATACTTAAGGGGGATGGCTGGCAATATATTACAGGGGGATGGATGGCTATATAGTGGAAGGCTGTGACCAATGTATTTCCCACCCTTGGCTTATACTCGAGTCAATAGGTTTAGCCATTTTTGGTGGTAAAATTAGGTGCCCCGACTTATACTCGGATTGGCTTATACTTGAGTACATATGGTACCAATGCACCACAACTTTCATTTTATGAATAAATATGTGTGTTTTTGGATATCATGTTATCCCTTACTCAATGAAGAGACCCATTAGAAGTTTCCTAGGCATGCACTTTGCAGGTAGTAGCTGTAAATTAGCTCCAACATTATCTTTTGTCTGTAGGAATCACATTTTCTATAATGGTCTTATCTTCTGCAATCTGTCTGTGCAATAAATGAGATGATTGCTGCATAGAAAACTCCCTGGGAATAAGCAAGTATGAGGTTTATTCTAATACCAGTATGAAAATTTTTAGGATATGGTATTTTTTATTTAATATAGATGGAGAAATAAAAATATGTTTTACAAAACAATTGCACATAATAACACAGGCAAGAATGTTTATACTGTATAGCCTTATCCCCTATATTACCAGCATATCGTATGTTCAGATATATAATTATTTCTGATGTTTCTTTCTACTCCACCCAGGGCTGATCCGCATAATTACGTAAGATTAGTAAATGTGAAATGAGAATTCTTCATCAGGTTCCATGGTGTAATGGTTAGCACTCTGGACTTTGAATCCAGCGATCCGAGTTCAAATCTCGGTGGAACCTTTATTTTTTTTTTCCATTTGGCAGTTTGTACTATAGAGGACAATTCAGTCAATACTGCTGGCTCCTTTAGGAAGACAAGGTTCCTTTTTCCAAACCAATGTATTTCACAAAATTTCTTCTAGAATCAAAAATATTCACCAGAAACGTTCAGAACTAATGTTGATGAAAATGTTTAATATTACAATTAATTATAAGTGTATAAGGCGGAGCCCCCAATTAATGTGAAATAGGTTAGGGGCTTGGTAAATCACCATATATGAATTTTCTATGTTTTTGCATAAAAAACCCAAACATGCATACTTACCTTCTTCCAGAGCCCCCAGCACCTGGGAACTGATGTAGTCACTCTGGCTTCACTGCGGCACAACAGGGGACGTATATCCAGTCACAAATATGCAGCTGTATATACCCACCCCCCATATATTTTGTGTGAATTCAGCCTAAGGGAGTATCAATTAAGAGTACAGCTACTAATGTGGTCAATGAAAAGAGGGGAAAGGAGCAGGAAAAAAACAAGAAAAACTGTAAAATTAATATGTTTTTACATTCGCCAAGCCCAGAAACCAGTGGTAAAAACATAAAGAATCCACTTCTTTTACAGGGAATAGAAAGTATAGTTCACCAGAAATCTTGAAAGGGACCAAAAGAAGCAATGCAGCTCTGGAACATATTGAACCCCATTTGGGAGTAATAAGAGCAGACATTGCACTGATTAGAGCTGACATGAATAAGTTAGGTAGAGGTTGGATGAAGTGGGAAACAGGGTGGGGGGTTTTTGGAAGACATGTCAAGGAAATCTCAAAAGGGGATAGAAAAGGTTAAATAGAATAAAACCCTACAAAAAGTTGTTAAAATGGAGGGTAAATATAAGGATTACCTGAAGTAAAAGAAGGAAGAAACTGTACCCTATGTATTGAAAAATGACTGGTGGTGTACGTCGGTAAAGATAACATTGGGGAACAAATTAAAAAAAAATTAAGTGGTACCTGGAGTTTTTCTCCCGCTTCTTGGTATTTTTGAGTGCCTGTTTCTGGAAATACCTTTCATTTCTCTCTAGTTGCTCCAGTTTATGAGATGTTGAGCATTTCCATCAAGAAATAAGTACGATGGAAAAACACTACAGTGGTCCATGGGCTAAACATATGATGGCTGATTACTGTTGGAGCATCAAATGTCCAAGAACATCTCATTGCAAGACAGCACAGAAATAAGGTTTCACCAATCTGAAATCTGAATTTTTTTAATACAATATTGAGTGACCAGTAGTTTGGACAGCAATATGACATTTATTAATTAGTTGACATTCATTTCCAAAACCTCTTAAGTACAATATTGAGTGATCACTAGTATGAGCAGTGTATACTTTGTAAGGTGGCAATGGCAGATCACCAAAAGTAGATCTGAAAATATAATATATATTATATATAATAGCATATAATTATTCCTGAAAATGATTGCAATCACAAATTCTTTGGTATTAATATTTCCATTTATTTTGCTCGCAATGAAAAAACACAAAAAAGAATGAAAAAAGTCAAATCATTGATCATTTTACACAAAACTCCAAAAATTGGCCAGACAAGTATTGGAACCCTCAGCTTAATACTTGGTAGAACACCCACTACCGGTTACCATCAATGAGTTTCTTACAATGCTCTGCTGGAACTTTAGACCATTCTTCTTTGGCAAACTGCTCCAGGTCTCTGAGATTTGAAGGTGCCTTCTCCAAACTGCCATTGTGAGATCTCTCCATGGGTGTTCTATGGGATTCAGGTCTGGACTCAATGCTGGCCACTTTCTCTTAAACCATTTCCTAGTGCTCTTTTATGTGTGTTTGGGGTCATTTTCCTGCTGGAAGACCCATGACCTCTGAGGGAGACCCAGCTTTCTCACACTGGGCCCTACATTATGCTGCAAAATTTGTTGGTAGTCTTCAGACTTCATAATGCCATGCACATAGTCAAGCAGTCCAGTGTCAGAGGCAGCAAAGCAACCCCAACACATCAGGCAACCTCTGCCATTTGACTGTAGGGACAGTCTTTCCTTTTTTCCTGTTATCTCTACGTTGATGCCTTTTCCCAAAAAGCTCTACTTTTGTCTCATCTGACCATTCTCCGAAAACTTTTAGGCTTTCTCAGGTAAGTTTTGGCAAACTGCAGCCTGGCTTTTTTATGTTTCTGTGTAAGAAGTGGGGACTTCCTGGGTATCCTACCATACAGTACATTTTCATTCAGATGCCAACAGATAGTACGGAATGACACTGTTGTACCCTCGGACTGTAGGGCAGCTTTAACTTGTTTGGATGTTAGTCAAGGTTCTTTATCCACCATCCACACTATCTTGCTTTGAAATCTCTCAATTTTTCTTTTCTGTCCTAGGGAGGTTAGCCACAGTGCTATGGGCTTTAACCTTCTTGATGACACTGCGCATGGTAGACACAGGAACATTCAGGTCTTTGGAGATGGACTTGTAGCCTTGAGAATGCTCACAATTTTGATTCTCAAGTCCTCTGTGTCACAGTCTATGGGAATAGTCCCTTGGGACTAAAGTCAGTGGACTCCCTGGACCACCGTGGGAGATAACGGTGCCAGACGCAACCCGGGAGAGGAGTTTAAGTGGACTCCTGGTCTTTGCCAGAGCCCGCCGCAAAGCGGGATGGTCTTGCTGCGCCGTGGAGCCACCAGGTCGCTCCACGGGTGCGACTAGGCCCGCGGTGACAGCCAAGTTAGGGACACAGGGCAGGCAGGACCTCGGGATGGACGGCTGGCAGGACCTCGGGGTGGACGGCTGGCAGGACCTAATATGGATGGCTGGCAGGACCTCGGAAGGACAGCTGGCAGGACCTCGGAAGGACGGCTGGCAGGACCTCGGAAGACCATTAGGATACTGGACCGCCACAGGATAACCAGACCGCCACAGGATTACAGGACCACCACAGGATTACAGGACCACCACAGGATTACAGGACCGCCACAGGAGTACAGGACCGCCACAGGAATTCGGGAACACAGAGGCGTCTGGAAACGCTCAGGAAACTCGGAGGCATCTGGAAACGCTCAGGAGGCTTTCTCTTCAGAAGAATGACTTGAAGATTCGGCAGGGGATGCTGGGAGTCGCCAGGCTATATAGCAGAGCCGGGATGCCAGTGCCAATAAGGAAGACGCTGGCCCTTTAAATTCCTGAAGAGTCGGGCGCGTGCCCTAGCATCGGGAGCGCGTGGCCTCGGCAGGAAGCAGGAGCGTGGCCTTGGAGGAAGTCGGCGTGGGACCAGAATCGTCGTGAAGTCCGGAACCAGGTGAGGAGAGTATGGACCTGGGGGAGCTCAATGTGGTACACACAAGGACACAGGACAGAGGTTGAGTGAACTTTAATCCATTTCAACTGGCTGCAAGTGTGATTTAGTTATTGCCACCACCTGTTAGGTGCCACAGGTAAGTTACAAGTGCTGTTAATCACACAAATTAGAGAAGCATCACATGATTTTTAAAACTGTGCCAATACTTTTATCAACCCCTTTTTAATGTTTGGTAAGGAATTATATCCAATTTGGCTTTTTGACAATTCTTTTTGTGGTTTTCCATTGAAGACAAATTAAATGAAGATAATAATAACAAAGAATTTCTGATTGCTATCATTTTTTGAGTATTATCTGACACAATTGCAGGGGTGCCAATACTTTTGGTCACCACTGTATATAATTCCTTCAAAAATTACCACATCTTAGAGCGATTATAGTTAAAGTCCAATCTTACAGGGGAAAAGATCATATAGTATGTACTATGAGAACTGAGGAAAAGGAGTTTTGAAAATTGATTCTCTTTGTATGACAGTATTCCTTGGAAACACAGAAGAGCAGGTGAAAATTTATAGAGGTCAAAAGACAGCGGAGAGAAAAATGGGTTGTTTACAAAGAGAAAACATTTTTTTACATCACCAGAGGATGCACTTAACTGGTTCAAACTATTTACATAAATGTAGTATTGAGAAACAAAAGGATAAAATGCATATGCTTTTCATAAATGGGTGGGACCAAGAACAGCTCCATGTTTCAGTAGGACCTTGGGCGTCAGAGCCTCAGTGGGCCCCTTTGCAGTAAACTCACGTAGCGGCATGGATTCCTTATGTGCCACCATGGATTATATGCAGCCCCTCCTCACCCACCATGGATTATATTCAGCCCCTTCTTGCCCCCCATGGATGATATACAATCCCCTTACCCCCCACCAGTAAATGTGATCAGTAATTAAAAAAATGCAATACTGAATAATAATGAGCGAGGGAATGATTGTATAAAGTATTGAAACAAGCAAGTGCCCATTACCATTTCTAAAGCGCAACCCCCAGGACTTGGGAGCTCGAGCTGGCTGGGAGCCAGGTAAAGTTTACCAGTGAATATTTCTAAAAGTAAAAGTAAACCAAATAATAAACATGTTTGCTATGTGCTACTTAGTTTTTATTGGGAACTATCACCAGTGAAAAAGAGCCCACTGATGAAAGGTTCCCTTTAAAAGATATTTTTTCAGTGGAATGAGGGCTTGGCTAGTAGGAAGTCCGAATGGGATTTAGGAAAAGGGTTTTTTTCAAGTGTATTTGGTTAAAAGATATAATATAAAAGAAAACATTTATAAATTATGAACAACAAAGAATAGAGAAAATGGATGAGAAGAAAGGAAATATAGGTATAAAAGACTGGCATAAGATAGATTTAGATGGGAACAGGAAGAGAGAGAACTGAAATTTTTGGAGCAAATGAATGAACAACAGGCAATATTTAAAGAAACCTGTAAGTATAAATAGGGAGGTAAACCAGCAAAATAAATATATACATCTCCCCAATAACACACATATGTACAGCGCCACCTCCAGTAACACATAGATATTTTCTCCAAAATGAATCCTCTCATAGACAGACATGCTCTAGGCCAGTGATGGCTAACCTATGGCACTGGTGCCAGAGGTGACACTCAGAGCCCTTTTTGTGGGCACTCAGGCCACCACCAGAGATGACTCCAGGTATCTTCTTGCAGTCCAAGACAGCCCAGGACTTGCTGTGCACAGAGCTATTTTAAAGTGACAGCTGTACCTGGGACTATTTTCTGCTTTATTGGTGTCCTCAGGAGCTGGTATCAATGAAAACCGTGACAGAGAAGGGAGTATAAATCATAAATTAAATTTCTGTGTTGGCACTTTGCTATAAATAAGCGGGTCTTTGTTGTAGTTTGGGCACCCGGCCTCTAAAAGGTTTGCCATCACTGCTCTAGGCCACTCAACCATTACTGTCACAGGACTGCACCAAATAAACAGCACCACTAGGTGGCTGCAGAGCTCTTAGACCAACAAGAAGTTTCTGTATTAGCACAAGTAAAATTTATTACATGCAAAATTGATAAAAAAAATAAAAAGATATAAATATTTTGGGATTGCCAATACACTTTTTCACAGAGAAAATATAGAGGGTTGGGCACAAACAGGTCAATGAAAGAAAGTTAATTAAAAATATTCTAGTGTAGCCGGGGTAAATTCACTTGAAACACTGGGGCACATTTACTTACCTGGCCCCTGGGCGATCCCCGTGGTGAGTTGTCCGCCGGAATCCACATCTGCTGCGATTCACTAAGATCGTGCGCCTGAGTTCCTGCATGTGTCGCATCCCCGCTGAGGTCCGCTGGAGTTCACCTTCTTCCTCCCGATGCATGCGAGTGCGTGTCTTGCGACACAAATTGCTTTGTTAAATCCCGCGCGTAGCTCGAATCCGTTGGATCGGCTGACGGACCGCCCCCCCCCCCCCCGATTTGTGTTGCGTGAAAGCTGGCGATGCGCCGATGCGCCGAAAACCCTTTCTAAATGCGGCGGAACACGGAAATTGGCAGGTATTCCTACGATAGTGTGGACCGCGGACCCTTAGTAAATGAGCCCCAATGTTTCTTTAACTTAAACAGCTCTCTTTAAGCATCAAAAAGAAGAATTTATTGCACCTATTCTTGCGGTATTAGTGTAAATAGTTATTGTTCTGTCCCTTTAAAAGAAGTGATTTCATTTATAAACCTAAAAAGTGACATCCAAAGTAGGGTAACAGCATTAAGACTATTTTTTGCTTACTTGTGCAAACAGCAAGGAACTGGTGTGCAGGCCTAAAGTAACACTGTTGATGCGCGTTTCGCCATATGGTTTCGTCACCCGTAAAGTATAGATATACAGCCTCCCCCCAGTAACACACAGTGGGGCAGATTTACTTACCCGGTCCATTCGCGATCCAGCGGCGCGTTCTCTGCGCTGGATTCGGGTCCGGCCGGGATTCATTAAGGTAGTTCCTCCGCCGTCCACCAGGTGGTGCTGCTTTGCTGAAAAGCATCGGAACGCACGGGAGTTCACCGAGCCGGGCTGAGTGAAGGTAAGTGCAAGCTCTGCAACAGATTTTTTGTTTTAAATGCGGCGGTTTTTCCGCATCTGTCGGGTTTTCGTTCGGCAACGCCCCCCGATTTCCGTCGAGTGCATGCCAGCGCTGATGCGTCACAATCCGATCGCGTGCGGCAAAATCCCGGGGCAATTCAGGGGAAATCGGCGCAAATTGGAAATATTCGGGTAACACGTCGGGAAAACGCGAATCGGGCCCTTAGTAAATGACCCCCAGTTTCTTCAGAACAATCCTGTGACCATTCTTGACTCCAAATCCGGTGGAATTGAAAAATTGTGACATTTCTTTTCAGGCTTAGTTTTACGGTTTTCACTGGGCGGTCTAAATGACCCATGCTTTTCATTCTTTGCGTCAGCACGATTACAGAGATGCCAAACTTATATTGTCTTTTTATGTTATAAAATTAAAAAAAAAAATTTTTAGGAAATGAGCTGACATTTTCATCGAAAAAAGACAATTCAGATGTTTTTGTTGGCAGATTTTTTTTTTGTAATATAGATTGGTCATTCTTGGACACAAGGATAACTAGCCTATATATTAGTTATCCTTGTGTCCAAGAAAATCCCTATATGTGTGTGTGTGTGTTCTAGGGAAGCAGAGGCTGAGCCATAGGTGACAGCACCGCTCCCTGTGTCTGAGGGATTTACTGGCCCAAACCTAGAAGTACTGACCAGTACACAGTGTCAGTTCAGCAGTCCAACAATTTGATTTCAGTGGTAATGGATCTGCATCATGCTGCTGCTGTTTCAGCACTGGTTATGCCGAGCAGATGTAGTTATTTCTCATATTTAATACAACCTGAAAAAGAAGTCTATGTGACTCTCAATAAAAAAACTATTTCGATGCCTTTTTTGGAGCAGATTTTGAGTTGTAAACATCTGGCCCAGACAAATGCAATGTGAAAAGACTTTTAAAGAAGCCGCATAAATACAAGATGGAGCATCCAGCGGCAGGTGAAGCCTCTAGTCCTCTGACAGGAGGAGAGCGCCTCAGTCCAGTAAGAGGAGCACACACCGCGGAGTGATTCTCACCGCACAGCGGCTCTCAGCGTCTATGTTACTATGGCAGCGGGTACTCGATACATAATTATAATGTACACTGTGCCAGTATTCAGGGCGAAGCATTATGGAAAGTACAGTATTTCTAACTGTGCTTATATACTTACGGCGGATAACGGCTGAAAAACAAATAAAATAGTCGCCGGACTATTTTACTGGAAGGAGTGTGCGGAGGAATACACCTCTGCACCGGCGTGTTGTGCTACGGTGTGATACTGGTGACCTATACAATGGCGATGTACGTTCTGGACGGCTCCTTCCGAGGGGACATGCTGGAGAGGAAAGGCTCCATGTACCTGCGCTCCAGTCACATGCACTATGATAAGCCCACCAAGGTGTCCGGCTGGTAAGTGCCCGGCTTATACCCGCATGGCAACTAATATTATTCTACACAAGAAATAACACAGAGATAAATAAACAACAAGTATATTTACATCGTGGTGTGTGCCCTCTCTAGCAGGATCTTTTCTTCTTGGCTTCCTTTGCCCTTGTTTTTAAGAAAAAATGACTTTAAATGTTATGCAAATGAGTCCAAGGGGCTCCTGGCTCCATTAAAACCTATGCAGCCTGGAGCCCCGCAGGCTAATTTACATGTGCATTTACAGTTTTTCTTGCAGTCATAGGCACGTGAGCAGACCATGTTCACCAACACTTGCCCGAAGACGTCTTAAGGCTTAAAGGACCCGGGTTTGGGGTAATTTTTTAGGAGAAACAATTTTTGCCTACTCCCTCTAGCGATAATTTAATGAACATCATTCACTTGCCAGTCACTGCTCTTATCCATCGCCTGGTATACATGTCAGTATAACCACAAATGCCATTCAATGACTGCAGCTGTCATGTGGATGATGTGTGCCATGTCATTGCTGTAAAAAGTAAGCAGAGACTTTCACAATATTAAAGGCAAATGGACAAATGTGTGTATGTGTGTGTGTGTATTTGTATATTTAGCCCCTTCCCACACAAGGATGTACTATTAAGTCCTGGTGCTGCAGGGGATGTATGGAGAGCACTCATGGGCTGAGCTCTCTCCATACACAGGGGGTGTCAACTGTATAATACAGCTTACACCCCCCTGTTACTGCCGTGGTTGGTGCTGGCAATTAACAGGTTAACTGCCGCGGTCGAACCAGACGATGGCAACTAACATTGCTGTCGATGGGCGCCAACATCTTGGATGGCCGATCGCACATCCAGCTAATGACGACATTAGAGGGTGGCGAATGGCAGCCTACAGTCTCATAGAGACTCACAGACTTGCAATGTATAATGATCTCCAATAGTCTGTAACTGACTATTAGAGATCATCAGTAAAATTGCAATCAGACCCTGCAGGGTTAAAGTACCCTAGAGGGTGTGAAAAAAACTTTCCCTAGAACACATATAAAAATAATTAAACTGTAAATATCATACACATGTTAGGAATCGCCGCGTCCCAAAATACCCATTCTATCAAAATATTTTAAAAAATTATTCCCAGCCCTGAAGATGATAATGGAAAATAGCGCCCAAATGTCTGAATCGACACTTTTTCACCAATTTCCATCCATGAAAATGGGACAGGGAGCATCGATGGATAGAAGAGCATCTGCCAGGGGGAGTGCCCGAAGGTGAGTACGCTTTTTGGTGTGGTTTTGTTAGACTCGAGTAAAAGCCGAGTTAGTTTTTCAGCACATTTTTTGAGGCTTATACTCGAGTATATATGGTACATCTCTGTAAAACGTAACAAAAAAAAAAAAAAAAAAGTTACCACTTTTAGAATGAGGGGAGTAAAAACAAACACAAAAAATGAAAAAGGGCTGTAAGGGTTAAACTCATTTCTTGCACATAGCTGAATGTTTGTAAATCCTAAAAATCTTTTTTAAACTATACATTATTTTTAGCTAAATAAATAATTTTATTTATCTTAACATAGGCATGAGAGTCGTGAGGCTGAACCTAAGGATTATGATGTTAATGAAGCTCCTCTAGGAAAGAAGAATTTGTGCCACTCTACTTACAGACGATTTGGAGACGTCGCTAGTGAAGTAAGTTTAATTGATGCACCAGTGCTATTTGGGTTCTTTTTGCTATCCAGTGGCCTCCATTTGGTACCCCACACTAAAACACTCACATTTTTATGGACCTGTGGTTTTACGGACCAAAGTGCCCTCCATGAGAGTTGTCTCTGTGTCTGATTTTTAAAAAAAGGAACTGTGCTTACCTAGTCCTATGTGCCATGTCGGATTCTCTCTGGTGCTGGTAGGAGACAAGGGGAAGTGGGTCACTTTCTTTTTTATCTCTGACAAATTTTATTTGGAGGTGTAAGTCCTGAAACGTACAACAGCGGAACCATGGGCGTAACTAGGAGAGGCTGGGCCCCATAGCATATTTGTGCCTGGGGCCCCCCATCCCATAAAAAAATACATTTGTACATATTTGTTCAAACATGTTTATATTTATATACACACACTCAAAGTTATACAAGCTCATACAGTATCTGCACACACAGTATGTACCTAAATTTTTTCAAACATACAGTATATATAAACCATATACACACGTTCTTCATGAATCTGGTGCCCCTTGCACTACTTTGGCAGAGTCCATCAACTTTTTTTGGTGCACCTTTAACATGGAGCAGATAACACACTTCTATCGGACTTACATGACGGTCGCCTGTGACAAATACACTCACCAGCCACTTTTAGGTACACCTGTTCAACTGCTCGTTAACACTTAATTTCTAATCAGCCAATCACATGGTGGCAACTCAGTGCATTTAGGCATGTAGACATGGTCAAGACAATCTCCTGCAGTTCAAACCGAGCATCAGTATGGGGAAGAAAGGTGATTTGAGTGCCTTTGAACGTGGCAGGGTTTTGGTGCCAGAAGGGCTGGTCTGAGTATTTCAGAAACTGCTGATCTACTGGGATTTTCACGCACTACCTATATATACACTCACCGGCCTCTTCATTAGGTACACCTGTCCAACTGCTCGTTAACACTTAATTTCTAATCAGCCAATCACATGGCGGCAACTCAGTGCATTTAGGCATGTAGACATGGTCAAGACAATCTCCTGCAGTTCAAACCGAGCATCAGTATGGGGAAGAAAGGTGATTTGAGTGCCTTTGAACGTGGCATGGTTGTTGGTGCCAGAAGGGCTGGTCTGAGTATTTCAGAAACTGCTGATCTACTGGGATTTTCACGCACAACCATCTCTAGGGTTTACAGAGAATGGTCCGAAAAAGAAAAAACATCCAGTGAGCGGCAGTTCTGTGGGCGGAAATGCCTTGTTGATGCCAGAGGTCAGAGGAGAATGGGCAGACTGGTTCGAGCAGATGGGCTACAGCAGCAGAAGACCACACCGGGTGCCACTCCTTTCAGCTAAGAACAGGAAACTGAGGCTACAATTTGCACAAGCTCATCGAAATTGGAGAGTAGAAGATTGGAAAAACATTGCCTGGTCTGATGAGTCTCGATTTCTGCTGCGACATTCGGATGGTAGGGTCAGAATTTGGCGTCAACAACATGAAAGCATGGATCCATCCTGTCTTGTATCAACGGTTCAGGCTGGTGGGGGTGGTGTCATGGTGTGGGGAATATTTTCTTGGCTCTCTTGGTACCAATTGAGCATCGTTGCAACGCCACAGCCTACCCGAGTATTGTTGCTGACCATGTCCATCCCTTTATGACCACAATGTACCCAAAATCTGATGGCTACTTTCAGCAGGATAATGTGCCATGTCATAAAGCTGGAATCATCTCAGACTGGTTTCTTGAACATGACAATGAGTTCACTGTACTCAAATGGCCTCCACAGTCACCAGATCTAAATCCAATAGAGCATCTTTGGGATGTGGTGGAACGGGAGATTCGCATCATGGATGTGCAGCCGACAAATCTGCGGCAACTGTGTGATGCCATCATGTCAATATGGACCAAAATCTCTGAGGAATGCTTCCAGCACCTTGTTGAATCTATGCCACGAAGAATTGTGGTAGTTCTGAAGGCAAAAGGGGGTCCAACCCGTTACTAGCATGGTGTACCTAATATAGTGGCCGGTGAGTGTATATGGCGAGGACACTTCTTAAATACATTTGCAAACAGTTTGCACATAAAAGAACATAATAATAGTCCAACAGAAAACTGGCGCAAGGTCTTTGATAAATGTGCCCTACTCTTTGCACACACATACTGCATATACATACAGTATATACACATTATACATCAAATACACATACACGTATACATACAGTATATATGCACTATACATCATATACATACTGTTTATACTGCATATACACACACACAGTAAATACACACGTACATATAGTACATGCAAGATATATATACACATATACACATCATATATACACACATACAGTAAATACATACGTACATACAACATATACACACACATGCACCATGTATACACATAAATACAGCTTATATACACATGCATACAACAAACAAACAGATACAGCAGACACACATATTATATACACACCTGCTGATGTTTATAAAAATTAGTTATTTTCAGAGCCACGTGTGTCCCCCAATTGAATGTTCTCCATTTCAGGGGCTGCTCCTATACTGTTTTCCTCATAATTTGGCCATCTTCTCCTGGCTGCAGGGGTTGCACTCAGTCTTAATCTTGCACCTTGTTTATGGTGCAGTGGACGTTCATAAGCTGTCTACATGTCCTGACTCCAGCACGAGTTTTTTGAATATTTATAACTTTATTAACTTTTAAGAAAAGTGACAGACTCCCCGTATTGCCGGGCCACTTGATCATAAGGCGGCATGCATGGTGGGTGGAGTTGGGTGAGCGAAGTTATCGCTCTTGTTTTTGTGGAGCGAGTAACAATCTCAGGGAAGCATACATTTGATAAATTTAATCTTGATCTCTGCCCTGGTGGGGGTTGCAGCTGGGAAGTGGTGTTGGCTGTCACACATGTGGTCATTCTTTTGCCGAGTACTACCCAGTAATTCTGCTTTAGCCACTTATCTGCCAGGTAGGGGCCCAAGTGTCCTTCTGGCCCTTGAAACTCGCTTGTACGGTTGTAGTTACGCCTCTGAAGGGAGCAGCCCTGATATTTTTCCTCAGAAGCTAAATCTATATATTTTTTTACATTTTTTTATTCTGCCCACCTTGTTATTTTGTTAGTAACCCATCCATTCATCATCCTATAAGGTTATTTTACATGCATACATTCTCGAGTATAAGCCGAGTTTTTCAGCACAATTTTTGTGCTGTAAATTCCCCACTCGGCTTATACTCGGGTATACAAAAAGGTTTATAAATATACTTTTGCCCGCAAAAAATGTGTAAACCGCCTTGCCTCAAATTATGGTGCAGTAAACTAGACCTAATAATAGGAGGTGCAAAGTACAACTGGAAAGTCTTAGGCCCCTTCCACACTTGCGTTGCAGATCACGTCAGAGTTTGATCAGGGTGCGATCAGGGTTTGGTCAGTGAAAAACGCACATTTTTCATCAGAGTGCAATCAGTTTTCAGTCAGAGTTTGTTCAGTGTCTCAGTTTTTCACGCGCGTTTTTGATGCAATTGCAATGCAATTTCTATACATTTTTCACGCGCAGAAAATGCGTGTGAAATGGACTCAGGACTGAGCTCTATCTTTTCTATTGCAATTGATGCGTGAAAAACGCATTGCACTTGCATGTGTCTCAGAGTGCAATGCTTTTTTGATGCATCTCCATAGACTTGTATGGTGCATGTGTGCGTGAAAAAAAATGCAAGTCTGAAAAGACCCATTGGTTACAATGGGTCAGAGTGCAATGCAAGTTCTGCGCGTCAAAAGTATGCGCAGAAAACGCGCGTGAAAAACGCAAGTGTGAAAGGGGCCTTAAACTATGACAGCTAAATCATCCAGAATCAGACATAGTGATAAATCTGGCACAGCAGAAGACTGTATAGTTCTACTCTGCCCTGGTCTAATGTTCATCACTTTCATAATAAGGCCCCGTTCATACCCCACGTCTGGGGACATATGTACACTAGTTTGCCGCAGAATATAGACATTGATTACAACACGGCGGTGGTATGGTGCCGGACACATGTGGCACTTTATCATACGCGGGAAAAGATAGAGCCTGCTCTATCTTTCCCTGTATGTAGAGCCAGACAAAATTCCCCACTCGGCTTATACTCGGGTATACAAAAAAATAAACTCAGTACTCACCATTCTGACAGCCCAGACAGTTCCGCTTCCATCTTCATCTCTGTGCGCACAACTCTGATGTCAGCTGCTGCGGACATGAAGATGGAAGCGGAGCTGCCGGGGGCCGGCTGGCTGCATACTGCCGGGGGTCGGCAGGCTGCCTCCATGTAGTACACAGCCGTCTTCAGAAGACCCGAGGCTGTCATGGTGACGGATCACTGCTCCCTGATGACATCACAGGGAGCGACGTTTCTCGGCAAGGTGGCGGCACTTATGCGGTAAAGCTCCCGCAGCAAAGACTTATAGGCTATGGAGAGGGCTCATCCCGTGAGCCGTCTGCATGCACGGGGACCGATGCGCACCGCACTATTACGGCGCGCGTCGGTAAAGGGTTAAAATAAGGGGTCTCGACTTGCACTCGAGTACATACGGTATGTTATTCTGTAGAAGTGGGGGAGGTTTATAAATATACTTTTGCCCGCAAAAAAATGTGTAAACCGCCTTGCCTCAAATTATGGTGCAGTAAACTAGACCTAATAATAGGAGGTGCAAAGTACAACTGGAAAGTCTTAAACTATGACAGCTAAATCATCCAGAATCAGACACAGTGATAAATCTGGCACAGCAGAAGACTGTATAGTTCTACTCTGCCCTGGTCTAATGTTCAACACTTTCATAATAAGGCCCCATTCATACCCCACGTCTGGGGACATATATACACTAGTTTGCCGTCGAATATAGACATTGATTACAACACGGCGGCGGTTTGGTGCCGGACACATGTGGCACTTTATCATATGCGCGAAAAGATAGAGCCTGCTCTATCTTTCCCTGTATGTAGAGCCAGACAGTGCTGTTTCTTATGGAGATGGGAGGGGTGAGCAGCGTTCACCCCTCCTCCTCTCCAGCGCCACCATGTGCTTGCCTTGGCTAAGGCCGGTCAAGCACACGTCCATGTGAATGCAGCCTAATTCAAAGCAAGACAGTCTTTCTTAATTATCCTCATGGCCACTAGAGGGTGCACTAATACTGCATACCAAATAGTGATGCGTCTTTAGTGACTAAGTAGACAGTCTAGTAAATGTCTAGTGTTTCCTGTAGAAACTGATTTCTGATAAATATTTAATGTGTTGTTAAATACAATGTGTTATTAAATGCCAGTTTACAACCTTTACCACATCAGTAAAATCTCAGATTTTTATCTACGTAAACCAAATATATATTTTTGGCTCATGCCATTCTAATTGATTTACTTTTTGCCAAAGATAAAGCTTTTAACAAGTAATGTTAGGTTTCAGGATTATTTAATTACAGATTAGGGCAGAGGCAGGCAGGAGGAATATACCATCGGATACCCTCATAGTAGGTTTCCTTTAAGAAGTCTGTTACAGATGACTGAGAATTTCTTGACAAGAGGTTGATCCATTTAAAACAATAATGCTCTCTCTATATTTTATTATTTACTCTATATTTAATTACACAATTTCTGCTAGCATTTATTCAACAGAAAATATTTCTAACTTTGTGCGATCTGTTGTAAGATATTTTGGCCATATAGTTGGTTAAATCGGGTAAACCGGATTATACCTGTGGCCGGCAGCCTTTAATAGTTTCAGCATCCAGGAAAACTAAACTCTTGAATTCTCTTTCAGATTTAATTTCCCTTTTGAGTACCTTAATTGTCTCTTACATGTATTAGAATAAAACCCTTAGGCTTAGAACGAACCTTCCAACATAGGTATTTGCTGTGAAGAAATTAATTACAGAATGAAAATGTCACTGTGGGAGATCACTTCAGTTTGCCAGAAAATTACATCCTCAGCGTACAGTTGGTTTTGGTATACAAACCAAATGGGTTTTTAAATGGTTTGGTGCTTGTCAACAAAGATTTATCATATTTATCAATAATGAACTATAACAAATAAGCCAGACAGCAAATCTTCTATACAGACGGTCCCCGGGTTACGTACATGGACAAAGGGTTCATAGGTCCAAAATTTTTTTTTTGCCCCAATGACAATCAGAGTTTCAATTTTTTGCTTTAACAGGACCAGGGATTATCCATAAAGCTTCATTGCAGACACTTTACATCTGATTATTGCAGTCTGGGACTATAGTAAAGCATCCATAGAGCTTCACCAGAGGTCACAGTGGGCAGAGGGGTCCGTCTTTAACTAGGGGTCGTCTGTAAGTCGGGTGTCCTTAAAGGACACCTGTCATCAGGTCTGTGTCACTTGTCCTGTCACCTCTACCTGTTGGAGCAGCTCACAAGGATCCCATCACAGCCTTTATCTAGTTATTTCATACATTAATCATTGTAAAATCATCTATTCTTTATCATGTAAATGAGGCTGGTCACATGGTCAGAGGCAGTGATGTCACCCCTGTTACCCCTCCCCTCTCCTCCCCCTGCTCATGTCTGTGTGTAATGTATAGTAAAGCATGGCTAGTGTGTGCGCTGTTTCTGCTGACATGGTCTCCCTCCTAATACACAGAGACACAGACATCAGCTACACATGAATCTGACATGTTCTGCTGTAACATGGCTTCCTGGAGCTGCTGTATCTCTCCTATACACACACACATGCACACACAGGCTGCAGGGGTGTGGCCACCAGCACCAGGAAGCACATCATTATACAGCCTCACATCATTGTACAGGCTGTCAGTCATGCACTGGGGGTGTGGCTACCAGCACCAGGAAGCACATCATTATACAGCCTCACATCATTATACAGGCTGTCAGTCATGCACTGGGGGCGTGGCTGTGCCTCCCACTCATGAATAGAGTGGACAGCTTGAATATGCTAATGCTTCATTGGACATTTCACAGGTCATTTGCATACAGCTTTAGGACCTCATTGCTTAGGTTTACAGGCATGTAGAGGGACAATGAAGGGATAGAGGCAATGCTCTCTAATGGCAGTTTATGAAAATATATTTAGTTTAGGGGGGTTATTTTGCATGACGGGTTCTCTTTAAGTAGGGGACCACATGTATATGCATGTAGAAGCATAGCCTGCGTTACAATGCCATACTTACTGCTGCTATATGCTATGGAGGTTTGAATTCCTTTTTCTGCTTTCTTTTTTAGAATTGTTTATTTTAGAAATTAGAATTGTGTTATTTTTACACTTGCTAATTAAGGCCAATATTTTGGATAAGTGATTTACAACCTCAGAAACGTGTACGACAAGATTTGAGGTTTTCTTCATTCTTTTTATCCTCTCCTAGTTTTGGTTCTACAGATACGGACAGTGGTCTAAATGATTTTTTTTTTCTCTAGACAATACAATACATGTTCTGTCATTTCTATTTAATCATTTAGGACTGGAAAACCACAACTGGACATCAGTTTTCACAGGTTCAACTAAAAGCCGAATATGAAGTTAAAGATTTTCACAAAAAAATGGTCAATGAAGACAACCTTGATACTCTGAATCTTAAAAGGTAAACTACCGTATAGTTGGCAGTTTAAAGGAAATCTACCACCAAAATGCATCATGATAAACCATTACTGTGGTAATCTTCTTATATTTATTATCCTTGGCCTCCTTCCTACTGAAATCAACTTTTTAAATTATGCTAATGAGCCTGAAGGGCTCTATAGGGAGTTACCAGACCCCCCCCCATGCTGTATGTTTACAGGCTATTACACTGTGCAGGGACACTCCCGCCTCCCACTTTGTGAGATTACAACGGGCAGATTGAGTGGGAAAATGAGGAGGGAGCAGGGCAGAGGGTGAGTACAGTGTAACAGCCTGTGAATCTACAGCACAAAGGGGCCCTTTTAAGGCCACTGATTTTTAGAAGGGGGCAATGAATGATGAATATGAGAAGACTAAAACAGTCACAGTGCCTGGAACTACGACAGGTTTATAATGCTCGATTTTGATGGTAGATTTTCTTTAAAGAGAACCTGTCACCCTTAAAAATGACACTAGGAGCTGCTTACTAAAGTGCTACAACGGTTCTCTACTCTAGAAACGCCGGACCACTCTCAAAGTGCTTTGGCTTATTCATGAGGGGTGGGATTAGGGCGGCATGGGGCAGTCACCACCGGCCTATGGGCGGGGCTTTGGACCGCCACCTCGTGAATACACCGGACCGCTTTGAGAGCAGTCCGGCGTTTCTAGTGTACAGTGCAGCAGTGTCTGCTAGTGTTATAAGAGGTTTCTGATAACACTAGCAGTGTAACACTGTTGCATGTGTTTTAGCACTAGGAGCTCCTAGTGCCGTTTTTAAGGGTGACAGGTCCTTTTTAAATAAGAAAGTGCTTTACTGTGTCTGTAGCTTTTTGGTTTTGTCCTCTGTTTAGGCAGTTCAAGACCGGGTACAGAATTTGGGTGGAATTTGAGTCACTGACTGTCTTTTCTTAACCCAAAATGTATTGAGCCTTTTAGAACCCTTTTACAATGTGTACAACAATGAGCATGGCTTTGTGGGAAAAGGCTTTTGACTTTACTTAGATTGGTTGTGAGTATGGGGAAGATATATTATGCAAATTGCACATTAACATCCAAAACTTTTCCACATTTATCACATTTTAAACATTTTTACTACTAATACACTATAAAAGGATGTGACTTGTATGAAAGGACATGGTGTTGGTGAAGTGAGCTTAGTCTGTTGTTTTTATAATATCGGTTGTATAGAAAGTATGTGACATCAGCATTATATAATGGAATGGGTTGCATAATAAAGTCGTGTAGCACACTGATTTCATAATGTTACATGCTTCATAACCATTAATTGGGAATACATTAAATTTGACTTTCACATTTCCTTTATGAATAAACTGTTCTGCATCTCATCCAAAAACCCTGCTCAGCTTTCAGGTTTCTTCAAGTACATACCTGTTTAGATGTGTTCCTTTTCTGGAATTTCATTGTTTTCAGTCCTGTTTCCATCTGAGCCATCTGTTGGTTTAAATGAGTTGAAATGAGATCAAGAACTCCAAGGGCAGAAACCTTCATTTTACAATTAATGCCAACTGCTTCTTTGGCTGTGTTCACTTGTGAGAAATGTGAGCGTCTAGAAGTGATGTCCCATACATCAGCAGATACACACATGGGGGTTTTAAAATAAAGGCCAGAAAAGGTTTAGAATCAGGATAATCCGTAACATGTTACAAATGAATCCTTAACAAAAAGTATTTTGCACTCAGTAATAAAAGAGTCTTTGAATTTCTACCTACGATGGGTACAGAAGGTATTAAGACCCCTTTAAAGAATATAAATAGTTAAATTTCACAAGGTCATAAGTATTCAGACCATTTGCTGAGTATTAAGTAGGAGCAGCTAGTGCAGCTATGAGTCTTCTTGGGAATGATGCAACAAGTTTTTCACTCCTGGATTTGGGGATCCTCTATCATTCTTCCTTGCAGATCCTCTCGAGTTCCCTCAGGTTGGATGGTGAACGATGGTGGACATTCATTTTCTAGTCTCTCCAGAGATGATCAATTTTGTTTGGGCTTTGGCTGTGCCAGTCAAGAATGGTCACAGAGTTGTTCTGAAGCCACTGCTTTGTTATTTTCGCTGTGTGCTTAGGGTCAATGTCTTGTTGGAAAGTGAACCTTCGGCCCAGTCTGAGGTCCAGAGCACACGCTTTTCATCCAGGATATCTTTGTACTTGGCCTTTCCTTGCAGCTGAAAAACACCCCGTAGCATGATGCTGCCACCACCAACATGTTTCACTGCTGGGATTGTATTTGGCAATGAGCAGTGACAGGTTTTCTCCAGAATTACTGCTTAGAATTAATACCAAAAAGTTCAATCTTTGTCTCATCAGACCAGAACTGATAGTTGACTTTATGGAACTCTCTACCATCTCCCTACTGCAGCTCAACTACAATGATCCTAGGGTTATTCTTTAGCTCTCTCACCAAGGTTTTTCACCTACAATTGCTTAGTTTAGAAGGTTGAGGAAGAGTTGTGGTTGTCCTAAACTTCTTCCATTTAAGGATTATGGAGGCCACTGTGCTTTTAGGAAACTTGAGGCTGCAGAAATTCTTTTGTAACCCTCGCCAGATCTGTGCCTTGTCACAATTCTGTCTCTAGGCTCTTTGGGCAGTTCCTTAGACCTCTTGATTATCATGTGATCTGATATGCACTGTGAGCTCTGAGGTCTTAAATAGACACATGTGTGCCTTTCCTAATCAATTTAAATCAGTTTAATTAAACACAGCTGGCCTCCAGTGAAGGAGTAGAACCATCTCAGGGAGGATCAGAAGGAAATGGACAGCATGTGAGTTAAATATGAGTGTCACAGCAAAGAGTCTGAATACTTATGACCATGTGATATTTCAGTTTTCCTTTTTGTTTAATACATTAGATTTCAGTTTTTCTTTGTCAAGATGGGGTGCAAAGTGTACATTCTTGAGCAAAAAAGAACTTATTTGATCTTACCAATTGGCTGCAATGAAGCGAAGAGGGGTCATTTAAAGGGGTCTGAATAGTTTACATACCCACTGTATGCTATCATTTTCAGAGGTCTCACTATTTCGGTGAACTGGGACCTCCACATACCTTGCAAGAAGTGTAATAACGGAATTTCCTATTTTATGTGCAGTAAGGTCTTTTATCATTTTTCTAAGGTTACTGCATTGTTTTTATCACATGGTAGTGGTGAGCATTTTGACTTTTGCTTTGGCTTTGTGGGGGTGGAGAGGGTCATGGAGGCTGATAAAACAAGAATGAACAAAGTAATAAAGAGGGTAGAGTCAATAATAGGTGGAAAATGCGAGTTGTAAGATTGTAAGCGGAAGAGTTTTAGATAGATTTGAAAAAAAATATCCCGCAGCATCCTATTTATGATATGATAGTGAAACAGTGAGTTGTTTTGGTGACAAATTTATTCAGATAAATTGTAAAACCAAGAGGTTTCATAAAACATTTCTTCCATCAGTTATTAAAGGGAACCCGTCACCCCATTTTTCACAAATACAGGTAATGACAGGTTCCCATAGAGCCCGAGTAACTATCTGACACCTTTCTTTTAGCTAGAAATTATTCTCCTGAGATTCCCATATATTCATCTTCATAGTTTTACCTGGTATCTAAACATGGCTATAGCGAGTCAAGGTGGGCGTGGCCTCCTAGGATTGAGAGGAGCTGCTGGATTCAGCCCTATCTCTGTATGTAGCTGTAATTTCATGTGACAGGGTGACATCATCGCTGGTCCTATAGCTTTCGTAGCATTAGAAAATGTACACTAAGCATATATCGCATGAAATCACAGCATATTTTATCACATGAAATCACAGCAGCATGCATGGAGAGGAGTAGAGGTCCATGGAAGTTGTGATTGTTTTATGTGGTCAGATATGTACATGGGGTATAGTTTGCTAATATTAAGTAGCATAAAGACCTTTGATGTCACCCTGGTCACATGACATTAGGCCATGCCCCCTCGACTCGCTCCAAAGATACATAGATACCAGGCAAGATTATAATTCTTTTTTTTTCATTTTTGACCAACTATATGTCATGAAAAAAAATGCTGTAAAAGGACCTTTTTTCAATTTTTTGTTATGTAAGTGTTAAAGTTACAAAAACTGGAGAAAAATGTACTAATGTATAGTTTACATTTTATTTCAGTTTTCCAATTAACTCAAAATGACCATTGAAAATGAATTCCCTAGTATGGGACAGTCGTTTCGATCTATAATATGTATAGTCTGTGGCAATGTTTTTTTTTATAGTGTAAAGAGGGAATTTTTTTATTTTATTAGGAAATAGTAATGTTTATTTCTAAATATTTATGAATATTTTGTGAGTGTGTGTCTACTTTATATGGGGGGAATTTCCACAGTTTTTTCTTTTTCTTTAAAGTTTTCCACTGTAACTGGGGCATCTATAAGAGCCACAGTTACAGAGGAAAATTACCCCTGTTGAGGAAGATGTTGGGGGCAGAACTGCACTGGGCTTGATTAGATCCACCAGCTCTATTTTACCCTTGCAGACCTGGCGATCATGTGACCAGTGGGTCTACAGAGCCAGAATCAGTGCCTCTGCTATTCAGCTTAGAAAAAAGACGACTAATGTGAGACCTTATTACAATGTACAAATATCTGAAGGGGGGCCTCCTCTTCACCTAGAGAGGGGATTCTAACATCGCTACAGACAGGGATTCTTTACTGTGATAGCAGTAAGACTGTGGAGGTTGTAATGGCAGATTCTGTTCAAGAGAGGCCTGAATGTCTTTCTGGAGAAAAATACTATCACATCTTATGGAAATAAGATAATTTGTAAGTTGTTGCTGTTGATCCAGGGGGCTATTCTGAATGTCATATAATGCATTAGGAAATATTTTTTCTCTGCTTTGGGGTGAGTGGCATCAGTTTTGCAGGGTTTTTATCCTTTTCACCTCTGGATCAATACTGTGTAATGTAGAATGTGTAGGTTGCACATGATAGACTGAATCGTATTTATGATTTGTAAAGCGCTATGGTATATGATGGAGCTATATAAATAAAGATTTATTATTATTATTTTAGGCAGACCGGACTTCCAGATAATGGTTTTGGAGCTGTTTTGCCACATCACAGTAAAGACCATAACAAAATGTAAGTGTTTAAATATTTTTTTGAAAATTATTGTTAGAAAACTCTTGTGAAGGTAATATGAATGAAGTGCAAAATTGATCCCCGTTGTGGTTCAGTATTTCATTGAAAGTATATTGAAATTTTAAATCTTTTATTAAATAGAGAACAAAAAATACCGTGTATACTCGTGTTTAAGCCAAGTTTTTTTTTCTGAAAATCCTCAACTCGGCTTATACACGATGCCAGCACATGCCGGCTGGGAAGATGCATGGCCACGCCCTGCAGGCTGTTACAGAAGAAAGAAGACAGGTGTGGAAGCCAGAAGGGGAGCCGCGCTGCGCATCGGGGCCTCCGGAGGGTGAGTATATAAGTTTATTTATCTTTAGTGCTGGGCTGGCTGTATACTACTGGGGGCAGGCTGGGCTGGCTGTATACTACTGGGGGCAGGCTGGGCTGGCAGTATACTACAGTGGGCTGGCTTTATTCTACAGGGGGGCAGGCTGGCTGTATACTATAGGGGGCTGGCTATATACTACTGGGGGCTTGCTGGCTATATACTGGGGGGGTCTGTGACCAATGCATTTCCCACCCTCGGTTTATACTCGAGTCAATAGGTTTTCCCAGTTTTTGGTGGTAAAATTAGGGGTCTCGGCTTATACTCGGGTCGGCTTATACTCGAGTATATACGGTATGTTAAACAAAGAAAAACCATTATTAGTTAATAAATGTAATTTCCTTAAAGGACATCCACCACCAGATTTACCGGTGGTAGACTGTCACCAATGTAATGCTGGTTACCTTAGGGGTTAACTGGAACCATTTTTATTTTCTGGAACCCCCGTTTCGCCACAAAAACAACTTTATATGCTAATGAGCCGGAGGCACTCTGGCCTACATTAGCCGAGCTCCTCCAGGCTCATTCTGATAAATTATACATGCCTCCTTCATAAAAATTCATCTTTTAAACCCCCCGCAAGCTGCAGACAGCCAATGGCGTAACCTGCGCAATAGCTTTACACCTTGCCCACCCGCCCGGAGACTGTGGGATTGCGCACTGCCGTTTCCACTTGGTCACTGTTCATCACCTGTTTAAATTGCATTTTTTTAATGTGTATGCTCCCGGGACTCGTATATATAATCGTGTATATATATATAAAGGAATTATTATTATTTGACCTTAGTGACTGCATATTCATTGTTCAAATGGTGGATTTTCTGACAAAATTTCAGAAAATTTGCACATGCAATATATTTTCAGAATAAACTTTGCAGAAGAATTCACTTGCGTAGAAAAGTCGGCCTTCCATTATTATCTATGTGTGGTGGATTTTGACAATTGCAATTCCCTTCTACTAATATCTACGTACATAACAGAAATAAAGGTTTCATACTGTGGGATCTGAATACTATCTGGCAATGACACAATTAGCAGCGCAGAGCAGATAATGAAGTAGGTTGTATATGATTACTAATGCATTTAATCTTGAAATTTTTTTTTATTGTAGAAGTTCAAGTTATTAAATATTTTATTATCGTAATATTTTATAGCATCAAACAATAGCATCTAAACCCCTGGAATAAATATTCAAATCTTCATAAGGATAATGAATTATGTCTGTTTAATTACAGTACTTCTAAAAACTCATTAGAATTAATTCTTGCCAAGCATCTTACAAAAACAATTTATGGGAATGACCGATTAATTGCAACAATATAAAGGTGTCATTTTCTTCTTCAGTTACAAATCATACAGACTTTTAATATCTGCAAATAAAAAATATTAATGGGAGTGTGAGTATATGTTAGAATATCATATTAATAAAACCAATATTGACTTTTGAATGTATTATGCCCTATATTGCTGTGTTGTTAAGGGTAACCCATCACCACTATTTACTAACCTAAACTAACTATGTAAGGCTATGTTCACACATGTCACCGATACATTTGTTTTTATTTTCCAGCTGCTCCTTTCATGCCAAAACTTTAGTTGAGAAGTATGGAAATGAGGTTAAAATGCTTTGGGGTGTTATAAGAGCACCTCAGGTTTTCAGCTCCACAGCAATAACAATAACCCCTACTCAGGGTCGGACTGGGGTACATGGGGCCCACCAGTGAAATTGATTTTGGGGGCCCACCTACTACTACATAGAAAAATTCTGTGATAAGGGAATTTCTAAGCACTAGCGTGGGCAGTGATATAAAGGATTAGCTAAGCCCTTTCTGCCTCCATCTCTACTAGTGCTTGGTTTGTGTACAGGGGCTCCAGGGGTGACATTACCTCAGGGCATTAATGTTAGGAATAGTATGGGAGTTACCCCTGGTTTCCCAGGCTTTCTGATGCTGGCTGGGCTGTGGTTACGGATGTAAGTGTTTGCACTGCACCAACCTTCCAATAAGGAAATGCTGAAAACCTTTAGAAGAACTGATGACAATAACCCTACTCTGGCGTCCCCGCACCACATAGACAAGTCACACCTGGCTCTCTGACCCTATAGATATAACAGTGCATAGGCTGAGAGTTGTCTCACACTAGAAAGTTAGTCACTGACTACAATACTGATCTGACACAGGGACAAGTAGGATCTAATATCTCACAGGTGACATGTCTTCTCCTTCACGTCCAGAATCGTCATAAAATCTGGTTGCAGAATTTTCTGGCAGATGTGTTCAGCTCTGGGAAGCAGATCCCCCTCACTGCTTCCCTAAAAATACCATGGTTACTTACTGTATAATGACACCTGGATAAAACAATGTCCCCCACTGTACGTCTAAAGAATCTACATAAGAAACCCCTCTGTGCCCCCAGCAACCTTCTAAGAATAACCCATATATATATATATTACTCATTCTAGTTTACACATATTACACTATCCCCATTGTGGCCCCCACAATAACTGACCCTCCACAATACATTGGCCCCATACTTTACATTACCCCCTCATTGTGCCACCCACCTGATAATGTTCCCTAAACATGGCCTGACTTGTAATAATGAACTTAATATGTGTCGCCTCTGCTAATGCCCCTGCAAAGTGACCCTTTCTAATTATGTGTAGTGAAAGGAGCCATCGAATAATCCCCACACCAAATAATGCCCCCACCCACTGAATAATTCTCCCACATAAAATAAGTCTCACCAATAAGGATGTCCCAACAGACCCCATTAAGTGATGTCCCCCCACAACCCTCCAGTATATAATGTTATATATAATGGGCAATTAACAATCCCCAAAGAAATTAATGTTCCCCAAAGCTGCCCAGAAATTCATGTTCTCTGCACCCCCACGACAATGGATGTCCCTCCTGCCCCTCACACTTATTGATGACCTCCCATCACATACCAGTAATTGGTTCCCCAAAGCCTCCCAGGAATTGATGTACCCCTTCAAAAAGGGATATTCCCCCAAAACACCAACAATGGATACCCACCAGCCCCTCAGAAATGGTTGTCCCCACCTCAAACAATGGATGTGCCGCTTAGACACCCAGCAACTGATGTCCCCCCCCCACAAAGAAATTAATGTCTCCCACAAATCCCCCCAGAAATGAATGTTGCCATTAGCTCCCCATCAATGTATGTCATATACAGTCCCCCCAGAAATTAAAATTCCACCCCAGCCCCCTCAGAGCAATGGATGTCGTCCACATCCATCCCCCTCCCTCCATATGTTCCCCTCAGCCCCTCAGCAATGGATGTCCCCCCACCAGCCCCTCTCAGCATTTGATGTTGCCCTCAGGCCCACCCCCAGCAATGGATGTGCCCCATAGATCCTCAGCCTGCCCGCCTCACAAAGTTACTATTCTAGCCCCCAGCAATGGATGTTCCCCAACCAGTCCCTCTCAGCAATTGGTGGTCTCCCAGCCACACCCCCAGCTATTGATGTAGTACAGTAAGCATAAAAATTGTATGAAACACTTATTACCTGGTACTTTTAAAGAAATTGTCTGAGTATTTAAAAAAATATATAGGTGGCCTGGGGGGGCAGTTGTACAAAAAAAGGGATTTTCTTATATGTACTCAGGATAACAAAATAACACATTCTCTAATTCACTGTTATTAACAAATATACAGCATTTCAGATTTAAGTCCAACCTGTCTGCATCAGTCCTGCTGTTCACAATTCAGTTGCCCCTAGACACGACCCTGCAACTTCTGCCTTGGAGTTGGGTGGCCACCACCTTGGATTCCTGTGTGATAGCCGTGCTTGCTGAGTTTCTGGGGATTATTTACTAAGGTCCCACGGCCGCACTTTGGTGGGTTTTCCGATGTTTTGGGATTTGCGCCACTGGGACAGGTATTTAACTGGGGATTGTGTTGCACGTGATCGGATTGTGGCGTGGCTGCGCTGGCTTTCATGCAACAGAAAAGGGGGGGGGGTGCCATCGGACTGAGTGCGGGATTTAACTTTCAAATTGTGTCGCAAGATCAAGCACTTACATGCACCAGGAAGAAGGTGAACTCCGGTGGACCTCAGCGGGGAAGCAATGCATGCAGGATATCGGGCGCACAATCTTAGTGAATCGCAGCACCGTGCATTATCGTCTTAACACTTTGGGTGAACTCCTCGGACAGGAAAGTAAATGTGCCCCTCTGTGTCTTTCTGCTCTGAGCCTGTAGCCACGCCCCCTTCAGTACAGCACGGAGCTCACACTGGCACATACACTGATTCACTTCCTGCCAGCACATTGTGAGTAGTGAGTAGCTGCAACTGCAAACTACAAGGAAATAAGTAATCTAGTAATCTGTGAGGCAGGCACATATCTGTGAGATATAGCATTCCGACTGTGTAAAAGTCTGTCAGCCGTTATCTGTCACGGCTCTGTGTAATAGGCATCTCATGCATCTCATCATCTCTGATTTGTCTCATCTCTCCTTCTATGTGTCAGTGTGTTAGTACAATATCAGTAGCCAGATAAAAGTGTAGATACACCTGTACCCTGATAATGCGACCACACTGTCACCCCCCAGAACTAGCTGAATCATAATGTATCCGATTAGAGAATCCAGCCTAGGGAGAGATAGTTAAAACGGCAATAAAATTGAGTAAACCTGTAAAGTAAAGGGTTAAAATTATCTTTATTGTGTTAACCTCACTAGGGGATTGAGATTTGAGAATTTTCTTTTTTGGGAAAACCCCTTTTAAACCCACCCATCTCCTGTCCAAATGCCTGATACAGCATTCATTTTACGGGTGGGGTGGGTGTGCTAGGCGGGTGGAAGTTGTTGGGGCATATATACTGCAATACAGTAGGATTACAGTTTATGTTCGGATCAGTCACTCCACCTAGGGTTTAAGTACCCTAGGGGGTCTAAAAATACAGTAGAAAAAAATATATAAAAAAAAAATTTGTAAAAAAACATAAAATCAAATCACTCCCCTTTCCTTGGAACTGATATAACAATAAACAAATTAAATCAAACTTTTTATTAAAACTTTTTTATTCAATAAAATGCCAGATCTATCAAAATATGAAAACCGTTATTCCTGGCATTGACCAGGTAACACAAAATAGCCCCCAAATGTATGAATTGAGACTTTTTCCACATTTTGCAACACATAAGGATTTGAATAAAAAGCAATCAACAGGTCGTACTGTTCCCAAAATTGTAGCAAAGAAACCGTCAAAAATGCCAAAAAATGTTATAATCTCATATAACCCTCAGCTCGGGTTCACCGCTGACATTAATGCCCCTGCCTTGAGTGTGTGCAGCACATGCATGTTGTCTGTTAAATGTGACCCCTGATGATAATCCGCAAGGACAGAAACTTGTTGGGTGTAATGTGAATGGAAGAGGGCTAGAGGTAGTGGACCTGCAGACCTCCTAGAGCTCAAAGACCTCCTAGAGCTCAAAAACAGGTCCAAAAGAAAATGGTGTATATGTGTGTTTTTTGTCAATTTCACAGAATTTGGAAATTTTTTTCCAGCTTCCATGGAATAGTAAAAAGCATTACTACATTAAAACAAGTAAATATAAAAAAGTAATGGAATTTTAAACTGGGGAGTGAAAAATGGAAATGCAAAAAACGAAAATAGGCTGTGTCCATAATGGGGTTAAACGCAAGATTTTTAGGAAGAGAACTGGATGCATTTTTATAGTGGATAACTTTGCATTACTTTTTCGCAATCTGCTTCTCTTTTAGGGATCTAAATACAACTTATGGTATTGACTATATGGCCCCCTTTCAGTACACAACATCTCCTGTAAGTACTCTTGTTTTTCAGAAATCTTGAATATGGAGAAGGACCGGCAATAAAGATAAAGCATGCCGTGTAACAAAAAGATGATGAAAAAAGAACTGTAATGTCTTTTGGACCTTTTGAAACTTTGCTTTGACCCACTATTACCGATCAAAACTACTGACTATAATATTTCTTTAAAGAAAATCAACCAGTAGAAAAAAAATAAAGAAACACTGAAAATACTCACTTACGCTCCTCTTCATATTGATCCTGGCACTTGTCTTCACTAGTCTTGACACGTCGGGATCACCTAGAAAAGAGGGCAGCCTGGGAAAAAAAGAGGGCGGGAGCAGAAGGACGAGATGTCCAGCCCTCCAGGCTGCTAATTATTCATGCCTAGCACACCTGTAACACGATATGCGTGAATTCATGCCTCCTGAGTGATAGATGCCTGCCTCTCCGTGTTGGAAAGGGAGGTGACGTTATGCAAGGGTTGTGCCTAATTAGCATCCCCATGTTCCGTGCTGCTAATTTTAAGTCCTGGCGTGTCAAGACTTGTAAAGATAATCGCCAGGATCAATATCACAAGGAGCGTTGGTGAGTATTTTCAGTGTTTTTTTACATTTTTTTCCTACTGGTTGATTTCCTTTAAGGAAAACCTTTCGCTGGAATTCTTCCTCTAAACAGATCATCTAGTTCAGGGACAGTTGGAATACTTCTCAGCTGCAGCTAGGCATGAAATCAATAATAAATATAATATTATGGTGCATTTTTTAGCTGCAGTAGAGTTTGGTCAGAAAAAAATTACAAATTTTGCTTATTTTTACCAATAGCATCTGTAAAGAACTGAGTAGCAATCTGGACAAATGAAGTGTCATCTACATCAATTAAAAAGAAAATGCTATATGCTCAGTCACAGTACTATTCCAAGTTAAATAGCTATTTGTCTCATTTCTTGAGAGAATGTTCAGGCTATTATCTTCTTTTCAGAACACATTCGCACACAAGGGCTGATTGTGCGTGCTGTCTGGACCACACAGACTGCTGGCCCAGATTTCATATCTTAGCTCTTTAGACAAGTTATTATAAATAATCCAAAATAGCATGAACTAAGAATAGCTAGTTCAGAATTACCTAAAGGTAATGGTGAGTAACATAGAAGATTAGTGTGCAAAGCCCAAACAATGATATGTACTAAAAAGTAAACATCTTTCAAATATGAAAATACATATTTATTAACCGATGGAGGCCTGGATTTGGAGTCGCCAACAAAGTTAAAGTGGAAAAACACACTTTAAGGGAGGTCATACAGGCACATGGCGGCCACACACAATACAGAGCATCATTTTGTCATGATTTACAGATATTACATCAGAGTTGGATCAGCCAGTGGTGTGTTTTTCCACTTTAATTTTGTGATTGACTCCAAATCCAGGCCTCCATTGGTTTATACATTTTATTTCCATTGATTTATTTTTTTGTGATTTTGTTGTCAACACATTCAACTTTGTACAGAACAAAGTATTCGATTAGAATATTTAATTCATTCATATCTAAGATGTGTTATTTGAATATTCCCTTTATTTTTTTGAGCAGTGTATAATGCTAATGTAGATAATGTTCAAACGGTGATTGTCTAGTCAAAAATGCAAAGCTGGGGTGCACAGGACAAACATATGGAAAGAAATGGAATATTATCGTAGAACTATGCTGCATGCATATTACCTCCATTTGTTAAAATTGAAACTTTTTTCAAAGGGATGGCCTGGAAATAGTTCTAAGGCTACATTCAAATGAATGTGTTGGGGACACGTATATCCGATATAGGCTCCCCATAGGCGGCTATGGTGCTTGGGCTTGGTACGGTGAGCACAACTTTCCTGCCATTCCCACACAAAAGATAATGCCTCCTCTATCTAGGGCTGTAAGAACGGCTGTGCGGTGCTTTCTCCTATGCACAGGGGAGGGTTTAGCAGCGCTCATCCCTCCTCCTCTTCAGTGCACCGATGTGTGCACCGTACTCCTGTAAACTGCAAGACTCTCACTCTAGTAGTTTTCAGAAGTGGGTATTGATGTGTCACTTGCCACCTAAAAGCTCCTCCTACTTCTATAATTTTTCTTTTAAGCAAGGACAGCTATGCAATCAAATATACTGCCAAAATCTCCCCCACAATATTTAAAAATACCTAACATGGCATATGGTGTTTCTGTAGGCAGGATTGCTCCAACAAGTCCATACGAATCTGCTTTAAAAGGAACTTGTAGTGAGGATGTAGGCCAGTGATGGCGAACCTATGGCACGGGTGCCAGAGGTGGCACTCAGAGCCCTTTCTGTGGGCACTCAGGCCACCCCCCCAATTTCACCAAACAGGACAAAATCCACCAAATCTTCCTGCAGTCCCAAGCAACTTAAGGGATGCTGCTCTCAGCGCTATTTTAAAGCGCTATTGGCTGTTTGAAACTGTGGGAAAAGTGAGCAGGTGTTGACAGAACTGCATTGTCTTTGGAGGTCCTTCTGCTGGACCCACCATTCTTCCTGGAGAAAAGCTGCAATGATGGTCTGAATTTATTTGCCCACCTTCTTTCAACTCTATTGGTGGCCTTAGGAGAGCCAATACAATTGAATGATGTGGAAGAACAAGGAGCAATAAGCTACTGCTAGAAATGCCATGTTGGCACTTCATGGAAAATAAGTGGATATTGGTTGTAGTTTGGGCACTCGGTCTCTGAAAGGTTCGCCATCACTGATGTAGGCCCACAGGCTGTCACCAACTTGTTATGAAGGACAGTGACAGGATCACAATAATGTTCTTCTATATTCTATTCTAAGAGATTCAGCATTGTACATATACAGAACTTTGAATGCTGACCTAAGGATTGGTGCCTTGCCTCACTAATCTCTGACTATATGAATGTCGGAGATAGAGAGCACTGTACCTGGCTATGTATGGCACTCCCATAGAACTGAATGGAGCGGCAGGGTGCATGCTTATGCTGCTGCTCCACCCATTAGTCAGAACAGATTCCTGTCCTACCAAATTGGGGGTAACAATCACCTTGTTTTCCTTTATCCTGTTGAAACTTTGAACAAACCCAAGTTATATCTGGCAACCCATCTTTTTACTGTAAGTTATAAGAACTGCATTGTGTTTGATCTAAATTATGTTTCTGTATTTCATAACAGATTATAGAAAAAGTTCCAGAAGTTCCAGACTATGTTTCTGCCTTCAAGAAATGTCATTCTCAGTTTACAGACACTGCAGACTATAGGAGACATGGAAGAAACACCTGGCAAGATGAAAGTGGTGTATATGCCAACAGAGAAGTGAGACAAAGGATGTTTAAACCAACCTGCCCCATCACTCCACATCTGTGAAGATAATTGCATATTAACCAAAATAAATCTTCATTTAGAATTTATAATGACATTTCTACTGTATTAAAACAAAGCATGAAAATGTCTACCCCCACATTGGTGTTTCAGGTCTTTAGTCTGACACTACTCAACATTAGCATTCACATGATTCTTACTCAATGAGAGGAAAGATTTTCATTATTGTATTAAAATGTAATTCCTTTATCAGCCCAGAGGTCCACATATTTTTGGATATGCCAGTGTATTAGTGATTTTCACATTTTTGAAGCATCTAAGGATCAGGACGCTACTCATTAAAGAAACAAAAATGATAGCTTGGCCAAAGTGTAAACTGTATGTTCTCCAGACTGTGACAAGGTGCGAGAATAGAATAACAGCAGTGGGAGGGAAACATTGAAGTGATATCATTGCAGCAATGTGCCCTTTTTTTAAAAATTCAATCTGAACACAAAATTTCTAATGGCTAAGAATAAGAGTGAGAATCTGATTCCCAATGGTTTGTGCAGCAGTATTGAGCAGCAGCTTTGTTGCAGCAGGGGGTCAAGGCTAAACATTTGCATTGTCTCTAGAAAGCAACAATACTTTTTTCACAGGCCTGTAACTATGGGGCACATTTACTAAGAATGTAGGAAACTGCACTAAAAGTGCTCTGTCTGTGTACAATGCTGGGTGCGCCAGATTCATTAAGAACGTGAGCCAGAAATAATGAATCTTTGGTTTTTCTGCACTGGCCTGACAGAGTTCAATAAAGTTTTTTGTAGTGCATCTGTAACATATAGGGGCAGATTTATCAAGCTGTCTGAAAGTCAGAATATTTCTAGTTGCCCATGGCAACCAATCAAAGCTCCCCTTTAAAATATTCATGAGCACTGGTAAAATGAAAGCTGAGCTGTGATTGGTTGCCATGGGCAACTAGAAATATTCTGACTTTCAGACAGCTTGATAAATCTGCCCCATAGAGTGTGACAGACTTTGCATGTCAAATCTGGCCAACTGAGCACCGGAATGCCCCCCTAATTTGTTTTACATGCTGGCTAGCGCAGCTGTGCCACAAAACGGTCATGTGCGACACATTCGCGGTGCAGATACTTCTTAAATACCTGTGTGAGCAGTTTCCACTAGAAAGAACATGCAAAGTCTGACAGAAAACTGGCGCAAAGCCCTTAGTAAATATTCCCCCTATATGTTTTCTTTATACCAATGTCTACATACTTAAACTTTAGGCTAGATGCCCACTGTCAGCCATAAAAAGGCATTTTCCTTCCGTTTTTCCACAGCCAATTTGCATCCGTTTATATTCATGTAAACTATGTATGAGAAAAATGCTTCAGACTAGGACACTATACTTTTTATTGGAAAGAAGCCAAGGTCCGTATAAAGTCTTGCACTTAGTGCATTTGTGTACCATCTGTTCAAAAAACTAGTCCTTAACCCCTTACCGACGTTTGATGTATTATTATGTCACAAAGGGGACACTAACTGCAGGTGTATGGAGAGGGCTCTTAGGCTGAACGCTCTCTGGTGTTTACTGCATATTTCAGCAATCACCCACCGGCAACAACCATGATTGGTGCTAGCACCGATCGCAGGGGTTAACCATTCGATTGCTGAAGGCAAAGTTGCCAGGTGGGAAAAAGACAGAGGCGCATGGGCGCCACCATATGTATGGTTTTACACCATCTATAACAATGTGCGATTTGCACAATGTAATAGATGATGTGGAAATTCCCCTTATATAGTCCGCACAGTATTTAAGTCTCCTCAGAAGGAGGGGTGCAGGGCCCCCAAAGGTCCTGGCTTGGTCCTTCTCTCTCTCTCTCTCTCTCTCTCTCTCTATCTAAATTGTGATATATAATATCATAATTTTAAATCACCCCTTTCCCTAGAACTGATATAAAAATAAACAGTAAAAACCATATGTTACAGTGAAAGCTGTAAAATCCAAGCTCACAAGAAAATGGTGCAAATGCATTTTTCACCAATTTCGCTACATTTGGAAAAAAAAATTTTTAACGCTTCCCAGTACATGGCATGGAATATTAAATAACTTCACTATGAAGTGCAATTGGTTACACAACAAACAAGTTCTCACACATCACTTTACATGTAAAAATAAAAAAGTTGTAGGTTTTTGAAGGTGGGGAGGGAAAAATTTAAATGCATAAGCAAAAAAGGGCCTGGTCGTTAAGGGGTTTACAGCTCACGAGTACATAAGTCACATAAGGTGATCTATATTAATAATATGCAGTGCTTTAAAAGTCTCAATTGCAAAATATCAGTGTGGAGGCTCTACAATAAATGGAAAAACATAATAATGGAAAGTTTAAAGTAGTCATGTGCTTAGTCACGCAGTGAGACACAAAAAATCTTCTTCCTTTCTCAGTAAACAGTATTTTACGTTATGAGACCATTAAATCCTAGAATCAAGTTGTGTAATACAAACTATTTATAATACTGTGTACTGCAGATTTTATCAAATCCAATCCGCTCCATCTTTTTCCTCTTAACCGTTCGAGTTACCACCATGCCTTTTGGTAAGGGACAGTATCACTGTGAAATGTTCAGACGTTCTGTTACTGATTTTCTGCAGCATTTTTGCTGTGGCAGTGGACATTGCAATGGTTGAATTTTGCACCCTAAATTCACAGCAACTATTATTAAACAGATTCTTAACACACAGTGGCAGTATTATTGCAGCATGTGGATGGGATTTATGAAAATTGCATTACTATGCTGTTTATGTTGATTAATGCGGAAAAGGGCTCTTTTGGATGACCATGGTTGATCCTGCAGTGGCTAGATTTCTCAGACCAACTACAGTGCCCCATGGTAATATATTGCTGGGAAAAACTGTAGCAGTGTAATGTATGGGATTATGTGCCACATAGTGATATATGATGCAGGGAGCCCTTTCTTCCCAATGGAACAGCAACATGGACTTGTTACCATGATTACAGTTCTGCGCTGCTAAGTTGGGAAGAAAAGGCTCCTTGCATCATATATCACTATTATGCATGGAATCCAATACACTACTACTACTACTCTATTATGTTTCGTAGTTACCATAGGACTATTCTGTACAGAAAATCTGTAGCTATTGCGCTAAGTAATACCTACCACATGCTGTATTAATAACCACAACATATGAAATATTGCTGTGAATGTGACCCCTTCACTTCTCATACCCTGCGTATTGCATACCTGGGTGAACATGAGCACCACAATGCTGAAGCGATAGTACAGTATTCTGATATTCTAGTGATCTAGCAATCCCTGAATAACATATGAAAACCACTGTTGGGGTTCACATATGGCAAAATTCCAGCTGCAAAATGGCTTGTTTGTGCTGCAATTTTCAGCAGAAGATTGGGGGATGGAGTTCAACCTTTACAGTAAGTACCCAGCTTAAATAAATCCCATCCAGAATTATGTGACTGCAAATCACTGTGGTGATCTACCATTTATTACACCCCAAGGCATCTTTATAACAACCCGGATGCTGATAAATAAGATGACAACATAATTTTCTTCCTGGTACAGAATAATCCCTAGCGAATCCTGAAACAGAAGTGATTTAAACCAACATGTGCTATTGCTCCAGTGTAACAGTCTCTTGTCATTAAGAATATGATGCATATTCCAAATTGAAATCTCAGCTAAAACTGTATAAAAAGACTGTATTACTGGTATCTTTACAGACTCTAGACAACTCGAGATATAAAGGGTAGGTTATGAAACTAGCACCCCCTGGGGCAAGGACTGCATTGATAAAAGAAGTCACATGAATCTAGAGCTCTGAGTAATACCCACAGGAATTCCACAGCTGAATATGGCTTGCCATGAGCCATACCGCCAGTGCAGATGTTCATACTGGCATGACAGGAGAAAAATGATTGTCGACAAAACAGGAAGACCAGACACCGAGGTTACAAAAAAGAGCTTCTGTGAAAGGGCAGCTGAGGAGAAGAAAGCCATGTGGAAAATTATTAATGTATATACATGGAGAAAAGTGATGAAGAGGGAAAACGCTAAAAGCTACGTCTGACCTTAAAGCAAACAGAATATGTCCTGATTTCCTTCCTCTGTCTCATGCTTCAGTAATTCATTTTAGATAGGATTTACCTCATTTGAACCGTGGATTGTACTCACAGTCTAGAAATATCGCATAATGCAGGTGTTACCATCAAAATCCACCATGATAAACTACAGCAGCAGTCTTAGTCTCCCCCTCCCCCTGCATATTCTTTAATCTTAGCAGCATTTCATGGAATATTAAATATTGCCAATAGGAAGTGCAGTATGTTACACAGAAAACAAGCCCTCAAAAAAGGAGTTAAATATGTAAAATCAAGATTTATTTTCGTCTGTGTGATCCCTTTTTTAAATTTCAGATGGCACACTGACATTCATTTTAATGAATCATTGTACATGATCTCAGGTCTGGAATGTCAGACTAGGGGCGTAAAGACTGTGGTCACAAAGGGTTTGGCCACAACTGGAGGATGGAATGGAATGGTCCCAGTCTGCTGGGCATTGCATTACTTTGGGAAGGCTGCTTAACAAATAATTACTGAGGGGAAGGTGCTCGACAATTAATTACTGAGTGTGGCTGCTGGGCATTACATTACTGAAGGGAGGATGCTGGGCATTGCATTACTGAGGGGAGGCTGCTGGACAATTAAATTGTGCAGCAATGCTGCTGGATACTGCTAAAAATCCTCAACTCGGCTTATACACGAGTCAATACAGCACTTAAAAAACAAAACTTATATACTCACCGTCCAGCGGACCCGATGCGCCGCACTCCTCCCCTGATGTCAGCGTGGCTCCCCCGATGTCAGTGCGGGTCATCTTCTGTCTTTGTTCGGTAACATCCTGCAGGGCGCCGCTATGGGAGGGGCATGTTCGCGCCCTGCAGTGTGTTACAGAAGACAGAAGACAGGCGCGGAAGCCGGAAGAGGACCTGACATCGTGGGAGCAGCGCTACGCATCGGGGCCGCCGGAGGGTGAGTATATACGTTTGCTTTTTTTTACTGCTTTGCTCGCTGTATAGTACTGGGGAAAAGCTGGGCTGGCTGTATACTACACGGGGCAGGCTGGGCTCGCTGTATACTGCAGGTGGCAGGCTGGGCTGGCTGTATACTAGTGGGACAGGGTGGGCTGGCTGTATACTACTAGAGGCAGGCTGGGCTGTATACTACTGGGGGCAGGCTGGGCTGGCTGTATACTACTGAGGGCAGGCTGGGCTGGCTGTATACTACTGGGGGCAGGCTGGGTTGGCTGTATACTACTGGGGGCAGGCTGGGCTGGCTGTATACTAAAGGCTTATACTCGAGTATATACGGTAATAGTTAAAGTAATTATGTATAATCAAGATACACCAAACCACAAATAAAAATATGTATGTAAGTTTCGGGACAGACACTACAGTTTATCATTGCAGCCTTTGACTGAAGTACCGTCTTTTATCAGCTTCCCCAGAGATCACAGAGAGGTGGGCAGAGAGGTCCATTAGTAACTAGAACTTATCTGTAAGTTGGGTGCATTGTAAGGTAGCATATTAGAAAATGGTATGGTGACAAGCAGACTTAACTGAATAGTTTTCATCCTGTTATATAGTTATATAGTTATAGCATATAAATGCTGTAAAAGCAGTCTTGTCATTATATCTTCTTTGTGAAGCATGAACCTTTTTCATTTGGCTTCTATCGTAGTTTCCATCATATATTCAGCATAAACTGCTCCTCAGGGCTGAACAACTGCTGCTTCCCCTCGGATGTCCATTTGTGAACGATTATTTTCCAGTAGTAGCATCCAGATCTGTTGAAACTTTTTGCCAGATTTCTTCAGTTGGTTACTTTGCCTGTTTATCTTTTATTTTGTTTTGCTGCTGTCCTGATTGGCGCTTGCTCATTGTCCCTCTGCCAATCCACTGTTTTAGGATTCTAAATATTTACTTTACAAGCAAAGTATCACAGATGTCATAATTCCAGTATAATTCAGAACAGACTCATGTACAATAAGGGCTACTGTACATAAACTGTAAAAAGGCTTAAATCTAGCTTTGGCAGACCATGCAACTATAGAACACATCTTGCTACATTCTGTCCAAGCCACAGCAATTTGAAAGCGTTAAGTAGCTGTGAATTTAGGCATCCTTGGAACAGAGAATGGCAAAATTTTAAAAGAAATCTACCATCAACATCAAGCATGATAAACCAGGGACACTTACTCATAGATCCCACATAGACACCACATTATGGAGCAGTTCTGCCGCCCACTGTGTGAAATTACAGCAGTCAGAGGGAGGGGGGAAGTTTGTCTACACAGTGTTAAAGCCTGTGAAGCTGCAGCGTGGAAGAGTTCTGGTAATAACCCCCCTACCCTGCAGAGCCCCCTTCCGGTTCATTAACATGCATACAAATAATAGAAATAACACAGCTACAGTGCCTGGATAAATGAGTAAACGTCCCTGATTTATTATCCTTGATTTTGATAGTAGATTTTCTTTAATTCATGGTGTATTTTTCAGTTATTCTCTTTTCTTTTTTATAATGCTTCCCCAGGTTTTAATGAACAATATCTGTACCCAAAATAAAAAACTATGTCATAATCAATGTGTTACCCGTGATATCCCATTTCTATGCCTTTGTAACTTTTCAAATGTTATAATTTTTGCAGAAGTTACCTTTCTGTAGAACCACAAGTACTGAGCTAGCATGAGAACTAGCTTTTCATCAACAATAATCCTTTTGTCCAAACAATAGAGCCTTAGTTCACTGACAAAACAACATGTTACTAATGTAATAGAAACAACATGACATGTAATAGGATCACAGTCTTTATCCAGAGCGATGTGGGTGACCTGGTCTAACTTTGTATTATACCTCTGGATCTTGAGGGGTGCTGCTTTTCTTTGTGGAAGTGCTAAGTAAGGAAAAGGAGTATTACTGTATATGTTCCTCTGGGGAAAGGGAAGGGAAATTAGCTCTTTTTCCATAACAGAAAGTTGTGTCTCTAGTGCAACATTTTAAAAGCCAGTCACACTATAAGACTGGAATGTAAACTGAAAATGACACTCATATTTTTGGCTTGATTTAGATATAAAAAGGATCTTCCATTTCCATTTGAACCACCCAGTAGGTTAGCCACTTGTGCATATGATGTGGTTTTATTGAACATTGTAACAGTGAAAAACACATAGCACATAAGATGAAAAGAGTATAAGGGAAGGAAAAACCACTGGGCTAAGTAACACACAAAATCAAACTGTCCCCTTTTCCACCCACAGTGGTCAACCAAATGTTCAAATAGGGCAAACTCACATACTGCTTTAATATAGAAACCAACAAGTGGCTTTGGCCCTTTAATAAATGTTCTTATGGTCTATTTTCTGTCTGGGTTTTTTAAAGTCCCCCCAAAATGTCTCAAAATGCATAAAAAGTCTAAGCACATTGACCAACAGGGGACTGGAGTGACTATGAGACTTTTTGCAAAAGTCATGAATCTGGCTTTTCACAGATTCTAGCTACAGATTCAGTTACTAGCAGTAGCTCTATGTTTAGGCCAGATTGCTGAAGATGCATGGTGTATGTAGTGCTGTGAGACTTTTTATTAGTGAAAAGTCTCAAAAACCCTCAATATGACTACTTGTGTATTGAATGTTAATTGGATCCTACATGTACACCAAACTGTATTGCTTATATACCTTGTTGAACTACACCACAGCGCACCTCCCTGCGGAAACGACGGCGTAACATAAGTCAGGGTGTTGTGGTGGGTACCGCAGAGATCCCTTGTGTAAGCATCATGCAATGCCCTGGTGGGTAAAATGGCTCTAAATATTGTATGACCTTGTTTGCGTTTGGGAACTTTGTATAAATGATGATTTTATATCTACATTATGTACATCCTATTATGTATGGGACTGACCACCAGTACTTTTCATCAATGTGGTTTTAGATGCACATTGCGGCCGGATATACATCCCTCTGACGGTCGTGTGAGTGTGACCTAAAGTTGACAGGGAGATGAATTTGTAAGACGATGTCCAACAGCGGCAACATAGCATGCCAATTACTTTCCCTACATCTCCAAACCATGTTCGATAATTCAGAATTTTCTAGAGCACATATAGGAAAGTAAAGTCGCATGAGACCAACTCTATGTAGCAAGGTGAGAGTTTTGTATACTTTAAATGGAAGCCTAATAAGCAAAGCATAGGAGGCAAAGTAATCTACCACCTACCAAAATCAAGCATGATAAATCCAGGAACAAATACTCATAGATCCAGGCACAGTGACTTGCTAATTTGTTATCCATGATATTTCTTCTTCTGAAATCAACTTTCTAAATTATACAAATTAACCAGAAGGACTCGGCGGGGCAATACCAGAGTCCCTCATAACTGCAGCTTCACAGAGTCCTCTCCCCACTGCTCCCTCAGTAATTCCCCACCCTGTAATCTCACACAGTGGGAGAGGTAGTGCTACTAAACAGGGCACGTCTGGCTCAATAGCATAATTTAAAACTTTATTTTAGAAGGAAGGAGGCTAAGAAATCTAAGAAGATTACCATAGTCACCATGTCAGGATCTATGAGTAAGTATCCCAGGTTTATCTTGCTTATGATCTATCTGTGACAGACTGTAAAACAGGAGAAGTATATTCGCAATATACTGTTGTATTGCAGTATATTGTATACATGATCAAATCCCCTACAGCACTGGTGGAAAATCAATGGCATGGGTGACAGAGGTGGCACTCAGAAAACCTATCTGCGGGCATGCCAGGGTTTACCAGACAGAACTCAAGGCTCCTCCCTAAAGCAACACATCCTTGACTGCCTGGGACTACTGATGGGAAGCTACAGTAACAATAATAATAATAAGGGGACATATACAAACATAATACTACATTACTGAGTACAAATAGTCATATGTAACCATAGGAGTGAGCGCCTTGCTCGCACGAGCTTACATTCTATGAGGATGAAGGGGTTTACACAAGAGGCATAGGAGATTGAATAATGGTCCAGCCATTCTTTATAAAAGAACAGTGTAAGATAATTTAATAAAAATTCTGCTGCTTGAAACAGCCATCAGCCAACATGTTACATACATTTCCATGGTGAAAATAACTGCAGAGAAGCCAGGAGATTGGTGTTTGCCAGATAACCGACAGGAGGAAGACATAGGATGGATTAGTAAAGAGAAAGTTGAAATTTCCCGCAGTTAGCGAGTGTGATAGGCTTGCCTAAAAAGGTGGGTTTTAAGAGCATGTTTAAAACTTTAGAGGTTGGGTATTAGTCTGATAGTCCGGAGAAGGTAATTCCAGAGAACTGGTGCAGCTCAGGAGAAGTCCTGGAGACGTGCATGAAAGGTTCGAATTAAGGTAGAAATTAATCTAATATCACTGGCAGATCTAAGAGCATGGGTTGGGTGATAGACTGAGATGAGAGATAGAGAGGTACATGCAGCATCATGCAGAGCTTTGTGGATTAGTGTTATTATTTTAAACTGAATTTGGAAGGAGACGGGCAACCAATGAAGCGATTGGCTCAAACTGGAGGCAACTGTGTAGCGTTTGGTCTGAAAGACAAGCCTGGCTGCTGCATTAATAACAGATTGTAGAGAAGAGTTTAGTGAGTGGAAGACCAATTAGTGGGGAATTACAGAAGTCTAGTCGAGAGTGAATCAGAGCAACTGCTAGCATTTTAGAGGTTTCCAGTGTTAGAAAAGGGCAGATTTTGGAGATGTTTCTGAGATGCTCACAGCAAGAGCGAGCAAGAGATTGAATATGCGGTGCAAAGGAGAGGCCGGAGTCCAGCACAAGCCCAAGACAGCGGTCCTGCTGCCTTTGTGCTATAGAGATCTCACAGACCAAGATGGAGAAATCATTGTTGGGTCGGTTAGTAGATGGTGGAAAGACAAGAAGTTCAGTCTTAGACAGATTGGGGCAGATTTATCAAGCTGTCTGAAAGTCAGAATATTTCTAGTTGCCCATGGCAACCAATCACAGCTCCCCTTTAAAATATTCATGAGCACTGGTAAAATGAAAGCTAAGCTGTGATTGGTTGCCATGGGCAACTAGAAGTATTCTGACTTTCAGACAGCATGATAAATCTGCCCCATTGTGTTTATTTTGCAACTTTGTTTATTTTGCTAATTCCACTACATTTGGAATTTTTTTTCCAGCTTCCCTGTACATGGCACATACGATTAAATGGTGCCAATAGAAAGTACAATTTGTCTTGCAGACAACAAGCCCTCATATAGCTTTGAAAAAGGACAAATCAAAAAGATATGGTTTGTGAAGTATCAGGGTTTTAAAAAAAAAAACAGAAATGCAAAAAAATTAAAAACTTGGTTCCCCTTTTCATTGGGGAATGAGACCAAAGCAATGACATAGGCACATCCAGTTCTCTAATTGTCTGTATTCAATTTAGGAGTGTCCACACTACTAACAAACTCAGACATATCCCTCCCTTTACAGGGAAGCTTGGTTGTATAAATTCCTGAAACCCATGGTGTGAAAAGCAGACTCACCAGTATAGCTTCACAGCTCAGTGATGTATTGGGAGTCTCCTGGGCCTTGACAACCTAAGCCAACAGATGTCCTGCACTCTTACCCAGCACCAAAAACACTAATCATCCACTGACCAGAGCATATGATCATCTTGGTATTTCTGAGCCTCCAACCAGTCATGTTTTGTAGCCACCATATGTCTCATTAACCCACTCCATCTTTCAAGAGGGCCAGAAGTAAAAAGCACCTGGTAATCCAGACCGGAAGCAGGATAAAATACAGGATAAGTCACCACGTTTCAACCCACAGCCATCACAATTCATGGCTTCATACTCTCCCTGTTCCTTAAAGTCTGCTGCCTTGGAGACATCTTTGACCCTGCCTTATCCTTTAAGCCACACATACAGGCCCTTACTACAATCTGCTACCTCCATCTTAAGAACATCTCTCGCATCTGACTCTTTCTCAATCAAGAGTCTGCAGAATTACTAGTCCATACCCTCTTCATCTCCTGCTTGGACTACTACAATATCCTTCACCGTGGTCTTCCAGCTATCGCCCCTTTAATACATCCTTAACTCTGCCGCCCAGCTAATCCATCTGTCTCCTTGTTTCTCCTCTGCCTCTCCTCTCTGCCAATCTTTCCACTGGTTACCCATTACACAATTCAATTTAAAATACTAACCATGATTCACAAAGCCGTCCATAACCTGCCCCCTCCATATATCTCAAAACTAATCAGCCAATACCACCCCAAACCTAATTTCCGGTTCCTCACAGGACCTTCAGCTTCACTCTATTACCATCTGCTCTTCTCACAACCGTTTCCAGGACTTCTCCCGTTCATTTCCCATGCCCAGGAACTTTCTACCAAAGTGTATCAGACTGTTCCCAAACCTTCAAACATACCCTGACACCCACCCTGCCTCCAATGCACAACAACTGCACTGCTCCCTCATCTCGTGTCTCCATAGACCCTCCCGTATAGATTGTGAGCCCACACTGACAGGGTCCTCCTTCCACTTGTTTCCTGGTCACTCTAGTTTTTGTATTTGTACTTGCATTTCTTCTTGTATTGATGTAATGATTGCACAGCAACATGGAATTAATGGTGCCCTATAAATAATTAATAATAATATTTGATTGTTTTTATTCAACATTGGCACAGTTTATCCTGTAAATGCTTCCAGTACAAATACAGTACAAATTCTGTTTGATACTAACCCTTATAAGAGAAGGCATCCCATAATATATTTTACACACTGTGTAAGCAAAAATGTACCCGTGTTTTGAATACTGGAGTTTACATTTCATTTTCTTGGCAGAAATGTTGGTAATTTTAAGGTAGTACTGCCAGGCGCCAGGAAGTTGTATAATATGACTTTGGAGAAAATGACAAGAAAATGACCTGCTAGGACAATATTCTTTGGGACTTTCTAAGAAAAATAAAACTAAGGCTAAATATAAAATGGATCTCTTTCTTAGGAAAATTCCCGTTGGTACGAATTATAGGACTAATTGTGAATTGTGCACCGACAAATGACAGTTTGATCCATGCTAACCTATACTATGGACTTTTTAGCTCTGTCAACTATCACTTTTGTGTAGGTTCTGCAGAAACCCAGATACTTTTTAAAAATAATTTGAATAATTTAACATTTCACAGTAAATGGTCTGACCTATAGGCAAACTTTAGTATCCTTAATAAAAATATTAGACGTATTTAATTACTATATTACATGAATGTCACCAAGAAGTTAAGGCTGTATGAGGCTGTACCTAACCGTATAACACATATACAAAATAAATAAACAAACAAAAAAAACTAAGTTTGTACTCCGTGTATATAAATATATATCATAAATGGTGTAAATATTGTTCAACAATGTAACAAAAAATGTCCAATTTTTTGCTAAATAATAATCAAATGTAGTAAAAATAAAAACTTCAGCTTATCCCACAAAAAATGACACCTTACATAGCTCCATGCCCTGAAGTATGAAATCGTTACTGAAGGTAAATACACCTTATCATTTTTTTCCAATCCAATAGGCCAATTCATTCCGTCTCCAAAGGATACAATTGACAAGGTTAACAGCTGCAGCCAATGTGAAGCTTTCTCCCAATAGATTCCTCCAATTCACACACAGTAGGGGACTTTCACCCAGGACAGCAGAGCTAGCACGAAATTCTCTATACTCGGTGCGGCAAATATATTGAGGAATGCCATTACTCTTCAAACAGAGACACATTTGGAGTCCAGAACACTACCATGGGCCTTTATGGTATGGCAGAACTCTAAGTATTTAAAGAACCATTGTTTAAGCAGAACACACTCCTCTCGAATTGTTTAAAGCTCTTAATCCCTAACCGATGCATGATGTAGTAGTACAATCAAGCATCGGCTGCAATTGATTGCAGAGGGCTCACGGGTTGAGCCGTCGCCATAGCCAGTGAGTGTTTGCCGCATATTCCACCAAACACCTACCGTTAACACATGCAATCGGTGCTAGCATCGGTGACATCATCGGGGAGCGGTGATCTGTTGCTATGGCCGCCTAATGTCACACAAAGAGCCAAGCCTGTCTCTTTTTACACAATGTAATACAATGTGCAATTTGGCGATTTTTTTTGTTCAGGAGGTTTTAGTTATTGTAAATGTATTAAACATTATAAAACCTATACAAAATTCTTATCCTTGTGATTGTACTGAATAAGGAATTAAGTAGACGTGTCATTTGGGGCTCTCAGTGAAAGCCGTAAAATCCACAACAAAACTTTGCACAGCATTTTATCACCAATTTTACAACATTTTTTCCCACTTCGCAGTACGCAGAATGAAATATTAAAAATTGTTACTATGAATCCTTCTTAAGATTTAAAGGGCCAGCGCGCCATTAATTGGCGCTGGCCATATTGCCCAAATCTATATGAGCCTGCCTCTTCCTGCAAGCCCTGCCGGATCTTTGTGCCTCACAGCCTGAGAGAAAGCTTTACTGCGATTAGCCTGCGTTCCTGTGTCTCCTGCGTTCCTGTGTCTCCTGAGTTCCTGTGTCTCCTGCGTTCCTGTGTCCCTCCGTGTTCCTGTGTTACCTGAGCTCCTCCGTGTTTCCGTGTACCAGTGTTCCTCCGTGCTGCTGTTCTGTGTTCCCGTACCCCTCTGCTTGGACCTCCTGTTGCTGACCCCGGATTGAACCCTGACGTTGCATCTCTGCCGCCTGCCCTGACCCTGTGCCTGGACTTTGACCACGAGATTGATTGCCGTTCTTGTACCTCAACCTTGGCCGCCACTGCAGACAAGTCACGCCTGAGGAATGACCTGGTGGTACCACGCCGCAGCTTGTCTAACCCGCCTTGCGGCGGGCTCTGGTGAAAACCGGGTACCGCTTAGACTCCGGTCCCAGGTAGTGGCTTGAGTCATCGTCTGCAGTGGTCCAGTGGATCCACAACCCGCCAGCCTGACAAGCGTGAACTTGCTAAGCCCATCAATACCCACTAGACTTGACCCCCTGTCAGATTTTGAGGAATCCAAGGTGTTTAATGGAAAACAATGCCTCCTTTTGCTACCTTGAAAGGCAGTCCCCTTAACACCAAGTCTGACCTATACAAAGTCAATAAAGCCATGGTGTGAATTCCATAGGCATGTTTATCTTGGGCACCATTTTCCAAAAGATACAACCGAAGCAACCCTCACCACTATAATACAACTGCCATTCTGCTAAGTAAGGGCTGTTCATCTGACCACAACCCTTCAACTGCTGCATCTGAGCACCAAGGAAATATAGCCAGGGATTTGAAACCACCAGGCCACCCTGATTTTGAGCACAATGCAAGTTTTCAAAATTAATCCTGGCACATGTTTTACTTCAAAACAATCATTGTATACGATTGAAGTGACCCATCTGGATCTAGTAATGTAGATTTGTACTGCCATGGAGAGCAGAAGATGAGTGAAGAAATCAGGGTGAGGTACCATTTTCTGATGGGGGTCTCAGGGTACTCCGGACAACTAGTTGTTTCATGTTTGGTGGTTGCCGGAAGGACAGGAGAGGAGGGACTGAGAATATTTCTTTTAGGCTACATTCAGAAGATGTATGCCCGCCGTACCGTAGTACAGCGGGCATACATCGGTACTGCGGAGAGAAGCAGGGGATGAGCGCATGGCCTATCTTTCTACGGGCTACGGAGTCCCGCATGTGTACCGCTCCCGTACGGTGCCGTGAGCCCATAGAAGTGTATGGGGGACGTATATGAGCCGTATACACGTCCCCCATACATGTGTGTGACTGTAGCCTAAATCCTGTATCTTTATGCAGAAGTTGGAGTTCCTTCGAAATATGACATAGGATCTCCAGTTGTGGGCTGTAAGTAACTACTAGGGGCACTCTGGCCTCCTGTTGGGTCTTCTTATATGTAAGTAAATTGTCTCTGTTGCTGGCTGGTGCTTTACTTATTTGATTGTCAGTCACTTTTGGTCGGTAGCCCAACTAGAGAAATTCAGACTTTAGCTCCAGGAGGTGTTTTTCCAGGTCTGTCTTGTCTGAACAGATATGGTTGTAGCGTATGACCTGGCTTTATATGATGGATTGTCTGGTATGTTCGGGTTATTGTATATTATTATTGTGGTTAAAGAGTGTCAGCTTCATCCACAGCCGAATGGCATGCATACAGACTTATCCCAATGAATATTGAGCCTGGAGTGTCTGCACAATAAAGTAATGATGTCTATAAAGTGTGGCAGGGAAGTGCACACCTTCCCTAAGAACAGAAACATATCATCCACATATAATTTTATATGTTCTGTAATAATCCTATAGCGTAAGCTCCTTAAATTCCTTGAAACCTGAATCATACAGGCCAAGTTTGTCTGATCAAGGTCAAGAATAACTTTCATCAGTCTATTGACCAGCAACCTTGCTATTAATTTCATGTCTAAACAGAGAAATAGACCTCTAAGATTCGGTAGCATAGAGTCCTTACCCAGCTTAGACAGAATATCAGAGACATAAAACAGCTATGTGGCAGGAGGGAAGGGTTGCTTAAAAAAGTAAACAGAAACAAGTTTCTCGTGCCATAGTCTCTATGTGCCGCCCCCCTGTTTGTTTAGAGGGGCACAGAAGCATACATGTTTAACTTTAGTTTTTTTTAAAAAACTTTTTGTTGCAAATGTCTCAAATGCACATGGACACAAGGGTTATGTACAGGGGCGCACACTGGGAACTGTAAATTTTGCCGTTGGGGCAGTGGCCTGCATTTTTAGTGGACACAATACTTCCTATGCACCTGTCTTGGACCAGGTGCAGATTGAGTGCAGATAAGACACCAGGTGTCTTATTTTCAGGCAGACATTGTAGGAGAGCTGAAAGAATAATTATTGTATAGATATGGTTAATTCAAAAATAATAGCAATAACAATAATAATAATAATCTTTATTTTTACCCAAATTTCCTTGTACCTCAGGATCATGATAAATAGGGTGCTGTCTATATGATGTATATGTACACAGCACACTGTCAATCATTTTCGTGAAGGTACTAAGAGGTATGAAGAACCCTTTTTAGTATGGGGTACAGTATATTGTATTATTTTATTGCTCCCAGACAAATGGCACAATAATTATGTGTAATTTTTACTACTTTAATTAGCTGTAAATATCCAGCCTTTTGATAAGGTAGCACAATAAACTGTAAGTAACAAAAGTAACCAATACATGCATTACACTTGTGTAACTGTTTCCTTAAACCTACTAGGAGCCACAATGAAAATTGAGCCCCACAAATTTTGCACAAAATTTATGGCCAGCTTTTGATGTTGGTCTTCTCTTACAAAACAATGTAGATATTTTTAGTGCATTTCTGTTCAGCAAGAGTCCATTCTCCAGAAATACTTAACCCCAATGGCTCCTCTACATATAGGTAAATTCAGTCCTGCAGGTGATTTTAGCACTACATAATATTTAGATAATGCATTTTAACAAACACTCAATGTTTTATTTGCTAACTGTTATCCCTTAAAATTGGAGAATTCAACTTTACTCTTTTCCTTCGTTGTTAACTTTAATTTACATGTTAATAATTTAAATAATACCAGCAATTCTGTGAACCAAATTCTTCCAATACATACTTACAAAAGTTCTTTTTATGCAGGCAACACTTTTGCCCTCCATCACCGATTTTTTTTAACTTTATGTGAGTTAGTTTCCACAGTGATTTAGATCTCTTGACTGTGTGTTTAGAATAGATCTATTTAAAATACAACCCTCTCAAATGAAAGGACTGAACAATCTTTATAAACTGTTTTTGATGTGAAGACACACAAAGCCACCTTATTATGTCATTTTGTGCCAAGTGCAGATTTTAAACAAGATAGTGTTTTAATACCTTTTTTGGCCACAGATATATAATTGTGAAAAACACACAATGCAGCACACTATTGAATAATTTGTTGTTTTTAAGGCACCAGTTGGCCCAATGTAATGTTCAACATATTTTTGTGTAGAAAATTACGTTTATGGAGTTTTCGTTAAAGAGCTTTTCTACATACAATACACTTATACATACCTCTTCATCCCCTATAGCCTCAACTAAACGGCCCTCCTTGATGCTGGCTGTCACTTGACAGTCCATCCTATTAAGGCTACTGAGTTTGTCTGTCTTTGTCTCAGCCTTTGCTACCCTCTGACCCAGTCAGTAAGTGCCTGGGTAAACTTGTCATGGAACAGCTTCTGAATGTTCTAAGTTAAGCAATCTGGTGTAAGCTGGTGATCTTATGAGGTGGAGGAGAGCAAGGTAAGCAGAGGATCTGGATCAGGGGCAGGGCGCGGTGTGGTGGGTGAAGGACTCGGCACCATGTTGGATTGCTTGACCACACAGAAGACCTCAGAAATGGATTTGGAAAAAGATTGCTGCTATTGCCTGCCCTCTTTTCTTAGGTTTGGTGCCATCTTCCCACCTGTTTGTAGGCAAGTTCATTCTGTGGAGCCAGTTACCAGTGTAAATAAAGACATATTGTTGATATTGGTGCAGAGCTCACATAACACATGTCCTTGTCAGTGAGCTGTGAGCATTTGCACTTACACAAGTACTTTTACCTGTTTTTTAGTGGAAACTAGCACAATAATTTTGCTCCTCCAAAAATGGCACCGGGTGTGGCAATTTCAGATGTTCCCACAGTATTAAAGAGTGGCAAATTGCATGACTGACCAACCGTTTTATTCAGTTCTGTGGATAAAAACTAAAAATCAAACTTTGGACAACCCATTTAAATACCAATCTCTGCTTTTGATTGGCAGTTGATGTAGAGTCCCGAATGGCTCTAAATTGCAAAGTCTCTGAATAACTAAGAAACTTCCCCAAGGTTTTGCTTGTAGACATAGAAGCCTCATGGCACATTCCCATGCAGAGTTTCATTAGTTCGCCACCACTTACCCAGTCTGACAGCTAGCACCAAGTCTTGTTGTGGTTGTACTGTTGCTGGACAGGTTTGATATAAATAACTAATATTGCTTTGAGATTCCATCTTTCTTGTAACTCATATGACTTTACACTGCATGCCTCACAGCACCATTTACTGTTACAGATTCATCAGGAAAACTATTACAGAATCTGTCTTTCATAATGCTAGCTGTATTTTCCTGAATTACTTAACTTTTCCTTTGAGTGCATTGTTGGAGTTGCCATGTATGTCAAAATCCTGACCCCACAAGCTGTCATAACTGAATGGCTGCCAGATAGCACACAAAGCAAAGTCTGCAGAGTCAACATTTGTGGCCTCTCTAGGGACAAAAAAAAACATTTTTTACTACACATCAGACAGCTTTAACAATAGTGCGTAAATTACATATGAAAAGAATTTGTCAGTCCAAATATGTAATACAAACATAGACCTAAGATTCCATTACATTTGGTTCAATATCAGAGTATATTTGTTACCAAATTAGATGAATTCATCTTTGATTTATAAATATGCATTAATGATGAAGGTTTAAGGTTAATGCATCTTTTATCTCCCACATGCAATGGGAGATGGAAATGCATTATTAGTATCACAATATTATATTGTGAATTTTTGATCAACTGGTATAAAACAAATACATCTTTCTTACCATTGTCAATACGAATTAAACAAAAATGGTCCTAGTGCTGTTCAGTCTCATACACGGCAAGGCTGCCTGGGGAAGTGGAAACCAAGGCAGTGTGAGACCATTGAAATACATGGGCAATGTTCTTGCCGTTGATACAAAATGTTCTTGTGCATGTTGCTTGAGAGAGTGAAGTTGTGGTAAAGACTCTACTACTCACTGCACATGTCAGGAGCTAGGAGAAGACTGCTCAAGGTAATGGGAGAACTGGGTTCAGGAAGGACAGAAAAGACACGATAGTGAGCCCTATGCTCCAGCCCCCCAATATCCCTGCCAACTTGCCTATGCATATCCTAAGTCATGCGGGAAAACCACAAAGACAGTTTATGGGCAGTCATAACTCTATCCCAGGTGATTTTATCTGAGTTTATCCTCAGTTACAACCATTACAGATTCAGAGAGATAGGTGTGGTGAATTCAATAAGCAGCCCTACAACTAAACCACTGTTCACACAGCCAACAAAAGTAACACGCAGAAAAATTCAGCGTTTCCTCAGTCTTACCGTAGGAACCGAGGAAAACAACAGCACAGATGTGACTACAGGGAAGTGGGCAAGTAGGAAGAAAAGAAACATGTTCTAGAGCATGATGTCATGACCTGCATAGCTCAATGAACCAAGCATGTGATAAAGGGCCAGGTATGTATTCAAACTTTCTTTTTGGCCAATTGGTGCTAGGTACTTTTTTTTTTTTTACAAAAACAGGCTTAATTTCAGTGACTGATATAAGAAAACCATGGTAAAACTGCTAAATACCCTAACACACATTTTTTAAACTATATTTGAATCCATGTCGTATGTAGTTTTGGATTCAAATTTGAATGTGTACGAGCGGTTTTATAAGGCACTAGCTGTAGCTTCCGGCGTTGCCCGGGATAGTAAATAACTGCTCTAGGCTACAACAAAATTGAATGGGTTAACAAAACATATTTTATATGTATCTATAGACTGTCTCAGACTGTCTATGACCATCTGTGTGGCCGGCAGTCTCTTTCAGTAACTGTCTGTCTGTGTGGCCGGCAGTCTCTTTCAGTGACTGTCTGTCTATGTGTCCAGCAGTCTCTTTCAGTGACTGTCTGTCTGTGTGGCCGGCAATCTCTTTCAGTGAATGTCTCTCTGTGTGGCCAGCAGTCTCTGAGCTGAAGTTTAATTTCTGCACAGCTGATTATAAAATTATAATAATCTGATCTCGAATTAGTTTCCATGGGCAACTGGAACAGTTTTACCTCAGACATTACTGATAAATCTTGCCCTATGTCTGTCTCTACCATCTTACCGCACACATAAGTTGTCTTCTACTCATTGCCTGCCAGTAGCCAATCAAAGCTCAGAGCTCATATGAATGACCTGTGGCAGAACAGCATCCGATCATTGCTCAGCTTCCAACTGCCACAGCAGCAGCAGACAATGGCTCCTGTATTTGGTGTTTAATAAGTGGGTTTTGGAAAGTGTTAATAAAAGGGTAATAATTTTGTATCAAAACCTCATTTCCTGAGTCACAGGCAACAACAGTTGTAAACACGACAGTACAGATTCTTTTAGTGGACATATACACACACACATATATCCAGCTTTATATATTAGATTGCCTTGACATAATATGCACTTTTCAGTTTTGCACAAGAATGTCTTTATTCGCTCATTGCAAACAGAATGGTAGGGCAGAATGAAGATGGGATACACAAATGTTAGCCCTGTCTAAGCTTTATTTACATAAAACCAATACTTACTGCAAACAGTCAAGCTGTATATGAAGTGGGAGAAGGTAGATATACTCTGGAAAGTTTTGACTCTGAAATTGGCAGCAGTGTATAAACAGTAGAGTGTGTTTGTGGCTTTAAGTATATTGCAATTGAATAATGAAGTGGAGAGACTAAATCTATTGAGCTGGCAAAAAAGTTTACATAAAGCATAAGTGAGCAGCGCAGTAACCAGTAATTGACAACCCAACGGATGTATTATATTGAAACAGCGTGTAACTATGGGACTATGGACTATGGAAAATAGTTCAGTAACTGAACCGTAAAAGGTTCTAGTAAGTTGTCCATGCAGAAAAGTTCTGAAAACTTGTACAAATATAATACTTAAATCTGTTGGAAAGAATGTTTAGGAGCATGATAAATATGTTATTCGTAGCTGCATTGATAAATGTGCCACATTGTGTCCTTCTTCAAGGATAAATATTTTCCCTAGCAAAAAGAAACCATTTCTGACCTTGGTTATAAGACGTAGTTTGAGCACATATCTTTTAGTTATCTGTGTTGTAGTGGAGTGAATTCATCTTTCCTTCAGGAGAATGAATCCAACTGAAAACATGAAGTATTTAAGACAGTTGAACTGTCTTCTTGGCTGGCAGTGATCACAATAAACTCTGCCACTTTGGAATAAATTGCACAGGGAAAGTCCAAGCCGTTAAGACAGTTGTGTTCCTGCTTTATTGCAGCCAACTTGGCTCTGTGTCAGTGAAATCGGCCAGCACTTTGGTGGAAGTCGGTTCTACGTTTCTTTCAGAGATGCAAAGTATAGGTTTACACAGTAATTAACCGTTATGAAAGTTACATGAACCACAGGGAATTATGTAAAAAAAAGATGCTAGTTTACATACTAGATTCAATAATATTGCACTCATTGCATAGCAGTTAAATATGCTGTCACATTTTAACAATAATTTTGTTACTGAACTTTTTTTTTGTACAGCAACCAAATATACTGAAAAAAATCATCAAAATGAAAAAGTGCAAACAAAAAAATCAATTCACATTTCTTGTTTTTTTCAAAAATAAGAGGTGTTTTAATACTTAAAAGAAATCTAGCATCAAAACCAAGCAAAACCAGGGGCACTTACTCATAGATCCAGGCACTGTGACTGTGGTAATATTCTTATATTTATTATTCATGGCCTTGTTCCTTCTAAAATAAACTTTTGAAATTATGCTAATGAACCCAAGGGGCTCTGGGGGATGTTTCCAGAGCCCATCATTAATGTCTTTTCACTGGTTGTTACAATGAGCAGAACACGTATCAACCTTCCCCTACTCTCTTCCTTCTCCCTGTCTGTCTAATCTAGCAGCAGCAGGAAGTGCCGGGGGAGGGGAGACCTCACAAGTCATGTTGCTGGCTTCTTTGGTGCTCTGTGTACATGCCATAGCTCCTGAACTAGTGCTTGCAGCAGCGGCAATACACACATGTGCACTGCATAGACTGTTACGTATTCAGAGCCTCGTAGAGGAGCACAACCAGGACGAGCTCGGAGGTGGCATTGCAGAGGCTACTGGGGCGTAGAGTAGAAAAGGTTTTTAATAAAATTACCTATTTACATAAGGTTTGCCGGAGATCTCCATCAGACCTCCCTTAATAATTCCTGATGGTAGGTTTTCTTTAATGTGAATAAATTAAATAAAGCAAAGCAAATACAATACATCTCTCAGAACTCACTAATTTGTTCTTCAGTTTTCTAAATGGGACTTCTGTGCTTGAAAACTACACCCAGGCCTGCCTTTGATAGCCGTTGACAGCTGCCTTTCTGGGTCTTTTCCTTGGGAAAACTGGGTGTGACTTTGACTACAGTTTGTTTGCAGCTGGGGCATGAGTGATCAAAAGCTGGACCAGTCAGTCGCTGGGGGCGGAGTCCATTACTCCCTTTATATTATGGCCAGTTCTATTAGAGGGCACTGGTTGATTCTCATTCTTCCTTGCCTGCTATATAGTTTTAGCTACTGTTTCCTATATCTATACTTCTGTTTTCTGATTTAGACTTATTCCTAGACTAATCTTTGTATTTGTACTCTTTGTTGTGATCCGGACCTCTGACCTTGCTTTTGTTTTGTTTGTGAGTTTTGTTTGGTGTCCAACAATTTGGTGTAGGGAGGGATCTTTGTACTTAGGATACGCAGAGGAAAGCAGGCGGGGTATTTAAGGAGCAGGAGCTTAGGGTTCATTGTCTTGACTGTCATCATCACTCTGTATTTTTTATGCCCATATCTCCAAGTAAATTAAACCATGGGTAATGGTAGAAACTTTTATAAAGTGGTATAGTGGAGACATAGTAAAAATAAGGTTACCATCAGTATTTGAACCGTGGACTGTGCTGTGTACTGTTTAATTGACAGACCATACTGCTGGGATGGGACTCCTTGCATTATAGCGATACATGATGCAAGGTTTCCCTCATTCCATACAAAACACAGGCAATGCTGTAATCGGATGCATAACTACAGTGGTAGCAGCCATAGCAGCCGCTATGGGGCCCATAGTGTGAGTGGCATCTAGGTTATTGGGTGTGTATTGGGTGCATGCTTTATTTGTGTGTGGTGTGTATACAATATATGTGTATGTGCTGTATGTCTGTATATGGTATTTTATGCATATGTGTATTTGCTGTATGTATATGTATATGTGATGTGTATATGCTGCATGGGTATATATGGAACTGTATGTATGTGCGTATGGGTATGCTGCATGTCTATATACTGTATATATAAGAATATTAATGTGTGTTTATATGAGTGTGTAATATGTATTTTTTTTTTAAGAGGGAAGGGGGGCCCAACTCAGAAAACTGCTGTGGGGCCCAGATTCTCTCAATTACACCTGGGCTGTAATATTGGGTGTTAGAACCGGTGCTTCTTCTCATGCATCAAAAGAAGTACCCTAAACTGTCGCCATAGTATCCTGATATCATGGCCATCATTAAGGTGTTAGAGAAGTGAGAACATCAAGTCAGTAATGTAGTGATGTACTTCAACATGCATTTACTTTGCTTTCCTTTTAGTGTACTGCTGAGCCATATTCTTTTATAATGATTGCTTAAAATTTTTACAAAAAAAAATAATATTTTCCAGGTGGAAAATCATTTATATTTAAAAAAATATCTCTACATAATTTGTTTATGACTATTTTCAAGATGCCCTGAATAAAGATCTAGCAGATTAGCTTTCAATTTAATTTGTTTTCCCTGAAAACATACAGTTTCATTGAATGGTAATATAGGGAGAGATTTATTAGTGCTTCTACACTAGTTTTCTAAAATATTCTGCCGACTAAGCCACCTTCCCAGCATGGACGTAGAGTGGACGTGAAAGGGGCTCAGCTGCCGGTGGAGTAGGCCGGCAAAGGTCATTCTTTCCCCGCTGAATGTTCACAGAATTTTACTCAAAACTATACTAGGTTGAACCTGGCGTAGTTTTGCTGCCAGCACAGCACAGATGGCAAATACTTCATGAGTCCTAATTCTCATGATGTATCTGCCGTGGCAGCAGGGGGTGCGGACGGGTTGCTGGCGCATGATAAATCTCCCCCCATAATATTTATTGACATCTTGTAGATCTTTAAATGTGCTGACTTTGGTTCAGAAGAGCTAAAGCCTGGAGTTACAATAAAAAGCAGGAAAATAAATTCACCACACAAGAAAAGAAACATGTGTATGAAGCTTGGTAGGAGGTCCCATCCCTTTATAATTTCGGCTTACCACACATTGCCCAGTGCAACTTTATCAGTGCACATTCCATGACACCAAGCTTTTTACATGTGTTTTATTTTTTGTGTGTTGAGTGTATTTACCGACTTTTTATTGTATTCCAGCAGATCAACCATTGAAGCCTTGTGTGTGTACCTTATTTTAGCAGACATTGCATTTAAGCATCTCTAGTGGTCATCTATGCCATGTTACCCACTATACTTAGCATGGCTATATAGGAAATAGCGTTATATGTATTTATCCCATTAATAGTGTTGTTTTGTCTGAATATGAATATACAGTTAATCCTCTACTTGTACACATGTTTATACAAAACTTTGTGGTATGTATTTTCTGTCTATTGTGTAGACAACTAAGGGGGTCGAAATAGATTTGATTGCATCAGGCAAAGATGAGTCTGGCTGAGAGGCTAGTGGGGGAGTGTCACTGGTGCCTATACTTTGGAATCTTTGGAACTAGATTAACCCCTTCCCGTCAAGGCCCTATTTTTGGTTTTTGCGCGTCCATTTTTTACTCCCCACCTTCAAAAATCTATAACTTTTTTTTATTTTTCCATGTAAAGAGGAAATCCAAATACAGTAAAAAAAATGCATTTGCGCCGTATTCTTGTGGGCTTGAATTTATGGATTTCACTGTGCGCCTAGACATGACATGTCTACTTCATTCTTTGGGTCGGTGCAATCACGGGGATACCAAATATCATAGTATCATAGTATCATAGTATATAAAGCTGGAAAAAGACGCAAGTCCACCAAGTCCAACCTTTAAGAATTAAATAAATGTTTTATCCCCATAACCCGTGATATTTTTTCTCTCCAGAAAGTCATCCAGGCCTCTCTTGAACATGTACATAGAGTCGGCCATAACAACCTCCTGCGGCAGAGAGTTCCATAGTCTCACTGCTCTTACAGTAAAGAATCTCTGTCTATGTTGATGGTAAAATCGCCTCTCCTCTAGGCGTAGAGGATGCTCCCTTGTCCTGGTCACAGGCCTAGGTATAAAAAGATCTTTGGAGAGATCCTTGTACTGTCCGTTCAGGTATTTGTACATTGTAATGAGGTCTCCCCTCAGTCGTCTTTTTTCTAAACTGAATAATCCCAAATTTTTTAATCTGTCAGTATATTCTAGTTCCCCCATTCCCCTAATAATCCTGGTTGCTCTCCTCTGCACCCGTTCCAGCTCTACTACATCCTTTTTATACACTGGGGCCCAAAACTGTACACAATATTCCATGTGTGATCTGACCAGGGATTTGTACATTTACAAAAATTAAAACCTCCTGTACAAAAAAAAAATCTTAATTTTGCCATCTTCTGGTGCTAATTACTTTGGTATACGGAGCTGTGGGTGCTGTCATTTTTTGCAACTTTTGATAATGTTTTCAATGCTACCATTTTTAACACTGTGCAGCCTTTTGATCACTTTTATTGAATTCTTATATTATCCTAAATGGCAGAAAAAGTGGTATTTTCGACCTTGGCTGCTATTTTCCGTTACGGGGTTAAAAGCCGTGAATAAATGTTAATATATTTTGATCAGACATTTTCGGACACAGCGATACCTAAAATGTTTATGATTTTTACTGTTTATTTATATTTATATCAGTTCTAGCAAAAGGGGGGTGATTAGAATTTTTAGTTTTTTTAAAAATATATTTTATTTTTAACTTTTCATTTTTTTTTAACTAGTTTTCAGACCCCCTTGGGTACGTTAACCCTAGGTTGTCTGATCCTACCATAGTACTGTCTGGCAGTATATGGGGATTTTCCTCTTCATTTATTTGTGCAAATCACACATTGTAATGAATGGGTTTAAACCAGACAGCTTCTTCATAAGACGCAAGGCAGTCATGGCAACCGATCGCCCCCGGATGACGTCACAGGGGGCGGCAATCATATCTCTTCGGCAGCTTGTATAGGGAGAGCTCAGTCCGTGAGCCCTCTCGATACACCCGCAACTGGCATGTGACTTAATACTACCTCACATGTCAGTAAAATGAGAATCTCATCAAATCGCATCAAGCCTGTGTTTATGTGAACTACACAATCAGGAATACAGGCAGTTAAAGAAAAAGATGGGATCTTGATCTTTGAAGAGAAGGAAAATGGCATTCACAATTGACTCTGGAGGATTTTTTCAATGATGATGCTTTATAAAGTATCAAACTTGATACATGCAACACGAGGTAAAATCTGATCAACGCGTTTCGACAATATACATCTTACCCATGATCTAATCCACGTGTAGTAGTGTACTTATTTTCTTTCACCCTCTAGGTGTTCCTCTCTTTTGGATGATCTTGATCTTTATCAGCTGCTCATATTCCCAAATATAAATTTACCTGCTCATATCTTCAGTTCTTAAGATCATTGATCAAACCACTGATTGAACCAAGGATTGAAGGATGAAATTCTGTTATTTATTACGATACCAGAACAATGGTTCTAGTTGCTATAGAACCCAAGATAAGTCATCTAAAATAATGCTCCCCCTTCTGCCTCTTTAGCTGACTCATTTCTGACAAAAGTTGACATGTTTCTGCTCCAAACATGACTTCGGAGGAGCTTATTTATGTGTAAACAGGAGATATTCCACATTAGGCAACTCTAGAAAGAACATTTCATACCTTACCCGAGGGGGTTACTGGTGGTGTAAAAGAAGGGGAAAGGTTTTCTTTAAGGGAGTCAACAGTACATGTTTATGACATACATAATTAAAACCCTACTTTTGGATAATTTTGATAATTTTATTGCTTTCATGAACAGTAGACTATAACAACTTAGCTATTTTTTTTTATTTTGGAACACAAGTATTCATGATATCATTTTCAGATCTCTTGATGTCTCCACAATTCTTCTGTATCTTCTGGAAGATTTACCTTTCATCTGGAGTAAGAGTCATGTTTTCCCCTGCCTGCTAACCTTCTATATCATTTCTGCTCAAAGAAATACTTTCACCAGGCAGCATTGTACAGCTGAAAGAAACCTCCTAAAGTAAATCCTTTTTGCTCCGATTCATCATATGATACCTTTAATTGTCAAAAGAGACTAAGCTCCCAGTTTTTCCCATTTGTAAAGCATTACATTACATTGTAACACTCATGTATTGTTTTTCATCTGAATGTCTTTCTGTATAGGGTTGTGAAAGCTTGTACTAACATCCCAGGCTGCTCAAAACTAGTTTTAGTTTTTCCTTCAGTTTCCAGCTTGCAGCCTGTTTGCCATGGAACACATGAATCTATTGCTTTTACAGTTAAAAATGATGAAAGAAACGGAACATCTTCATCTGCTTTATTTGCACTCAGCCAGTACATGTTAATTCTATGTAGGTCTGTTATATGTTTATTACATAAACAATTTATTATAGTAATATACCTGTTTCAAAATACATCGCTTTAGAGGGTTTTCCTTTGGAGGGGCCTCCTTTCACTATTCATACTGAAGACATATCCACCGAATTTTTTTAGTGGTCAATAAAGATATTTATTAAAACACCTCAGGGTATATACATATAACAAAAGAAATATCCTCAATTCCACACCTTTACTACAAAATAATATTTAATCGATAAAAATATTAATCTGAACAGAAGTACATAAAAGGTCAATCAGTATAGTAAATCTTACACACTAGAAAGCAATACTGCTGGACCCATGCAGGTAACTGTGCATCAATAATAATAATCATGTACAAAGATATATTCAAAAATATGAAATAATGATCAATTGAATTAAAAATGTATATGTCTCAATGATCACTCTAGTGTGTTTCAGGTGGTAATAATCCATGCATATGGCAACAATAATCAATTTTCTAGGGGACTACCGAGATAGGAATAAGCATTCTGAAATACGTTCAGTACAACTAACTTGCTATTCAGACCTTGCACACCGATGCCAAAGATAGTCATTGTAATGAAAGTTTAAAGGACACCTGTCAGCTCAATAAAAAAAATCTAGCTGTACATGCTAATGAAAAAAAATCTCCCTAGACCTCTTCTCGATATGTCACTGTCAAAATCCTTGCTTTATCTGAACATTCCAAGAAGCTGTGCCACACTGTGTCATATAGCGGTGTGATTGAAGGATCTATCTTCCAGCGGGCCGGCGCATTCATGAGGAGGCCGTCTAAGTGTCTAAGTGGCAGTGACTGCAGCATGAAGCCTGGCAGTCACCATTGTCATCTTGTGTGGCAGTGGCGATCCAGGACACACTATACAAGTGTGGTGGATTACTTATCCCAAGTTATATGAAGGACTCCCTACTCCAATGTTATAATGGATTCTCAAGCCAGTGCAACTGCAGATCCAAGCGGACCCTAATACTCACAATATATGTGGACCGAAATGCAAGCGTATCTTACACAATCAAACTTTGTTCCTATACCCGAACTGAACAGAAGGTGTGAGAGGCAACTACAGCACATTGAGAAGAGTACCGAATGCTGAGCCACCTAACTCCTACTTTTAGGATATAAGACATTTCTGAGGCTATTAGATTTTTACTGATTTAAGACGGAAAACAGATTATTGTTGCTATTTTTTATATATAAATATATATGCCAATTTTTTTTTTTAATGAACACAAAAAGACCCGATAAATGGAATCCCTATTCTATTTTTATATAATGTATATAGTCTTGGCACATGAGGTGATTACGGCAATGTTGTGCATTAATGTGAAAATGCATTAATGTGGGAGGTAAATATGCATGTGTCTCCCATTAAGAACAGAAAAGATCCCTAGTGTACATTTAAGCAGCGGGTGTATATCGCAGCTGATACCACGTTCTAACACATGCATTTGTAGCCCTCGCCAATCTCAAGTTTTAACCCCTTACACGCCGTGGTCAAGCATGACCGTGCAATTTAAGGGGCTTTTCCCTAGGGATCGAACCCCCTTGTACCACTAACCGACGGATCGGAACCTCTTCAAGGCAAGGTCTGCCAAATGTATGCCTCTGAAAAGATGGTGATGCCAAAATTAACAAAAATTTCTTCAAATTGGTTTTTATGCAGTAAAATGGGGGAAAAGTCCATATAAAGCCAAAAAAAAAATCTTTCCAAAAATTGATTTTCATTTCCTCCACCATCAATTAGCTATAGATTCCCCAAAATGATGTATCAGAAAAGTATATATCCACATTAAAAAAGAAAAAAAATGGGATGATTTATGAGTCTTGCTTTTAATTAGGCCTCTCACAATCAAATGAAAGTTGAGCAGGTCTCTCTAAACACAGGCTTTGTAGATTTTGCAAAAAATTTGAAAAATGGCACCCAAATTCTAAACCTCATTACATTGTAGTAAAATATGTAGATTCTTTAAAAGCCATGTCAACATAAAGCAGACATTGGGGAAATGTAAGTTAACCCCTACGGGACTCAGCCTATTTTGGCCTCTAGATCGCGGCCCCATTTTTCAAATCTGCCCAGTGTCACTATAAGTGGTTATAGCTTTGGAACACTGTAAGATATCCAGAGGATTTTGAGATTGTTTTCTCGTGACCCATTGTACTTCAAATTAGTTTAAAAATTTGGATGATATCTTTTGTGTTTAGTTATGAAAAAAACAAAATTTGGCAAAAATTTAGAAAAAAGATCTTTTTTTCAAAGTTCTAAATTCTCTACTTTTGATGCAGATAGTCATAGAACCCAAATAAATTCAGAACTTACATTTCCTAAATGTCTGCTTTATGTTACCATGTTTTTTTAAGATTACACATATTTTACTAGAATGTTATGAGGCTCTGAATTTAGGTAACTTTTTAAAAAAATTTTGGAAAATCACAAAAACCCATATTTAGATGGACCTGCTCAACTTCTAATTGACTGTGAGAGGCCTAAATAATAGAAACTCTCATAAATTACCCCATTATGGAAATTACACCTCTCAACGTATGAAAAAGCACTTTTAAGAAGTTTGTTAACCCTTTAGGTGTTTTATAGGGGTTAAAACAAAATGGAGGTGCGGTCTACAAATTGTAAAATTTTTTGACAATACACTCATTTTCGGTGGAAAATTGAAAATGAAAAAAGGCTCCACAAAGTTTGATACCCAATGTCTCCCGAGTACACTGATACCCTATATGTGGTGATACCCTGCTGTATGGGAACACAAAGTGGCATAGAATGGAAAGAGGCGCCAGCCGGAGCAGATTTGCTCATGAGATGCACTTTTCTGGTACATATTTTTGGGGCATCTATAGCTAATTGGTGAGACTTTATAAACTCTTTGTTGGTGGAGGAAATGAAAATCATCAATTTTTAGGAAGATTTTTTTGGGGGTTTTTTTTGAGCCGTTTACCATATCATAAAAATAGTATATTATTTTTATTCTATGGGTTGCCACGATTACAAAAATACCTCATTTATATAGATATTTATTTTAACCCCATTTTTACTGAATAAAAAGTAATTTGGCAAAAATGTTGTTAATTTTTGCATCACCGTCTTTCATATGCAAATCTAGTTAAGGGCTTATTTTTTGCGAGAAGTGTTGTTCTTTTTAGTGGTCTTATTTTAGAGTGCGTAACTTTTTTAAATAACTTTTTAGAGCATTTTTTAAAGGGTATTAATTAAAAATTATCCTTTTTTCTGAGTGTTTTTTGGAGTTGTTTTTTTACGGGGTTCACTGTGCGGGTCCAATAACTATTCTGTTTTATTATGCAGGTTGTCACGGAGGCAGCAATACCAAAAATGTGGAGGGTGTGTGTATTTTATTAAATTTTACTGAATAAAAACTAATTTGGAGAAAATCTTGTTAATTTTAGCATTACCATCTTTTCCTATGCATAATTTTTTTATTTTTCGGGTATCTGGTTAAGGGCTTATTTTTTGCGAGAAGAGCTGTTCTTTTTAGTGGTCTCATTTTAGAGTGTGTAACTTTTTAAAATCACTTTTAGAGCATTTTTTAAAAGGTAATATTTAAAAATTACTTGGCACTTGGCAGCCGCTGCTTCTGGTGCCAGCTCCGTTCGTGAGCTGGTGCCAGAAGAAGGACTTTATAGAACGTCCCAGTGCGGGAAGTACTATAACTTCCTGGGGTAGGGGTTAAGAATTAATTTGGATGCAATGACTATCTGCTTCAAAAGTAGAAAATGTAGAATTTGAAAGGAGAGGATCTTTTTAAATTTTTGCCAAATTTCCATGCTTTTCATAACTAAACACAACAGGTATCATACAAATTTTAAAACTAATTTGAAGTATAATCTAAAAATTTCCTGATATATTAGAGCGTTCCAAAGCTATAACCACTTATAGTGACACAGGGAAGATATGAAAAATGGGGCTGTTTGCTTGAGGTCAAAATAGAGTCCTGAAGGGGTTAAATGTTCAGGTTCTTGACTTGTCTATGATAATACCTGAAGTAACAATGCAATTTAACCATTTGTAAATAGAGGCAATGTGACCCACCTATGTCAGTTTTACTTCAGATTTTAGCTTGTATATTTATTAGACTTGGAAGCAGGTCTGAAATACGTTGCTTGTTTCAAGACAATAATGGATTATATTCCACTTACCTTGTTTTACTTGATGTTTACTAGTTATTGCTGAGAACAACAGATGCAGAAGTGACTTTATATGGCAGTTTATGGGATGTCTTTGATTTTCATTCTGTCTTTTAGTATCTTAAAAGTATGTAGTAACAAATCTTGTATCTATTTATACAATGTGCTTTAGAAACAGACCATACTTCATCTGCACATGTGTACAACACTAAGAGGATATATTTCTTAACTGAAATCTGTTTGGCATATTGTGAAATGAATCTCTAACTTTAAGTGGTGACTTCATGTTATTTCTGTGGCTTCTATTAATAGATTTCAACATCGCCAGTAGGATTATGCCATTTCTTTGTCTTTTCTTTATCACCATTTACTGTAATGGGAAATGACAATCATTTTATCGTATTTTGGAAGATTATTTTAGAGACAAATATTTGTGGTTCTTTTGGTAGATTCAGCACAAATCTCATTTTGTCTATTTTTAAACAGTCAGTTTCCCAAAATCATCAAAAGTGTGGTGCAAATTAACTTAGGGCAGTTTGTCTCACTACTGTGCACTTTGCACCAGATAATCCAATAGTGTTGCATGCTCTTAGTAAATATGGTCTGTTTGCAGTCTGTGCACACAGTTGCACCTTTTTTTTTGGTGCACTTTGTTTCATGCAGTTGTGACACTATTGTGGCACATCTCAATATTAAATGTGTCACAAAATCAGAATAAGCATTAGCACACCCCTGTAGGGGCACAGTTTTCTGAAGTGTCAGACAAAGTGCAACCGCTACACAAAAGTGGCATAAACAATTCGTAAATAGATATGCAAGTTCTAGGGCTTTAATCCAGCTTAGACCCTTTCACAAAGATGTGTAGTGTTGACGTACACACACATCATGCAATCATAAACTGTACACAAAAATCAATCACTTCAAAAATATTACCTTAAACAAGGCAAATATATGTGTCCGTATTGTAACACAAGGTCTGGAAACAGACTGAAGACACAGACAAAGGGTCCTAAAACTAATATCCTTCCCAGGTGTCCCTAAATCTACACCCCTATCTACTTGCCTCACTAGGTAGTAGGGGACAACTAGGAGACATTCTCTCCCTGCACCAAAGTGCAAAACACATAGACAAAGACAAGACAAAACAAACAGAAGAATAGTCTCCAGATCCTGGTCAGAACAAAAAGGGCAAATGCAGTAAAAAATTGCAGGAAGAATGAAAGTCTGAATACAAGCAGCAGGTGAAGATACCAGAATACAAAGGTTAGAAATTACACAATACCAATATATCAGGAGCTTACTAAAAACTGGGTCTATAGCAGGCAAAGAACTAAATGCAAGGATATGATATATGTGATGCAAGAGTCTCAGCCCCAGGAATGATTGGGGCAGAGCTCTCACATCCATAACAACACAGGACAGCATAGGAGTGATGTGATTGGATGGAGAGCTTGTCATTAACAGCAAGTTAACTGTTGATGAACCAGTGCTAAGAAGTGCTGCAGGACAGTGGTGAGTGTGTTGCAAATCAATCAAGGTAATCAGCAGACATAAACTTTTGTTCACACTAGCAGCGTCAAAGTGAAGATAATAACCCAATCCAGAATCCTCTACACTTCAAATTCCAATTAATCCAATTAAAAAGGAAGAACATACTTTTTTAAAAGAGATTTGTGGAAAAAGGTGTAACAGTTACTGTAACAGGTAACTGTAATCTGTAGAACACTGGATTAATGAGAACATTTTCAAGATGGAACCTTAACTCACCTGGGAACACCCACAGACTTTAGACATCAAAGGGTGCAAGTCCCAAGTCTGCAACAACATCTTTAGGCGTAGCTGCAGTTTTCTACTGCATCATCACTAGTCGCTAGAGCAGGATCGGGTCTCCGAGTGTTCCTGACACTAGGGAGCAGCGAGATGCGGTTTATTACCACTTCTTTCTTCTCCTCTCCTCACAGCATTACACTGACTGCTGGGCCCAAAGGGGTTAATCTGAGCTGCTGGGTCTGAACCTAGTACAGCTCTGATCAATATCAACCCTCACAGGGGGTCGTTTCCGGCTGTTACTGGGGCTATTATAGATGCCCTAGGAAGACTTGTAAAAGAAAAAGAAAAGTTAAAAAAAATTTGAAAAATTTCCCCCAGGGGTCTCTTATGACCTTATGGGAGACATAATCCACAGACACAAATATTAATTAAAATACATTTACATTTGCCAATATTATATTAAGAAAATCCCATGCTACACTACAAAAAACATTGCCATAGTTTCCCCATTTGCCCAAGACTATACATACTATTTATCAAAACAACCAAAACAAAATAGAGAATTCATAAAAAATCCATTAATAATTTATTCATTCATTTTCAATCAGTTTTAAAATTAAAAAAATATATACAATAAACTACAAAAAGGCCTTTTTTTCACTTAACCCCAAATAAAGCTAAAAATGAAAAAAAGATTAAACTTCTTTACATTTTAACTAACTCTATGTGTCCTGAAAAAAAGCTGCAAAAAAATTAAAGGTAGCACGCAAATAAAAGAAGTTAGGACCATTAAACCGCCACATGCGGAAATTTGCTGAAAATGCCCTGTTCATTGGAGGCTTTTCAGGCAGTATCACTAAGAGGTTTAGGCACAGGTTCTTCGTAGACAACCATATATACTCTCCGTAAACATACTCAGGACCTGGAGAAAGTTTTTTATTTGCTCGACATCTTTTTCTGTCTTGGGCTCTGGACCTAGACTGAGCATAGTCATTTATAGGTCATCTCAGTGGAGGCTGAACAATGGTGAAACCTTAATTGAGGAAATTACTCTGATGTTCAAAGCAAATTCTAATAGTAGGAGAAAGGGATTCCATTCTTCTTGAGCATCACAAACAAAACACCTAAATAATTACTCTAATGTTTGGTTAAATCTATCTGTCTATCTGTCATAATCATGGCCAAACTCGAGGGAAATTAAATGGAAATTAATTGGGTTCCCCTCTCCCCTGTTAAAATTCATTAGAAAGAAAGCTAAGAGGACAACTGCTATTGCATCATCTACAATTAGTCCTACACAAATATATACCTGAAATGTTTACACCACAAATATAAATACATAGCTGCAGTGAATGCAGCAAACATATAAAGATTTACTAGCAATGAATAAACAGAACATATATACCGGTAAATGAAAAAATGAATATACTGCATGCATAAATATATATCAACATTAAATAACCACACATAAATGTATACCAGCATTAAATGTACTGAACAACTGGGATGCCTTCAGGCAGGAACAGACTTCACTAACTGCTTAAATTAGCTTGCAGCTGTTTACTTGTCTGTGTTGGTCTGGTCCATCCCAATCTTCTTTCTGGCAGACTTTACAGTGTTGGTGTAATGCAGACCTGGGAAAACACAGATGACGTATACAGGGGGCCCTGGCGCTAAACCCACTTTTCAGATATCCCTTCCAAGTCGGAAATAAAGTACACAGATCAGAGACCAGAAAATTAGCAAGTATACAAATAGAGCAAGTGTGAACAAGTCTTGACAGAAGTTTGATTAGCAAAGAGTGTAGCCTGTACTGAACACTTATAGGGAGGGTAGGCCTTGCCACAGGTGGAAAGAGAAAGCAATTGCAGGCACATAGTTAACTACTACCATATACTGTAGTTTCCCCCATTAATTCATATTTCACCAGTACCTCCTCATTAATTTAGCAAAGCTGCCCATTATATACTTGGTTAGCACAGCAGCCACTAAGATATGCAGCACAGAATCCCCCATTGCAGCATAGCCACCCACATAAGATTTAACATAGCTGGGATAACATCTCTCTGTCTTTCTTGACTGCATTCCAACCAGAAACTAATGGAGAAGGGCCAGGACAAGTGGTAGGCTAAAACTCTAAATCATCACTTAACCTTGCACAGGAGCAAATAGCAACACCCCTATACAACACTATTCAGAAACATATTTAAGTACAAAAATAACGTAAAGCATTAGTACTTATTGGTAACTAAAATATAGGGTAAGAAAAATTGGTGAAAGGTGTACCCACCTCATGTGTGTTTCATTCTTGCACACGCACAAAGGGGCATTTGTCATGAATTGGCGCACAGGTATTGTGGCATCATAGCCACCAGAGGTCCATAGCGGAATAATGGTTCGAGGAATGCAGGCTGGAGAGACAAACCCCTATAAGTTATTACTATGCATCTTGAATGAATCAGGCAGACTGGTCTCAGTCGAAGTAGTCTCAGTCTATAGGCATTATACACTCACCGGCCACTTTATTATGTACACCATGCTAGTAACGGGTTGGACCCCCTTTTGCCTTCAGAACTGCCTCAATTCTTCGTGGCATAGATTCAACAAGGTGCTGGAAGCTCCTCAGAGATTTTGGTCCATATTGACATGATGGCATCACACAGTTGCCGCAGATTTGTCGGCTGCACATCCATGATGCGAATCTCCCGTTCCACCACATCCCAAAGATGCTCTATTGGATTGAGATCTGGTGACTGTGGAGGCCATTTGAGTACAGTGACCTCATTGTCATGTTCAAGAAACCAGTCTGAGATGATTCCAGCTTTATGACATGGCGCATTATCCTGCTGAAAGTAGCCATCAGATGTTGGGTACATTGTGGTCATAAAGGGATGGACATGGTCAGCAACAATACTCAGGTAGGCTGTGGCGTTGCAACGATGCTCAATTGGTACCAAGGGGCCCAAAGAGTGCCAAGAAAATATTCCCCACACCATGACACCACCACCACCAGCCTGAACCGTTGATACAAGGCAGGATGGATCCATGCTTTCATGTTGTTGACGCCAAATTCTGACCCTACCATCCGAATGTCGCAGCAGAAATCGAGACTCATCAGACCAGGCAACATTTTTCCAATCTTCTACTGTCCAATTTCGATGAGCTTGTGCAAATTGTAGCCTCAGTTTCCTGTTCTTAGCTGAAAGGAGTGGCACCCGGTGTGGTCTTCTGCTGCTGTAGCCCATCTGCCTCAAAGTTCGACGTACTGTGCGTTCAGAGATGCTCTTCTGCCTACCTTGGTTGTAACGGGTGGCGATTTGAGTCACTGTTGCCTTTCTATCAGCTCGAACCAGTCTGCCCATTCTCCTCTGACCTCTGGCATCAACAAGGCATTTCCGCCCACAGAACTGCCGCTCACTGGATGTTTTTTCTTTTTCGGACCATTCTCTGTAAACCCTAGAGATGGTTGTGCGTGAAAATCCCAGTAGATCAGCAGTTTCTGAAATACTCAGACCAGCCCTTCTGGCACCAACAACCATGCCACGTTCAAAGGCACTCAAATCACCTTTCTTCCCCATACTGATGCTCGGTTTGAACTGCAGGAGATTGTCTTGACCATGTCTACATGCCTAAATGCACTGAGTTGCCGCCATGTGATTGGCTGATTAGAAATTAAGTGTTAACGAGCAGTTGGACAGGTGTACCTAATAAAGTGGCCGGTGAGTGTATATGTGGAATAGAGGTTTGGGGTCATTCTCTCAACCTAAAACACATGGAGTGTATGGGTATAAAGAAAGGGGCAAAAAGATGCATATCCTCTTAAATGCTCCATATAATTAGCAATATTTACAATATTTACAAGGGGGGTTTCAGTGATATAACTATTACAATCAATTAATTTGCATAGGTACGAGACGGGAGTCACCACCACCAGAGAAGGTCGATCCACATAAATGAACATCTCTGTATGTAAATCCATATTCAGGGACAAGGCACATGGAGGTGGGCAAAAAGGTTCTTTTCCTTCATGCGCATTTAGATGAAACAGGCATACTGAAGTTGTAGATTGAGACCCCTAGGTGTCACGGTGTTCAGCATATAGATACACCTTGCCTCTCTCTGCGACACCTTCCGGTCCCAATCCCCTCCTCTCTCTGGGAATGGCACCAGTTGAATCCCTGTAAATCCTAACTTGTATGGATCTACCCCATCTGAAAGTAACAAGTGGTCTTTCTCCCACTACGTCTTCCAGATCAGGGTCCATAAGAAGAACTGGCCAGTGATTCGTAAGAATCTCCTTGGCCATTTTTGCCCCATTGTCATGGGTGGTGATCAGTCTTATTGTTTTTGTTGAATCGACCAATCCATCTGATTTGGTGGTCAGAAACTCCTGTCTCTCTTTGCCCGACCCATACTGAAAATCTGATCTTAAGCACTGGTCAGGAAAACCCCTCTCTCTGAAGATACATCTCAAATCATCTGAAAATGTTTTAAAATCTCTACTGTTGCTACAATTTCATCTCATGCGTAGATACTGACCCTGCGGAATACCTTTGCGCAGGCACAGGGAGTGATTGCATTCCCAGCGCAACAGTGCATTTGTAGATGTGGGTTTCCTAAATACTGTGGTTTGAAGTAGACCACTGGAGTCTTTGGTAATCATGACATCCAGAAACTGTAAACGATCCTGGTGGATCTCACATGTAAAATGTAGGCCAATGTTGTTACTGTCCAGTCCCCTTACAAAATTATGTATTGATTCTTTATCTCCTCTCCATTGAATATATCGTCTGGTGTTTACATTTTGGTTGTCCATGGATACGACCATAAACTGCAAGCAAGCATCGTGTAGAGGAGACAGGAAAGACAAGATAAGCTCTGGATCTGAGGGCTGAGTGTGTCTTTGGGGCACACTTCCTTACACATCCCATCCCAATCTCCTCTGTCCGACGAGGATTCGGGTCTTCCGCATTTCACTAAGATCTTGCGTCCAACTTCTGGCATGTGTCGCTTCCCCGCTGAGCTCAGCCGGAGTTCACCTTCTTTTTCCCGGTGCATGTGAGTGCTGATCTTGCGACACAATTTGCTTTTTAAATTACGCGGTTTGTCCTAATCAGTCGGGTTGTCCGACGTCCACGCCCCCCGATTTGTGTCACATGGAAGCCAGCGCCGATGGGCCACAATCCGGTCGTGTGCGCAAAAAACCCGTGGCAATTCAGCGCAAAACTGAAAAAATCCCCGAATCCCGACGAAAATGCGTCCGACTGACCCTTAGTAAATATGCCCCATTGTGTCTATATCCATCTCATGACTCTGATTGATTTGTAAAGCACTACGGAATTTGATGGCGCTATATAAATAAAGATTATTACTATTTTTATCTGTCTCATCTCTCTTTTTCTATGTGTCAGATACTAGTAGAACTTCAGAAGCTAAATGATAAGTGTAGCTAAACCCTGTACCCTGATAATCTAAGCACATTGTCAGCACACAATCCCTCAGAAGAATCTGTCTGCTCAGCAAGTGCCCACCCACACTGCTAGATTTTACACCATCATTGAGTTGAAAGTACGAAAAACAGTAAAATTAAGTGAAGTAGGGTGTTAAAAAATGATCTGTATTGTGTAAACAGAGAACTTTCTTTCATGGGCAACCCCCTTTAATGTTGATTTCACTGTAATCTATACATGGTCTGAGCCCACCAGCTTTCTTTAAAACAAAAAAGAAATATGCTCTCATAGGAAACTTATGTTTCTTGAAAATTGTCCCAGAAGTATTCTTGCATAGCCTAACATTGTGGTGGAGATAAATTGAATATATTGACCTATGTTACACAAACTCAGAAGATCCTTTATTAGGAAAAACAGAAATCCACAAAGGCAGGTTATTCTCCTCTATCTGACACATAGACAAAAGTAATGAAGTACAGTGAGATGAACACTTCGGTCCCCAGCAACTCAGTCAAAGACAGTGTTATGTAACCAAGGAAGACCCAAAATGACATAATTATTTATTTAAATAAATCATTTAGGACAAAAAGCTCCAACAACTCAGTGTAAATTGAGACGACTTGCATGAAAATCTGTTGAGTCTTAAAACTAGGGTTAAAATCTGTTACGGTAACCAGAAATTGAGTCAAGATAAATGCTAAGTTTTTGAAATTAGTTACAGAACTGGCAACAGGATCTTGGAAACTGATTTGGAAGATACCTTAGTGCCTGAGTGACTCCCCATTTACCCTCAGGCACTGAAGTTTCCCAGATGCTTTAGTTTTGGTGGAGGCGTCACACAGGAAGTGTCCCAATTTTCCTCAGTAGAGGCATGGAGAATCCTTCTTACAATATTCCCCTTTAGCATTAGTGTACATGGTCCATTAGCAAAAATGACATGTATTTTTTGTATTAGCATTGCTGAAAGAATGCGGTGGTCTCATTAGTTCAAGTCCAGCTATATTCATAAGTGTAGTCTGTCAATCACCATCTGCGGATAAGTTGAAAAACTGCAGAATGTTCTGAATTCTATACAGGTGTTCCTGCTGCTGCCTGCCTCTGAATTATTTTGTATACATATTTCACTGTCCTCCAAAATGACCATATTATTCGGACTATAAGATACACCTTACTATAAGATGCAGATGACTGCAGTAATCTATGGCCTCCTTTGTTCCAAAATCTATGATTAAAATTATACTAATAAGCCAGAAGGGCTGTGGCGGTGTTGCTAGAGCCCCTCCGTGCTATAGCTTCATAGCCTATTAGACTGTCTTACCCACCCTTCTGCTTCCTCAGCACTTTCCCCCTCCGTCTGCCTGATGTGATCTCATACAGAAGGTTCAGCACACAGTGGCAGGGGGAAGTCCTCCTTGCACAATGTAACAGCATAAGCATGGAGGAGCTCTGGTAACACTCCCCAGTCCTTCTGGCTCATTAACATAAACTAAAATGTTGAAAGAAGTAGTCCATAGGTAATAGCCTGGCTATATAAGTAAGTACCCATGGTTTATTATGCTTGATTTTGATGGTACATTTCCATTTTCATCTCACTTCAATGTTGGATTTTGGATGATGCCATCACACTGGTCCATGGAAGAAACAAACTAGAAGGTGTTACTACCACTAGTAGTGGTTTATTAGGCCTTTGCTGATGATAGGTTCCCTTTGAGGACCTTTCAGTTATGCAGGAAGCATCACTCTAGTTTCTGCAGTAACACTCATATCATGATGAGCAAGAAGAGGGAGAGAGCAGTGCAGAGACAATACTGTCTCATAAATCCGGTGAAACGCTTTTTCATTGCCTCACCCAGTATCCAGAACAGCAGTCAGGAGGATTTGGCAGCGCTGGATCCTGCTGACCTTCGGACTATAAGACACAGACACTTTTATAGTAAGTAAAGTATAGAAAGTGAAATTATATATAATGCCCCCCTAATTTGAATAACCTATATTATATATGTATTTTATAAATGTATGTACTATTGTATGTGTTAATGTCTAGGATTTGAAATCAATGATCCCTTTTATGACCAGACAGTTCCCATGTTATCTTGACCTGTGCACAATAAAATGTTAAACCATAAGTTAACTTATATACAATGCCTTCCTCAAGGAATTATATATTCCACAGTGAACTATATATACTATAAATAAATATATATATATATATATATATATATATATCCCAATAATGAATTATTACGGGGCACATTAGAGTGTTTGCGCCGCTTTGCAGCACACTTTTTTCGGACTGTGCCGTTCTTTTTTCGGACTGTACCGTCCCTTTTTGTGCAGTCGGACGATCTGACTGATTTGGACTGAGCGCGGGATTTAATTTTCAAATTGTGTCGCAAGCCCAAGCACTTAGATGCACCACTAAAAGATGGTGAACTCTGTGGGACCTGAGCGGGGAAGCGACACATGCAGGATATGGGGCGCATGATCTTTGTGAATCGTGGCACAGTGCATTATACACGGGCAATGCACTTTCTGTGAACTCCGGTGACCAGGTAAGTAAATGGGGCACATTTACAAAGGGTCCGCACGTGGCATTTCCGTCTGGTTGCCCAACTATTTCTGATATGCGCCGCATTTAACAGGGGGTTGTGGCGCACGCAATCGGATTTTGGCGTGACTTTCATGCGACACAAATTGGGGGGAATCGTGCCGGACTTCATCCTCGTCGAACAACGCACCTCAGGGATCGCGACAGGACCGGGTAAGTAAATGTGCCCCAATATGTACAATGACCTTCCCTCCCCATAGGGAATAATATGTGAACCAAGACTTACATATATTTCTCACCAAAATGAAGTATTATATTAATATAGTCCTCCTAAATTATAATGTATAGAGTTATGTCCCCACCAGAGTGCAGAATACATTTCCATAGGTATTTCCCTAAACTCATTCATTGACAAAATGTCAATGTTCACTACTGATTTTATTCCCACCATCAATTTTCTTTCTCTTCACGATGACAATTTCTGTTTCTTCTCACTATTTTCAGAGTTAACCATTTGACAACCTTATTAATCAACTATTAACCCTTAAATTAAAGCATTTAAGGGGTGGTTGGCAATTTTGAAAAATCGATGGATATGGTCCAGATGCTAAAAGGAGTATAAATCTTATTATTTCTGTAAAATGTAGTGTTTGTGTGACCCATGTAAGAACACAGACTATAGAAGCAGTGACCACCATTGTGGCAGGACTTGCAGGTTAGGGACAGCACTTGGTGTGCAGCAGTCTGTATGTCTGGAAGCTGTCAGGAGCAGCATGGCTTTCCTCCCTCCCTGTAATCTTTGTCAGTGCACTCCCCACCGTCGTCCATCCCGCCTCCACATCCTCAGCCCATCCTAGCGGCTCAGTCTGCAGCCTGTGGAGTAGGTGGCCTCAGTGGTACCTGCAGCTCAGCCAGAGACACTACATTATGCTGCTACTCGCTGTGCCTGTACTGCTGCTCAGTGTGACGGGTAAGTGTGTGGTGTGGGAAGCATAGGCAGGAGATACAGTAACGCAGGTGACATGTGAGGTGCCACTCAGTACAAGTGATGAGCGGGAACACTGCTGCCACGCACAACACGTGACTGCTGCCCAGCCTCAGCTACTTACCGGGAGATAAGAGGATGTGGGGTCTGCCTGGGAGAGGAGACAAAGCCCTGGACTAGGAGAAGATAGTTATATCTGCCACATGTTATCATGCACTATGAGAAGCTATCTGTAAAGTCAGCGAGGAGCTGCACACACCCAGGGTTGTAGAAGCCAAGGTGCTATCCTCTTACATCAAAATATAAAGCGAGCAATAACTTTTTATTTCACCCCCTGCAATGTTCCAGCTGCCATGCCTATCTATCTATCTATCTATCTATCTATCTATCTATCTATCTATCTATCTATCTATCTATCATCTATCTAACTATCTATTTATCATCTATCTATCTGTCTCTCTATCTATCATCTATGTGTTTATCTTTTGTCTGAATACTATTTATCCATGTATCTATTTCATGTAATTCTTTTTCATACATTCAATTTACCTTCTCATATATTCCATCTACTATCCTTCTGTCTATCTGGCTGTTTATTTACTATCTGTGTATACTATTTATTTATGTATAATGTAGTTTGTAACATTTTTGTTGTAGTACATTGAATGAAGGAATGAGGTCCACTGTAGACATACCATGGTGCTCCAGATGCTTGTCTGTGGTTTACAATGCTAAGTGTATGGAAATTTTGGTTATGCATAGATCCATCAGCTGTTGTGGTTGCTTTGCTTGCACATTCTATTCATATGTATAACAACTTGTTGTCAATGTAATTGACCATAGTCACTATATGTGATATATAATCCATTATTATTACACAGAGGGTGGTTAAGACTATGTCAATGCTACTTTCTGCAATCTGAATGGGAAAGAAGCACATTTTGTGTTGTTTCTTTTCTGTTGTTTGTTTTTAAAATAACTTTAAATATTTGTGTTATAACGGACAACCACTGCGGATCGTATAAGATCCCCTTCTGATCTGGCACCAACAGTGTGTCATGGAGGGGTAGAGTGGTTACTGACCTGCAGCAGTTACATGCTTTACTGCAGCAAAACACTACCCTCAGTCATCTTGTGCCATACACGTCCCAACACTGCAGGCAATGGCACATGGATGTAGTATGTCACTGCTGTAGCAAATTAAAGACCATCAGTAACCTTCAAGCTTCTGTGCTTGAGTGGTTGCAATGTTTTTTTTCCATTTTTTTTTTTGTTACTTTTTTCCTGCTGTCTTTTTTTTGTGACTCCTGGCCATTCCTTTGATGGAGCTGTCAACGTCTTGCCTAACAAGACAGAAATAATTCAATTACACATACGATAACAAAAGTCTCTTACATCTGTGTCTTAATACTTTACTACACAAGATGCATTTTGAATAAGAGTCCTATTACATATAAACATTATCTGTCCCTACAAATGTATTCATATCATTTAAATAAACTTCACCAAAATTGGTCCTCCTTCTGTGTACATGACGAGTAAGGCCCACTTCACTTTTATTTCTGTTATACTATAATTTAATAAAAGAGCATAAGAAAAACTAAATATTCAAATGATATCTACCATCAGATTCCCTGATGGTAGATGATAAAGTACTCATTTCCCTGTCCCGTCCCCTTCACACTAATCTGATTTCAATAAAGACAGGAACATCCGCATTTAAAAGAAAAAAAGGTTTTAAAAATATAATTCAAATGGTTCTGAGGCAGGGGTGTTGCTAGGTCAAAAGATCTGCGGCACGGGCATTGGATCTTTTGGTTGAGGCCCCGGATGTCCTTTGACAGCGCGTAACTCGTCCTTTGGTCCGGACAGCTTTCCCCATTATCACCACTATTTGCATCCTCTGGACACAGATACAGATGAGTACAGCAGGAGACAATGCCATCTCTAGGACATTATCAAGTACGGGCTATCAGTGAGTACGTCCAACCATTACTGAGTGTGTAGGGATGGTATTAGTGATTGTAGGGGCAATTAGTGAGTATTGGACTACCAACTGTGTGGGCGGAGCTTTTACTGTGTGGGCGGGGGCTTGTATTGATTGTAGGGGGCTACTATTGTGTGAAGACTATTAGAAAGTGTGGGTGTATAAGTGAGTGTAGAAGTAATATTACTTTGTGGGGACATTATTTATTGTGCAGCATAAGCAGGTGAGGGTTCCTTTCTGTTGAAATTATTAGATAGGGGCAACTATCAGGATATTAAGTGTAGAGGTCATGAAGAGCTATTATTAAGTGTGAGGGGCACATTCAGGGGGTATTATTAGGTGGGAAGCACAGTTAGGGGGAATTAGTGGTTGGCCATTTTGAGAGGTATTAGGGGTATTTTTTTTTTTTTAAATAACATTTTTATTAGAGCTTCCAACATATACATACGCAGTAATCATACATCATTGTGCTGTGCATTAATGTATACAGAATTTGTTCATCAGTTTGAGCTCTATTTTTTGTATATTTACAATAATAGTCGCATATAACATACATAGTAACTTAAACCAACTTAAACCAAACCAAACTAGGCAAGTCTACATTAAATTTCTGAAAGAGAGACATTGCTATCTCATTTATATTCTAGGATTCCTTCAGTCATATAGGTAACTATTGCTTGCTGTTAGTCATACATTATTTATGGCATTTATAGTAGCTTTGGAATTAGGGGTATTAATGGGGGCCATATTATTAAAGTCTTTGTTTCATGTATAGTATTCTATTCATGACCTATCCATATGATGATAGGTGCTGGTCCCTGGGCCACAATGAGGACATATCAAGCATGGGTCCAGAATGGAAGGATTTTACAATATGTTATACTTGGGCACACTATTTCTCTGGTACTGGTATTTTATGGGGACTCTGTAGCACTATTGCAGAATATGGGGGAACCAGTGTTAGGCTACATTCACACTACCGTATTCTAGGCGGCCGGGTGAGCATACGGCAGGCACGCTGTAGAGGAGGAGGGGTGAGCGCTGCTTACCCCACCCCTCTCCATAGGTATGCATGGTGCAAGATAGAACATGTTCTATCTTTTCCCTGTGTACGGTGAGTGACACCATACCGCCACCGGGAGCCTATTGCCGTCTATGGGTACTTATATATATATGTCCAAACAACGGCAGTGTGAATGGGGCCTTAGGATTAGCAGTAGAATTATACTGTTAGGGGGCAATGGGACAATAGTACATGGGAAAGTGCAGATTATGTCTGTGATGGGATAACTTGTGGCTGGCTTGTGATGATGGCCTATATGGAGAAGAAAGGGAACAAATACAGTATGAGGACTGGAGGAAATAGGTAGGAATCTCGCCTGTTTTTTTCTGTACAGATGCACTGGGGCCCGTGCCCCGGACCTTTTATGACATCAGCAACGCTCCTGGCCTGAAGTGCTCTGCAGAGCAACTCCGAGAAATTTTGCGTATACAATATTGTTTGCACAGCTACAGTTCTAATCAGCTGGCTGAACAAGAACATTGTATTGCGCATGCACAAGATTTGCAGAGAGCTGGTGCTGTCTTTAGCAAGATGAGATCAGTGAATAAATTAAAAGGTGGACGAGCCTGGAGGTGCTCTGCAGAGCACTTCAGGGTCATTTGAATATTTTAAAAACCTTTTTTTCTTCTAAATGCAGCCGTTACTATCTATACTGAAATGAGTTTACTGCAAAAGGGGTCGGGAGTTGTAATCATCTACAATCAGGTATTCTGATATATATATATTCTGGTATATACCCTTTACGCAGTAAAGGTCCTCTGTTCATCTTGCATTCCTTATGGTGTGGAAGGCACCCTTCTATCACAGTACCATTAATTTTAATGTTAAAAATTCCACAATTTTTGCTAACACTTTTAGCCTAACACTTTTTGTGGTCATTGTGTGACTTGTAGTCTTCATTTTTCAACAGCTCTCATCATTGCAGTGTAACGAGGTGGTGAGAGACTTTCCAGTCAAGCAAGAGTATCTTCACTGTCAGGCACTGGCTACTCCATTTGGCAGTCCGCAGGATAGAAGGTTTTATCCCCATAATGCAGGAGCTAAGTATCCTAAGGGGCAGCCACAGAGTAGTAAAGGCAAAGGGTAGTAAGGCATTGGTCAGAGATCAAAACAAGAAGTCAGAAAGGCTTCAAGGCAAAAACAGTAAATGAAAAGATGAAGACTTTCAGACTAAAGGCTGGGGTCAAGAGAAGAGTCAGAAACCAAAAACAAAACAGCAGAAAAGTCACACCAGGTGGAACATGGCTCAAAAACTGTTGAATCAGCTGGGTGTAAATAATGACTCCAGCTCACAGATTGGTTGTTGGGAAGGTTCATACAATGGGTAGAATTAATCCAAGGTTGCTGACTCCGACAGAGCTTGACAGCAATCGTCTTTTGCTGTGACAGATTGCTCATTGTGATGATGCATTTGTTGCGGTTTAAGAGTACCGTATTCTACTTTTAGACCTGCTTGTAGCTGGCCTTAACTGTGCACCACAATGTGGCACACCCTTCTAAATTTTTTTGCCACATGGACTATTTCCTGCCAGGGCATGCCCCTTTTCCCACAGACCAAAAGTGTTCTAAAAGCCGTCATAAATGTGTCTGAAGGTGAGTTTTGGCGCAAATTGCACCAGAAGTGTCCACAAAATCGCTTCATGAATTTCCCAACTATTTGGGGGTGAATTCCCAGTTGTCTGGAAGTTTCCGTGACTCACTGACCCCTCCTGTTTAGAACTTGTATGAAAATTTGACACGTTGATGAGCTTTTATTTTGTTGTTTGCAAGATGGAACTCAGCATACTTCATATTCACTTGCACTTACTGGCCATTCTGCAACCTTTGATTGAAAAAATAGAAAGTTTCTTATAACTTGTTACTTCTCGTTTATGTGTGACATTTACCATTAGCATAATAGAATCACATATTTTTGAAACACCCTAATTTGGTTGTTGCATGTTTAAAAGATGAATGATCACACACCAGTATGTAAGAACTCAGGCACCTTACACATGCTCAGAATGGATATGAGAAGCTAAGCTGAGGAGCTTGTAGGACTGATGAGTGGGTTGTCTCTTTGGCTGCCAACTGAGGATGATTTTACATGAACAGATATGTCTGATGTATCACAGTCATAGTATTAGTTAAACATTATAGTCAGGAAAGGTATCTTGCCATGGAAACATTTGGAAACACTTCTGTTTTCAAGGGGTTTTGTGATTATATCAACATACCCTCAACTTGTCATGACTCATGGATGCCTACACTGTATTATAATAAGCAAAAGGATTTCTTCTGCTAGGTTCTTACTGACATATTAAAAACACAGATGCCAAACAGTATATTATTTACACTTTGCATAGGGAACAGTTTGCATGCTCTTAGAATAGCCTGTAAGGACATTTAGTACTGGATGAATTTACTGGCCAATTAAACCTAGTTTTCATTTGTTTTTTAAAGGATTACTTCATTTTGATATATTCAAGCTTAAGGTAGCCCTGCAGTGCAAGCAATCTTTCAACCTGTCATAGAAAAATGTTAATGAATGCCATTAGTCAGGACTTCCACATTTCACTAGGAAGAAGAGGAATGGTCAACATTTGGGTAGATTTACTAAGCTGCTTTTGTGTCAAATTAATTAGGCATTAATTTGCGCCACATTTATTATTTTATGTAGTTCCTGTGACAAGGGGGAAGGGTAAGTAGAGAAGGGAGTGGCTATATGGATAAGGGGAGCATGTTAATTTAACCAAACCAATTAAGCCAAATCATTAGTTACTGTAAAGCTAATCAAAGGAGGCTAAAGCTGCAGCACATTTAATAAGCAGTATGAGCCACTGTGATGATGTTAGATAATTGTAAATCTGGTGTAAGGCTAAAAACATATGATTACAGTTGGGTACTGCTGTTCTGCATTGAAGAAGGGACTCCTTGGAACATATACATATCAGTATGATGCTCACATCCCCGGAACTATGAAGTGCATGATTCATCATGGTTGTGCATTTTTATCCTTAGCTTAATTATAAGACAGCATTAATATAGCTATTCAGGATAGTTTGGGATTATATTTGTGCAGCCCACCCTGTTTGGACAACACAGCTTACAGGCAGACGCAGCTTTTATCCACAAATTCTTCTTTTAAATATGATTTTTATCTAGCTGCAGTTTGCTGCTCATTTTAAGATATCACAACAGTTGTGCTATAAATGGCATGTCATTTGGTATGGAATTAACAGTTGGAAGAATGTACAACAGGTGCCATAATAACAAGCCATATATGTATCTGTCTGCTGGTGGTCTAGAATTTCTGTGTGGTTATGATATTAATTTATCTATTGACTTGTTTCATCTAAGAAACAAAGATTACAAGGGATTCAATGAGTAGGTGGAACCATGCTCTCCTGTAACCAAGTGTGAATGACAGTGAAACCTCAGAACAGTATTAAGTGGCTTGGACAGCTGCACCAAACATTGTTCAGGATTGTGTTATTTTATACTAAAAATTATGAAACTTCTGTCAACATTAAGAGCACAAGCAGTTTTTAATACTGTTCATGCATTTCTTCGCTATGACCAAACGAGTATATGTTACATGAATGGGTGATAATATTATATTTGGGTCACCAGTCTACACAGGGCTCAAGTTTATTTGCAAAGTTGACTATGTTCTAAATTTTAGATAAACTTGAGCTATAAAATACTGTTGTGTCTGCTTTTTATGTTGTAGTATGAAACAGTATATAAAGCATAGAACATGTTCCACATTATTTAACTGGTCTGGAATTCATGGAAATGATGCATCAACCACCAGATGAATATAATTCTGTTTTGAGAACAGAATAATCCTGAAATTTCAGTTTGTCTTCTTCTTTAAACTTTTCTTGGAAGAGTTTCAAAGTTTTCTTCTATCCACCACTGTGATAAAATTTTACGTAATCGAGTTACATAATCAAATTTGCTAAACACTTAAAATTTGAAGCGACAGTTAAGGACTTATTGAAATAATTAGAAATCCAATGCTTTAAATGAACTTTTTTCTTTATTAGAAACTGAGCTTGCACAGAGGTATTTTCTCAGGTCAGGAGCACAAACATGGACCAGAAAGACTCACTTTAAAGAACTGGAAAATGATGGGTGATATTAAGCCCTTACAAACACATCACATAATAATACATCATGCAAGGAAGGTTTTCCTTCAAATTGATGAACTGCTGAAATTTTGTTTTTCTTTTTTATTGGCAGGTTTTGCTGAGGGAGCTACTGTGTTTGATGGATCCTGTAATTTTGAGAATAGTACTTGTGCCTACAAATCAGCTTATGGGTTTCTTCCATGGATTGTAAATACAGAAGGTAATACAATCTCCTTATTTTGATATCTTCTAAAATTCCTCCTATTTAAAGGGTTTGTCTCATAAAAACAAAGCCTCATATGCTTAAAAAATATTGATGTTATATTGATGTAATATTGAGACCCATGTCTGTGATGATCCCCCACTCTTGGGTTCAATAACAGGGTACACTTACTCTATGGAGTCCCAGAATTTAGCCCTGGAGCTGCGCCTAATTATGCAAAATGGCGTCTATACGCTAAATTTACTCCCAAGCACTCGACATCCAGACAAACTCGCTCCCCCCACCTGCAAATGACTTATACTAAGAAGGCTGTAGGCACCTCATCCACATAGACTTTGCACACTGGTAATTCCCACAGAACACTACATATGCTATGCTAAAAAACTTAGTAACGTTATTCCTTCTCAGGTGAAACGATTAGTCAGCGTTCATTTAGCCATAGTAACATTTATATACCACAGACACATATCATCTGAATCCTTCTACTTTAAAACGAAGATACTTTATTCATCACTTACTTAAAAAATGCACACAAACAAATTATGTTCTTACTGTTTACCAGTCCATCAATCCAAAGATTGTGCACCCGATTTCCTGCATCTGTTGCTTCCCCGCTCAGGTCCCACACCTTCTTTTTCCCGGTGTATGTAAGTGCATACTTACGATTTCCGTCGCATGAAAACCAGCGCAATTGCGCCACAATCTGATTGTGTGACAAAATCCCCAGTTAAATACCTGTCACAGCCTGCAAAACCCGAAAAATGGCGGAAAGTCTGACCAAGGGGCGACCATGGACCCATAGTAAATAAGCCCCAATGTGTTTATGATTTGTAGTGTTAATTTATATTTATATGACTTCTTTGATTTTTAACTTTTTTAGGTTTTTTTAATATAATATTTTTTTAATTTTTTTTTATTTTTACTGTTTTTCAGACCCCCTAGAGTACTTTAACCCTAGGTTGTCTGATTGATCCTACCATATACTGCCATACTGAAGTATGGCAGTATATTGGGATTTTCCTAATCATTCATTACAATGTGTGAATTGCACATTTTAATGAATATGTTAAAACGAGACTGATGGACTGATAAACAGTAAGAACAAAATTAGTTTCTATGCATTTTTTAGTGATGAGTAAAGTATCTTTGTTTTAATGTAGAAGGATTCAGATGATATCCTGGTGTTATAGAAATGTTACTAGGGGTACCAACACTATCATATGTTGAGACCCTGTAAGTCATGGTTTGGTGTTTGTTCGCGCATGACCGTTCTGCTCCATTAATCTCTATGCAGCTGACAGGGATTGCCAAGCTCTATTTCCTTCATGGGAAAACCCCTTTAATAGTCTAATTCATACATTATACCTTATTATATGGATTTGCTGCAGAACAACTTTGATTTATATTAAGATGTTGGGGTTCTGTGGGACTTTGCATGTTCTTTCTAGTGAAGACTGTCCACCAGATTAAACATGCAAAGTCCGACAGAAATGTGTCGCATGTTAAAGGTGCACCAAAAAAGTGGTGCCCTTTGTCAGGGCAGTGCAGAGGGCACCAGATTAATGCAGAACATAATACACAAATCCTGAATCTGGCGCCCTCTGTACTATACACAGGCAAACTGCACATAGTGCCGACTGCACTGTTCTTAGTAAATGTGTCCCAGTATGTTTTCCATGGTCCTAGCCATGTATTCCCTCTGTAGATCATTTATAAAACACAATCATTTCCACATAAAGTTAAATTTATTTTACAGTAGTCTAATAAAGCTACTCTTAATCTTTTTTCCATATATAATTTCCCAGTAGACAACAGTATTTTGCGTAAAAGCTTGGAAAAATTCCCTATGAAGTCAGGCTTACCATAATTTACAATACAGATTGAATTTATCACATTAAAAGTAGTAGAAGATGTTTTAGTTTTTCTACAGTGTATAAAACCAGTGTTAATGAAAAGTAAAGATTTTACAACGTCTAACAAATCTGTGTCTGTGATCTTATTTTACCAATTATCTCTAAAACCAAGTGACAAAGAGAAAATTTTGGGAAAAACTTGATCGAAATAGATCAGGCTTTGACACCTAACTATGGGCAGCAATTGGTCTACATTTTATATATATATATATATATATATATTTATACGTACATACTCGTACAAGCCGACCCGAGTATAAGCCGAGACCCCTAATTTTACCACCAAAAACTGTGAAAACCTATTGACTCGAGTATAAGCCGTATATGCATTGGTCACAGCCTCCCAGTATATAGCCAGCCACCCCCCAGTAGTATACAGCCAGCTCCCAGTAGTATACAGCCAGCAAGCCCCCAGTAGTATACAGGCAGCCAGCCCACAGTAGTATACAGCCAGCCCTCTGTAGAATATAGCCTGCCAACCCCATGTAGTATATAGCCTGCCAGCCCAATGTAGTATATAGCCTGCCAGCCCAATGTAGTATATAGCCTGCCAGCCCAATGTAGTATATAGCCTGCTAACCCCATGTAGTATATAGCCTGCCAGCCCCATGTAGTATATAGCCTGTCAGCCCCATGTAGTATACAGCCAGCCTCCAGTAGTATACAGCCAGCCAGCCCCCATGTAGTATATAGCCAGCCAGCCCACAGTAGTATACGGCCAGCCAGCCCCATGTATTATACAGCCTGCCGCCACGCACATAAATTTTTTTTTACAAATTAAGCATTTGTAAAACTGACAATGCTTCAAGTTTTTATGCCTGAAGAATGAAGAGATCTGTAATTTTTATTGTAGGAACACTTTCAACTCTGACTATCTACACCTATGAGTTACTTATTTGTATTAGTGAAATATAATACTCCTCATCGGTGCAAAATGCTCCTTAAAAATGGTAAGAGGACTATTATTACTGTTCTGGAAAAAAAATTGTGTGTCCTCCGGTCAAGAGAACTGTGCACTTTCTATGTTTTTTACATACCTGATCCTTATAAGGTCAGGGAATTAAATAAAAACCTCAAATATGCAACACACAACAGATTTATCTGTGGAACTATCAACATAAATTAAACTAGGCAATTATGCAGAATTAGAATAAGAAAAATTAAATAGACCATTACTGTTTCCAGAGGGCAAGTAGCAGCCAGGTGCTGCAAATCAAATTAAACTGGTCCAATGATCGTCAGAAAATGTGACCTCATCAATAATACAATTTTTTTCATTTGGAAAAATATTTAGTCACCCACAGCATATGTCATAAATAAATGATATATGGGCTGGAATGGAAGTCTTTCTTTTGCTGCAGATGAATGATCGCTGGAGATTGGTCAGAAGATCTCATGATGAGGTGACGCTTTGTGGGTAATTGCAGAGAGTGCTGCCAGTAGCGGACTTGATCATACTTGATAATGAATACGTTGAAGTGTTTTGAATATTATGTTTAGAATTTCTTTCATTATTTGTATCTTCTTCATATCTTCTTCATATCTATTGATCATGTAATTTTAAATCATTTCCTTCTTGGTTTATTTCAGTGTTCAGGAGTATAATAACTACCTAATGCAGTTGTGAAGCCAAACAATTTATTTGCCATCTGTTTTTGTTGACATCAGCTTTTCACTTGCAGCTTCTTATATTCCACATTGTTTCATTATCTGAAGGTCTATTTGGCTTATACATTGACAGGTTTAAAGAGTGATTTATTTTATGGCATAAAAAATTCAGAAGATAAATATTTCTAATCATAAGTTATCTCATCCCTTAAGCTATTGACCATTAACTTTTTCAGGACCATGTCATGTTCAGTTTTTGTACGTATCCCTTTTTGACTTCATGCTTCTAAAAGCCATATGTTTTATATTTTTCCATTTAACCCCTTAACGCCGAGGCCCTTTTTGGTTTTTGCGTTTTTATTTTTCACTCCCCCCCTTCAAAAATCTATAACTTTTTTGTTTGTCAATGTAGAGAGCTATGTGAGGGCTTGTTTTCTGTGTAACAAATTGCACTTCATAGTGACAGTATTTAATATTCCATGCCGTGTATTCGGAAGCGGGAAAAACATTCCAAATACAGTGAAATTTGTAATAAAAAAACATTTGCGCCGTTTACTTCTGGGCCTGGATTTTACGGCTTTCATTGTGCGCCCCAAATGACGTGTCTACTTTATTTGTTGGGTCGGTTTGCATACATTTACAAAAATTAAATCCTCCTGCACAAAAAAAAAATTATTTTTCCATCTTCTGGCATTAATAACTTTTCCATACTTCGGTGTACGGGGCTGTGGGTGGTGTCATTTTCTGCAACTTTTGATGAAGTTTTCATTGCTTCTATTTTTAGGACTGTACCATACTTCCTTTTGATAACTTTTTATTAAATTTTTTCTATTTTTCGGAAAGTTAAAAAGCATTTTCAACTTTGGGCGTTACTTTCCGTTACGCCATGAAAACCTGTTATTATATTTTGATAGATCGGGCATTATGGGATGCGGCGATTCCTAACTTGTTTATGATTTTTAGTGTTAATTTATATTTATATGACTTCTAGGGAAAGGGGATTATTAGAATTTTTAGGATTTTTTTATATAATTCTTAAAAACTTTTTTAAATAATTTTTTTGACTATTTTTCAGACCCCCCTAGGGTACTTTAACCCTAGGTTGTCTGATTGAACCTACCATATATTGCCATACTACAGATTTTCCTCGCAAATCGCACATTGTAATGAATTGGTTAAAACCAGAAAGGCTCGGGTCTTCGGAAGACACAAGGCTGTCATAGCAACTGATTGCCGCTCCCACAATGACATCATGGGAAGCAACGATCTCCACCACCAAGATGGCTAGCACTGCAAGTGTTACTGCTGCTGCAATATCAAGCAAACAGTTACCAGCTATGGAGAGGGCTCAGCCCATATTTAGGTTTTATAGTGTTTTCATACATTCACAAAAATGAAATCCTCCTGCACAAAAAAAAATATTTTTCCATCTTCTGACGCTAATAACTTTTTAATACTACGTCACACATCGGTAAGGGTCATGTAAGGACTAGGTATCTACAAGGCAAATTGTACTTCCTAGTGAAAGTATTTGGCTTTGCACCACACTTTTGTCTGACTGTGCACGTTCATCTAGGCTAAAACAGCTTGCACAGGTATTTAATAAGTGTCTGTGCTGCTATTGTGTTGCATGCAACCCTCCATGCGACACAAATTAGGGGCCGTGCTGTTGGTCGGTCCGGCTGAATCGTACCGAACGTTGCATTTAGCTAGTAAATTGTGTCGCATGCCCTATGTTAAAGGTGCACCACAAAAAAGCTGGTGAAATCTTTAGGGCCAGTGTGGGGAAGCGACAGATTCATGATTTATGACGTTTGATCTTAGTGAATCGCCGCACACAGGGATATAGCACTTAGTGAATTTTCCCATTTTCTAAGTAAATGTTCCCCAGTGTTGTTTATTGTGTGATATTTTGAGGGATGAGATGACATTTTCATTGATACAATTTGGGAACTGTACAATCTTTTGATCATTAAAAAAAAACTTAATTGAAGGCAAAAAAGGAAGAAATTGTCAACCTGGATATTTGAATGTTTTTTCCTGTTCAACATATGGGATCATTATTTTTGTGTTTTGATAGATTGAGCATTTTGAGTCACTGGGAATTCCTAACATGTTCATGATTTAAATTTTTTTTTTTTTTTACATATTTTAGAAAAAAGGGTTGTGATTTTTTTTTTGTAACTTTTACTTGTTTTACTATTATTTCACACCCCCTTAGGTCTGTTGAGGTCTGATCGCTCAAGCAATATATTGTCGAGAGCCATGAACAGCTGTCTTGGCAACTGATCAGCTGATGATCTTCACCAGGAGGATGAGGGTGGGAAAGGCAGAGTGGCAGTTTAAGTCCTGCAGTCGGGTACAGGGGGAATAAAATAAAGATGATGTTCTATTTTTTTTCAATCCATAAAATGTTTTGGGGCACATTTACTTACATTCCCACAGGAGTTCACTGAAAGTGCATTATCCAATGGTGCGCCCAATATCTTGCATGTGTCGCTTCCCCGCTCTGGTCCGACAGAGTTCACCTTCTTTTAAGTGGTGTATGTAAGCGCATTGGATTGCGACACAATTTGAAAGTTAAATCCCACGCTCAGTCCGAATCAGTCAGATCGTCCAAAGGCACGTTAATTTGCCATCTGTTTTTGTTGACATTCGCTTTTTTTGAGCAGGTTCTTAAATTCCGTATTATTCCATTGCTTGAGTATGGATTTGGCTAAAATATTGACAAGTTTATTGAGCAATATATTTTACTAAATAAAACTTTTAGAATTTAAATATTTTTAATCATAAATCATCTCATCCCCACAGCTGTTAGAAAAGTGAAAATATGGCTGGACATTGATGATTATTATAACTATATATAGCTATATTTATAGCTATAGCTATATTATAGGTATAGCTTATTTATAGCTCACCAGTTATGTGGTACAACAGTGTTATGTGTGGATTCTGAAATATGCAAAATGTCAGTTTGTCAGCAGACTGCATTAGAAAGTTGAAACCCCAGTAATTCTGCAGTAAAATCTCTTATAAAATCATCAACTGAAATGCATTTTAAAGGTTGTACTCTAATGATCTAGACCACAAGTCAATGGTTCTGTAAATGGATGAAACTTCTGAAAACCACATTGCATCCAGCAATTTTTGTTTACTGAAATTAAGTGTTTTAAGGAGCTTATAGTAAATCACCCTCAACTGTCCTTGCCTACTTAACCTGAACTGGACAAGGGGACACAAAACTGGATGAAATGATCAAAAACATGGAGTGGAATGGAGAGAGCACATCATGTGCTCAGGGCAGCCCAAGAGTTTAATGCTATGCCCGCTGCTTATTATTACGAGGACCATGATTAACTCTTAACAGGCCAGAGAGTGGAAGAATATTACTTTTAATTGGACAAGAATTGCTTTTTTTCAAGATTTTTCAGTAAGGGAAGGATGCTGTTTCTGAATATCAAACTGCACCACTTAGCTCTAGCGGCACGGAGCTGGCTCAGTGCAAACAAAGAACGACTAGGAGGATCTGATGTGGAAAGCACAGGAGCTTAGAGAAAGAGGTGTAGGATGATGTAATGATAGTTGTGTTGATAGCTGTGTGTCTGTGACTCATCTGGTGTTCATCAACTGTTTTCTTATATCACTGTTTATTTTATCTGGTAAATCTCTCTGGTCTTTTGAGTTCTCCCTGTAGATTGGAGAGCTTAACCTCTTTTTTATTCCTTACAGAGGCTTAGTTCATATAATGCTGGAGGAGGGAGCTACTTATTTTGACTGAAGTGTTGAGACTTTGATGCCATGATGGGACACTGGGGATGTGGATTTGTTTAGACTTTAGAGTCACTTTATGCTACGATGCAATGTACCTGGCTGTACCCTTTGCAGAGGGCAGGTTTATGTTCTACTATTCTAGGGTAGGGGAGAGGTGGTCTGTTGTTTGTCATAAGTTGCACATTAACTACTTTGTGGCCTAGTTTCACTTCTGCATGCCCCTGGGAAGTTTGGAGGGAATGGTGGCATTGGGAAATTGTTAACCATACAGGAATGATTTAAATGTAGGTTCTGGAATATCAGTGGCTTGGGGAGGTTAAAAAGAGAAGGACAATCTTTGATTATATGTGTGATCAATTAATCTTCATTTTAGGATTGTAGGAGACTCATCTTAGAAGGAGTACTGTAAGATATTTTATTGAGAATATATATTAGTAATAAAATTTATACCTTCTCTGTAAATCAAGTATTCCTTGTTTGCTGGAGAAGCTCTCCACTATACCGGAGGTACCTTCATTGGTGATTGAGTATTTTAAGACAGTGTTTGACAGTGAGATAATGAAGTAGGCCTTCATGACCTGAGGAGAGAAAATAATTGAGAGTGAGATAGTATTTGTGCTTTTTTTCCTCACATAGGACTATGTCTAGGATTGACTTTATGTTGGGAACTATGGGGTAGTACTATTAGTATTTGAGGTTACTTATTTACCTTGGATGCTCTCTGATCATTCTACAGCACTGTTACATGTGGGTTGCAGTGAGGTATCAGTGGGTAGGCAAGTTGGATAGCATCTGAATTTAATTTGTTCTGGTTGAAATTAAAATAGTGGGGTCTGGTCTGGGTGCAACTAAGGAAATACTTTGTTTTGTTTTCACAATATTTAAGGCTTTTCAGCTGTTACACAAAAAGAAAGGAATGAAAAAAATAACTTATGAAGTGTTACCGATTTTAATGTATCAACAAATATTGATAGAAACAAGTAGGGCAAAAATGGTAAGAGGGAGAGAGAAGGGATTTGAAAAGGTGGGTGATCTTGGGAGAAGGGTTCTTATGAGGTTATATTTTGATTTTAATACCGGATCAGTCCCTAGTGGAGTTCTGCAGGATGCCGTGTAAGCCTTTCATTGTGGGGTGTTCATTGGGGAAATTAAGAAGTTGAAGGAGAGCTCATGGTGGGTAGGTTTGGTGTTGGAGGCTAGGGTAGTGGAGTTGGAGGAGTTGCATATGCCACAGGGTCAGCTTTTGGCAAGAATGGCACAAATCCAGAGAGGGCAAGAGAGAAGAAAAAGAATCAAGGGAGCTCCAGAGAAAGAAATACTAAAAGTGTGGTTAGAGAGATGGGAAGAAAACCACGAGTGTACACTGTCAGTGTCCAATAGTGCAAAGCATCCTGAGGAGGAGCTGGTGGTCCACATTATCAAATACAGTTGAGTGCACAGTGCGGAACAAAGATTGTAGGAGTTTAAGGAAATTGTAAACCAAGCGCTCTAGGAGTTTGCAGGTGAAGGGGAAATTAGAGACAGGCTGGCAGCATTTTTTCAGAAGACAGAAAAATTTTAATTTTTTTGTGAGGTGAGAAGTGACACTGGGAATAGAGACTGTACGAGGGCATGAGGTGAGTGGAAGAAAGGAGCCTGGACTCTTACCTCCATGACTGCCTCGCAGGAAGAGAGCGAACAGGGTATAGTACCGGAGAGAATAATTTCCATTCAGTGCTAGTGCTATACTTTGATATTCTGGCTTTTCGATATTATGTCACGGGTCGGCTGCCAGTACATGGAGAGGGCTCATGGGTGAGCCCTCTCCATAGTCGGTAAGTCTTTGCTGCATATTACAGCAAAGACTTACCAGTAACACCCGTGATCGCATGGTAGGATCAACCGGACCACCTAGGGTTATAGTACCCTACTGTAAAAGTAAAAATTTTAAAAAGTCTTAAAAAATATTTATAATAAAAAACTAAGTATTAACATCCCCCCCTTTCCCTAGAACTGATATAAATATAAATAAACAGTAAAAATAACAAACACATCCCATAAAATGGGATGTTCCATCAAAATATAATTGCCGTTTTTTGAAGTCGAAAAAGGCACTTATATAAAATATTAAAAAATCTATAAAAAGTGATCAAAAGGTCGTACAGTCCTAAAAATGGTAGCATTGTAAACTTCATCAAAAGTCGCAAAAAAATTACCTCCCACAGCTCCGTACACCGAAAGTTATAGATATAGTTATTTTTGATTGTGGGGAGTGAAAAATAAAAATGAAAAAAAAAAAAGGGCGAGGTCCTTAAAGTGTTAAAGGTGCATCCTGAATTGTCACCAATTGTCACTCCACCTTCACCGCTGCCTTCAAGAAACAAAGTTTTGGATGCTTCTCACCCACGTCACACAAGCCAGGGGTAGTTAGTTTGTATTATGCACTACAATCTTTAAGAAATGTAAATCAATAAATTTGGCATAGATACCACACCAGTGGAATAAAAACCTTCAAAGGTACATCTATTCATAAATTTACTCAGAGCTCACATCTAGTAGTTGTTTTTGCCTCATAGTAGGTATAATTTCAATCAATGCTTTAACTGTTAAGAATTGTTTGTAACTAGAAAATATAACAGCCTGATATTTCTGCACCCAGACTTCTTATCTGAGATATCTGAGTTTCAGTTACCTTTCAACCAATTTAGTAAATGGAAAAGAATGATACCAGTGTTTTATCATTTCCATGGCACTGAATACCCATGAACGCCTAGAGCTATTTTTAAACTGATTATTTATTGCAGTGTTGCATTTGATTTTCATTTTAGTCTCACACATGTCTACCAAATGTGGCACAGATGTTGCGATATCATATATTGAGAATGCCTTATGAGTTCATGCGGAAATCTAGTCCTGATGTCTTGCACTTGAGTTTGTAGAAATTTATTATTTTTTTTAAATTTACAGGATAACAGACAATTAAAGAATACTTTTATACAGCTCTACATTTGCATTACATACATGGTATGTACATAGCATTTGTCAGGTAGAAACTGTGCTGTCTCACTGACAACTATACTTGCAAAACCCCTATAGATATTTACATCTATTGCTGCTTTTGCTCCTTTCATTGTCTGAGCTGGTCACTAAGATTCAGCAGTATGGGCAGGCACTAGCTGAGCAGACACTTCATGATTCCTCAGTGCTATGAGATGCTGTGTACTGACAATGTGCTTAGATTATCAGGGTACAGGGTTTAGCTACACTTTCATTTAGCTTGTAAAGATTCTACTAATATCTGACACATAGAAAAAGAGATATTAAACAGATCAGAGTTATGAGATAGATATAAGACACAAGGACACACTCAGCTACATTGTCTGTAGAACTCTGTCTTCTTGCTATGCATGCCTGTAGATGGAAGTTTTTAACAAGTTAGGTTAGGATTCCAGGATTATTAAATTACAGATTAGGGCAGGGACAGGAAGGACGTATCTACCATCAGATCTACTTCTAAGTGTAGTTTCTAATGGTAGGTTTCCTTTAAAGTTCTACAACTTATTTTTCTTCTTTGGGATGATCATCCAAAACAGTGTGACAAATAGTCTTCTAGTGACTTGATGATTTGTACAGTATGTAGAGAAGATAGATAAATCATGGACATGTTTCAATTTGGACATTTTGACACTTTATATTAATGCTTGACATTTTAGTATTCCAAACCACATTTTCAAGATTTTGGTCATTTAATGAGACCTCAGTGGACTTGTTTTCCTGTACCTAGGTGTCCTTTGTGAAATAAGGACATTTCTGAATAGTATTTGTAGTTAGGCAGGGCACATTATACTGTTATTAGAGAAACATGTTGCTAATGGTATGTACTTGGTTTGTGAAATCTTTAGGTATCTTTTACTTGACTGCCAGGACTCAAGGTCCAAGCATCTGTCAGGATTTATGGGCATTGGACCCATGGAACCACCACAAGAGTTGACGTAAGCTGACACCTGGGAGTGGAGTGTAAGTGGCACCTGGTTTTCACCAGCCACAAAGCGGGTTTCCTGTGGCGGGATACCACCAGGTCGCGCCACAGGCACGTCTTTGCTCACGGAGGTGGCCAAGGCGAGGTGCAGAATCTTAAGGCAGAGACAGAGTGGAGTGGTGGACAGGCAGGAAATAAGGACATTTCTGAACAGTATTTGTAGTAAGGCAGGGAACATTATCTTGATATTAAAGAAACATGTTGCTAATGGTATGTACTTGGTTTGTGAAATCTTTAGGTATCTTTTACATGACTGCCAGGATCCAAGGTTTCACAGCAAACACTCCCCAAAGCATCCGTCAGGATTTATTGGTAGAGGACCCACTGAACCAACGCAAGCGATGACACCTGGGAGCGGAGTATAAGTGGCACCTGGTTTTCACCAGCCGCAAAGTCATGACTTTGCTCACGGTGGTGGACAAGGGAGGTGCAGAATTGTAAGGCAGAGATGGTGTCGTGGACAGGCAGTAGGTTAGGACAGGCAGCACGGGATTAGAGTCGGGGACCTAGCAGAAGGTCAGGACAAGCGGCAAAGGATCAGAGTAAGGAATGTAGCAGGAGATCACAACGGGAATCACAGAGGCAGAATAGGAACGCTTTCTCAGAGGCATCGAGCACAAAGATCGGGCAGGGGTCAAAGGAAGGTGCTAGCTGCTTATCAGGTCAGACGGTCGTCAGCACCAATTAGCAGCGCGCTGTCCCTTTAAATCTCGCAGAGCCAGCACGTGCACGCACAAGGAGGCAGGATGCGCGTGGTGGACCACAGGAGCCGCAGCTGGATCGTGGAGAGGTGAATGCTGCTGCAGCCGGGCACCAGAGGCACAGGAAGGCACACAAGTGCGCCCGCGACCCAGGAAATGTGTCGAGGGGCACAGTCACAGCAGCATCATACTGCCTTTGCCAGCTTGCCTCTGTTCTCTGTGCATCTTGGCATCACACTTTATTTCAGTATTTCATAGTTGTGTTCTGATTCACAGGCCCACTTTAAATGGGTTCGCCCACAAAATAAACGCAACGTCCAGCTCCATAGAAATGTATGAACCAGATTAGAGATGTCCGGCCGTCTGTTCGATTTACATCGGGGAGAGACGAGGGGTCCAACGCAGGTACTCGGACTCTATTGGACTCCCCGTTCTTGTGATATGTTGTGGTCTCTTCACTGTGAATAGGCCCTAACTTGCTTTGTGGGAAAACCCCTTTAACAACTTCCTAGGACTTACTTAAGATTGTGATCACAATTGTAAAACCACAGGTGCCTGCATGTGATGACAGTCAGCTGTACACATTCATTGGTAATCTGCATGGTCAATTCTAGGTTAGATTTGTCTTCTCTTCCTGTCGGCTGATCTGGTCCTCATCTGGTTGCAGTATGTCAATAACCTCATGCTCACAAACTTTTAAAAAATATATTTTTATATTCTTACCGCAGACAGTTCACTTCACACATCTGTCAGATGGCTGTAAAGTTGCTCAGTTACAAAGCCTGTCTGTCCTGCATCCTTCCTCACTAAACCTTTATTCATTTTGATTTATCTTCAATGAGTCCTGAATCTCAGAATATGGTTTAATCTTCAAAGCCATTTCTGGACTTGTTCCTTGGGCTTTTTTGTGAAATAGTTTCCTTTGTGTTTTTCAGTTCCCATCTTTGTACTTGGCTGTCTTGTCAGAATAAGCACACTCAGCTTTTCTGACCTTTCCATTGGGATACCTCTGTGAACTCTGTATAACCCTATCCTTCGAGCTAGAGTAAATGGAACAAGAGACCAAGTGTTAAGATTGTAGGGAGCCATTCAGATATAATACTGCACTGAAAATTCATGCTCATTCTTGTCTTTTGAGAAGGATTGAAGTATTTATCACATGCTTTAGACCTCATTTCTGAAGAAAAAGCAATAATGATTATCACTAGAATATTACAGCATATACTAATACTATACTAATATCTCTGGTTTGACTCACTAGAATATTAGCATTATTCTTAATAAATACTCCTCAAGACTTAAACCAAATCAACCAGTTAAAATAAAACAAAAAACAACTAAAGATACTCACCTCAGTTCTTCTTCATCTTGATTCCGGTGCTAGTCTTGACACGCTGGGATGCCCTAGAAAAGAAACTTATAATTAGCAACACAGAGCGCAGGGACAAGATGTCCGGCACTCCAGGTCGCTAATTATTTATGCCCTCACCACCATGTAAGAGGCGCAAATTCATGCTTCTCGAGTAACGTCACCTCCCTCTCCCTGCATGGAAAAGGGAGGTGGCGAGGGAGTGCATAATTAGCAGCTCAGAGTACCAGACATCTTGTACACATACTCCGTGCTGCTAATTTTAAGTTTCAAGATGAAGAGGATCATCAGTATCGTTGGCTGTTTTTTGTTTTTATAGCTAATTTATTTCCTTTAAGTCTACCATAAATTAATCCTATATTAGAGTTGGTACCAGGAAAATACAGTGATTTAACAATATAAGGTCCACGGTCTGCCTTATTAAGACCCCTTAGCCCTTATAGAAGGCTTTTAAACCCTTCTAAACAGTTACATTTTCATTTATTTCAGTTATGAGGTAAAGCCCCTTTATAGTAACTTGGTAAAAAGTTTAATGTTGTGTAACCTTAAGGAATTTTGTTAATGTATAACATGGTGACCTATCCATATAATAGGTATTTTGTATCAGATCGCTCCTGTTCAGATACCTAGCACCTTTACAACTGATCCTGGTTCCCCCTGGTACTGATACTGGTACCCTTCTGGTTTGCAGGAAACAGCGCTGGAAACATTGATTCTTTTCTTTGTAGTTGCTGAGGTCGTTTACTGCAGCTCAGATCCTATCTCTTAACTTTGATTATGTTTGATGCTTTAACAATAGTTATTATTTGTACAATGAACATTTATGTAGCTTTGTCCAAGAAAAGAAGCCCAAAATCACTCCTATGTGCTGTGGGCAGGATTTTGCTGTACATATTCAAGGGAACATGTCATTAGGATTTAGGCTTACAGACTGTCACCAACCTGTTATACAAACCACTACCATGATGACAGTGATCATGTCACTTATAAATACACAAAGAAAAAAAGGAAGTATGCTATGAGACCCAAAAGTAAGAAGTAAACAAATTTTATTTGTACCATAGTACACCACAACACAGAAATATTAAAAACATTTAAAAGTGTGGACTACACACAAATGTAAACCAACAGGGAGACCTGGCATATAATAAAGCCTGTCAACCTGACCAACACCAGCAAAGCCTCTCCTGACCAGGTAAATGACAAAAAAATGAAACAGGTGGAAATACTAGAATATGGTAGAAACCAAACAGAGGTTGATCCAAATTGTGAAGCAGTAAATCAAAGTAAGATCATATAACTCTCTGTAAAGCACTATAATGGATCAGAAAGGTATCTACCTGTGGTGATGAAAATACAGACCAAGGAGAGGTAGGGGGAGACTGGGGCACGAGACCCCACGCGTATCGCCACCCAACTGGCTTCCTCAGGGGACCCCTGACCTAAAGTCCTAAAGCTTTCCTGTTTATGTTTTGAAAGCATTTTTTGGACTAGACTTTTCTTAGCTGTTTGTATCTTTGTTTTATGTTTTACTTTCCTTTGTAATAATTTATCTTATTTGTAATACTGTATTTACTTTTGAGGAAACACATGAATCCTGCTTCCAAATGATTTCACGTTGCAGAAAAAATTAAGTAAAATGCAAGGCTTTATTCCATCACGCAAAAAACACAGTCCCAGGGAAGACAACACGCAACTAGTCAACACATTTCAGATACATCCTAACCTTATTCATGACATTGAATAAGGATAGGATGGATCTAAAATGTGTTGACTAGTTGCATGTTGTCTTCCCTGGCACTGAAACGTTTTGTGTTGCTTGTATCCACACACACAGATAAATTACTTTGAAAACATTTTGGTACTAATAAAACTGGAAAGAACATGAAAGATTAGAGTGTTAAAAAACATTCTGTGAACACAATCCATACACTGGAATCTAACAATAAACACCAAACTACAGCGCCGCCTTCAGCTGAATTGATAAATTGAAGAGAGCACCTCTGAAATGTACTTTTATTTAAAGGACATCTAATACCAGATCAAGGATTGTAAACCAAGCACACTGACACACTGGTGTGTGCCCCCTCTGGCAGGATCTGCTCTTCTTTTAGCTTCTTATACCTTTGTTTTTAAGGAAAAAAAAAGACTTTTACAATTATGCAAATTAGCCTAAGAGGCTCCAGGCTCCTTAGGAGTTAATGGAGCCCTCAGGCTCTTTTGCATGACTTTTAAAGCCCCTTTTCTTAAAAGCAAGGGCAAAAGAAGATAAAAGAATAGCAGATCCTGCCAGTACACACCAGTATGTCTTTATGTTTGGTTTACAGTCCTTGATCTGGTGATAAATGTCCTTTAAGCACAAAAATTAATACTGAAAACTAGATACTACTCACTAGGCCAGAGTAGAAACCTATAAGACATACTATGAGAACCTCTACAACCTCTCAGCTAATCCTTCCTTACCTCAACCCAACCAATTAAACAATGTTAACTTACTTAACTCAATGGGGCACATTTACTGAGGTCCTTGCGCCAGGTTTCTGGCAAACGTTGCACGTTTAATATGCGCAGACTGCTTGCACATGTATCTAAGAGGTGTCCACACCACATATGTGTCGCATGCAACCCTTTCATGTCGGGCTGCTCTATTCTTCAAGCGACACAGATTTTATCACTTAAAGTCAGACAGAAGTGTGCCGTACACCCCATATTAAAGTTGGTGCACTCTGTCGGGGCAGTGCAGGGAGCACCAGTGCCACAATTAATGAATCTGGCACACCCTGCACACTACATAGGCAACCTACACATAGTCCAGTTTGCACTGTTTTTAGTAAATGTGGTGTAGTATGCTCACTTTTACACCACAACAACTAGAAATATTGAACACACCTATAACTCCAACCAAAATTAGGAACACTATCTCTTATACTGTACTCCGAAAGAAACAACATATCCACAAGAAACTTAAAGGGGTATTCCCACAAAGATAAGTACTCAGGATAACAAAATAACACATTCTCTAATTCATTGTTATTAACAAAAATACAGCATTTCACAGATATAATTTCAACCTGTCTCTATCAGTTCTGGTGTTCTCAATTACAGTTGCCCCTCGTTTTTGATCCTATATCTTTTGACTTTAAGGTGGCAGCCATCTTGCTTTTTTGGCTGACACTGTGGAGCTGAGCTATTCTCTGCTATCTGCCTCTAGCCCCTCCCCCCTGCATTCCAGGACGAGCTCACACTCACTGACTTCCTGCTAGCAAATAACAACATGTCACCTTGTGAGATACAAGCTACAGGTATATAAGTTCTTTATCTGGGGGATGGGTGAGGGAGGCAGATCAGATCTTATAGTGTGTGTATAGCTGAGATGTAGCAGTGCTGGAGAGTGTCATTGTGTCTCATAGATCTAATCATCCCATCTCTGATCTGTCTCATTTCTCTTTCTATGTGATACTAGTACAATGTTCAGAAGGTAAATGAAAGTCTATATAAACCCTGTACCCTGATAATCTAACACAGTGTCAGCTCACAGAACTAGATGGATCATAAGGTGTCTGCTTGGAGAGTCCATTCCCACACCCTGGAATTTTACACTAACCATCACTGAGTGATATGAGCTAAAACAGCAGTAAAACTGAGTAAAATTGTAAGGTAAAGGGTTAAAAAATTATCTTTATTGTGTTAACATCACTAGGGCATTGATATTTGAGAATTTTATTTCATGGGCAAACCCCATTAACTATTGATGCCGAGAAGGCATTTGTTACAGTAGATTGGACATATGTCTTTGCTTCTCTCTCTAAATTTGGACTCACAGGTGGTTATTTATTAGGACTTCTATGCCACTAACTTTTACCTATCTATTGAACTCCTCCCAGAAGCAAGTAGGTCAAATCTCAATATAAGAGGGAAGGGCCCCTGAATAATATAATTTCCTATTTGAAGACTATATTATCTCATGCTATATAACTCACTCTTCATTACCACTACTGTTTGAGACTATTGACTCAAATGATTCAATATCATGCTACAAATGAATCTAAGTCTCAAGCACTGATGGTAAGCATACCTAATGTAATGTTGAACAGACTAAAAAGACTTAAGCCACTACATTAGAAACCCTGGTATATAAAATATTTAGGTGTCCAGCTTACAAGACCAACAAATCAACTATTCACTCATCTTTCTCCACCTATTTTATGATATAGAGAAAGAACTTCACAATTATAACAAAGCCATACTTTTCTGGTTTGGAAGGATAGCAGCATACAAAATGTGCATTCTCCCTAAATACCTAAACTTATTCAGAACCATCCCCATAAAAATATCAAATGCTCAACTCAAAATTCAACAAAAATGCCAAAAATCTTCTTAGATATAATGACCAAAACCAAATAAGTGGTTTGGGAGTACCTAACATGTATGACTTTTTCTTTTCAGCACAATTAGACCAACAAATATACTTCTGGAAAAACTCTACATGAAAAGCCTGGATAAAACCATAAACTCAACTAAATAATAACCGTCCCCACAAAAAAGAATGATTTTATCAATGTGGGGCTTAACAACCCCCCAACACGCAATATACAAGTCTAAAATCATCTGATGAAACATGAGAACTCTATCTACTAAAAATACACACAAAATTTCACACTTACCGTATATACTTGAGTATAAGCCGACCCCAGTATAAGCCGAGGCCCCTAATTTCAACACAAAAAACTGGGAAAACCTATTGACTTGAGTATAAGCCGAGGGTGGGAAATGCATTGGTCACAGCCCCCCAGTACATAGCCTGCCAGTCCCTGCCCCCTGTATTTAGCCTGCCAGCCTCTGCAGTTTATAGCAAGCCAGCCCCTATAGTATATAGACAACCCCCTTTAGTATATATCCTGCCAGCCCCTGTGGTATATAGACAGCCCCCTGTAGTATATAGCCTGCAAACCCCTGTAGTATATAGCCAGCCAGCCCCTGTGCTATATAGACAGCCCCCTGTAGTATATAACCTGCCAACCCCTGTAGTATATTGCCTGCCAGCTCCCTAGTATATAGCCTGCCAGCCCCCTGTGGTATATAGCCTGCCAGCCCCCTGTGGTATATAGCCTGCCAACCCCTATAGTATGTAGCCCGTCAGCCCCTGTAGTATATAGCCGGTCAGCCCCTGTAGTATATAGCCTGTGAGCCCCTGTAATATATAGCCTGCCAGCCCCCTGTAGTATATAGCCTACCACCCCTGTAATATATAGCCTGCCAGCCCCCTGTAGTATATAGCCTGCCAGCCAGCCGATATACTACAATTATATAAGAACCAGCTTTTTGGAATATAAGTTTATTTTGGCCACATCTCACACTAAAAGTAAGAACTGAAATAAAAGAAATAAATTAATAAATTAATTAATTCACTGTGCAACTACACAGGTACGTGGAGCACCAGAACCAGGTAAGTATTAATGTTTTTTATTTTAATAGTGGGCACCTGAGAACTTTCTAAAGGTCCATTTGGGAAACTAAACTAAACCTTAAGGACCTGTGAGTGGTTTAGTGTCCCAAATGCCTTGACAGGCCCTCTTTAAATTAACACAGTCTTTTTATCTAAGCCATGGATGCCCAGTTTCTATAAAGAAATTGTATTCCACTATTGATCTGAAAACACTTGCCTCACACATAATAAAGCAGGCAGTTTCCTGTTCCATTGTTTTAATGATGGGGTCATTCCAGACAGCCAGTGTTTAGCTATTAAGATTCTGGCAACCGTTAGGGAGCTATGAATGCATGCAGCATGTTTATGGGATGGAATCAAGATTGCCACAGCCCTTCAGTAACAGTTTACTGCAAGGCCTAAATATTTAAGACAATTATTTGGGTGGCATCTATTGTTTTTGTAGAGAAAAGTAGTTAAGTAAAAGTCTGTGAAAAGTAAGTTAAGTAAAACGTTAAGTAAAACATAAATGGTGCACTTTTGTAACTTGAGGACACTGAATAGAGCCCTCAATAAATTTCTCCACATTACTGTACATTCCTGGAGAATTTGGTTTATTTTAATAACATTTTCTGACTAAATAGGGGTAACTCCTTATTAACGCTTATTTAGTGTATGTGAATATGTACCATATGTGTTTAAAATGTAAAATGCAAAATAAGAGGAATGAAAGTCAAGGTCAGCCTTATGCATGGAAGTGTTGGCCACATTATCAACCATTCAATCTCTGTCTCGGGCATCTCTACGTGGACCATGTTGTGTATAAGAGCCGGTCTCCTGCTGCTAATCGTGCTGACACACAATGCCAGCCCAATCATTGGGATGAGAAAGCTCAAACTATTGTTGCAACAGTTTGCTAATAAGGATGAGCATTCTATACAGGAGACTCCCAGAGCAGACAAATATTGGCAGACACCAATAAAGGAGAACCCAGAGCAAACTATAAATAAATATATACCCTCTTTTCCTGGCTCTTTTCTCCTCCCTGCACCACACTGCAGCTTCCTCTCTTATTCATATGTTGGTCTGCTCTTGTGTCCCCTGCTGGTTATATGCACCAGCATCAGGTTTGGGGGCGGGAGTGGGGGTTACAGATGACAATTGTTCCCTGTCCACTTCCTTCAGCTCTTGTCGTTCCTCTCCCCTTTGTTCCCCATCTGCATTTCAGGATGATATTTTGCTAGCAACAAGACAGAAGCTTATTGAAGAGTTAGATTACATAGAAAATCAAGTAGTGTGTAGTTGGCAAAGTGAGTGTCACATAGCTTTGAGACAACAGCAAACTTACTTCCAAAAACTACAGAGATGAGAGATAATGGAAATTGAGGATTAAATGTCATATAATGACCAGAAACTGTGATATTCTGTGCAATATATGTACAAATTCTGTACCTCAGATTACTGCAAGATTTGATAAAAAGTTGGAAACTGAATCAATGGAATCAGAATCATGGTGACAATGTTTTCATGTACAAAATATCAATCAGTTCTTTTAATTACCTAAAATCTGATGGTTTTTTATAGTAATCGTAATACACGAATTCATGTAGTCATTTTCTGGTTATTTCTAACCTCTAAAGAAAAATCTAAAGTGGACATGTTATGGAAAAACCAATGGGTTTTAATTATCATTTAAGTGGTTTTATTCCAGATACTTCACATTAAAATTATAGGTATACTACTGAATTTGTGCCAACATGTACTCAAAATAGATAAAATGAAAGAGTACGAAATAAAATTACAAGCTAAAAGATTCAATTGTAAATACACATGTATTTTCGTAACCAATATTGGTTACCAGTAGAGTGCACTTGGTAACCATATATAAAGTTTTAAAATGGCATATAATATTACATTTACATCTGCCTTTTGTCATGTTAGTATGCTGGTAGCTAAATGTGTTGGTAGAGGGGGGCGTTGCCTGATGTTCAATGTAGCAGGATGTGGGGCAAGAGAGCTCTCCAGGTATCCTGCGTAATCCTCATAGCGAAGAAACAAGCAGTGGCACTTGGATGAAAAATAAGTGGACTTTATTGTTCCATGTGGCAGTGCAGGGAGGACGCCAACCATGGCAGACGACGGGCTGTTTCACACAAGCCTATGACACTACTGCGTCTGGGAAACAGGTAATAAAGTCTCCCAGGTGCAAGAGTGTCAGAGTATGAGCCAAAACCTGGAGCGGAATCCTCCGTGGATCAACACAAACAGTGCAACAATGTGATACATATGTGACACTCAATACAGGTTATAAAAGCAAATATAACTACTTTACCAAGCAACACAATTGATACCGTACCTTTTTAATAACCTGTTCAATAAAGGTTGTAGGGATTGAATTAAAGGGGTATTGCAGGAATCAGCATAATTTATACACAAATGGGTCCTTAAAATACAATCTTATATGTAATTAGTTGTTATTTAAAATTTTGCTCCCCTTAGCAGAAAACTGCTGATGACATAGACTGTAATGAAGAATTAAAATGCTACTGGCCCTTTAATCAGTCCGTTAATTTCCTCCGCGCGGTCCGTTGCAGAGCATACACAGGACAGAAGATGGCCGCTGGTCACATGTCCACATCACATGGCCTGCACCTGCCTGGGCAGGTCATGTGTTCACCACTATGTTTGGCTGGAGTCTGTTGGTTGCACTGCATCCAGTATGGCAAGTGTTGTGGTGATGGCAGTTACACATCATTACTATGGTAACAGAGCAAGAAAACCTGTTATATCATCACTGGGAGCAGAGCATAAGAGGGAGGAGGAGTTACTGAGAACTAAAGCATCTTGGGACTTGTCGTTTCCAGTGGCAGCCATCTTGGTTATAACTTTAGAGAGGCCATAAAATTTTGTGAATCATAAAATCAAACTATTTAAGCTCCATTTTGTGACTAATGACATTAAGTTTTGTTACATTCATTTATTTATAGCATTATGGGTTTTTGTATCAGATGTTCATATTCCTGGAATACCCCTTTAAATATCACATAATGCAACCATATCCCTCTTGAACTCACTAAGCAATCAGAAGAAGACAGAAAAATCGATCCGATCATTCAGAACCATCCTTCGTAGCGCATCATATTTAAAGGGAACCTGTCACCAGGAGACCCATTTTTAGCACTCCCCCAGTCCTCACAGAGCATAGTACATACACTGCCAAAGTGTTTTTGTATTAAAAACTGTTTTTTACAGAAAAAAAGCTATGTTATATTGTACCTTTCATTAGCATGTGCTGTGTGACTAGGCAGTTGCCAAATGGGTGGGTCTGGAAAGGAGCAGTTCCCCCCCACCCTTGGGGAACATGTGACCTTTTCAAATATATGAATAACTCCCTACACTCGGGGGCGTCGCTAAGCCAAGTGATGGGTGTTTTCATATATTTAAAAAGGTCACATGGAGTAGCTGTTCCCAAAGTGTGGGGGGAACTGCTCCTTTCCAGGCACTCCCAAAAGGCAACTGCCTAGTCACACAGCAGATGCTAATGAAAGGTACAATATAACATATCTTTTTTTCTGTAAAACCAATTTTTAATACAAAAACACTTTGGCAGTGTATGTAGTATGCTCTGTGGGGACTGGGGGAGTGCTAAAAATGGGTCTCCTGGTGACAGGTTCCCTTTAATAATGTAACGGGACTCTCTTTGTAGGAGCAGTCGGCACGGTCCCCGCCATTCGGAGTTACTTCCACTTTTTCCAGCCCTCCAAAGCGCATCAGATATGGGTCGCCACATGATGTTCTCTAATGTGGGCTATCAATCTGGGGCATCCATTGCCCATGTATACTGAGTGAAAGTGTTCCCTAACTCTAATGAATAGAAAACGGATGGTCTTACCAATGTAATATTTCCCACAAGGGCATGTCAGAATATAAACCACAAAGGACGTTCTGCATGTTATAAAAGACCTAACTCTGTGTGTATGGCCTCCAAAATTGATCACCTTGCTCCTTAAGTTATATTGGAAGAAGTGGCAATGACCACATCTGTAGTTCCCTTCTGGAATGCAGTCTTTGAGCCAATTTTTACTAGGGGACACAAACCTGCTTTTTACAAGGTGATCCCTTAAAGTGGTGCTGCGTCTGAATGAGACCAAAGGTTTATCCGTCACTCTCTCCCCTAGTTGTGTTTCCTCCTGTAGAACCTTCCAGTGCCTGAATATTGCAGTCTTTATGACCTTTTCATTGGGACTATAAGAGAAGGTAAATGAAAATCTACTTTTATTGTTATCATTAGGCCTCATACGATCTCCCTTCTTTTCCAATCTCTTCCCTTAACCCCCCACCTCCTGTCCTCTGGATTTCTTAAGTGCCTTGTCCAAAACCCTGTTAGGATAGCCCCTAGCTGCAAATCTCTGTTTAAAATGCTGCCTAATCCTGTCTTCCCTTTTGCTATTTTTTTGAAATTTTGCTCAACCTCGATATCGGGTACCTCCCTCATTATAATGCTGTCCCTCTAGTATGATTATACTGGCTGACTCCTGATCGGACAATTGACTCCTCTTCTTCCGTCTGTTGCCTGCAGCAGTATGGTGAAGTACCGCCATTTTTCCTCCAGCAGTGACAGGTGTCCTCTGGGAGACCTCCTTATGCCCTGCTCGGCTTCTCTGAAGAAGGGCTGGTTGGATCGCTGAGACTTGTATCCTCCAGGCATATATCTTCATTGGTGTCTCCAAATGGAAGCTTGTCTGTCTTTTCGGCTCCTGCCTGCTACCACGCGGTGCAGCAGCAACATCTTAATTCAGCCTGTTGCTGGTGTCAGTCTCCGTCCAGCACCTCATATTCAGTGCGCGTCCAGTGGAGCTGCTTTATGTCCACCGGGCCTGTGTATTCACTCAGTCTTTGCCTATTGGGACCCACCAACACCTGCTGAACGGCTGCTCCCCTTTCATTAGTGGGACATTGGTGCCTTCCTCAACCCTCGTCTAGGACCGCTGTTTGAGCTACAGCTGCTGACTCCCATGCTCAGGGTTATCGGTTGTCTCCCCACCTCTTTCAGTTATCCTGCTGACATCTTTGCTAAGCTAAGTGACTAAATGAACGGATGGTACAGTCCTGGGTGCAATAGATTAAACTTCTTCACAAAAAGAGGATGCTGAGAACTGTAATTGTCGTAACAATGTCTGAATTCCGGGACTCGCTGAAAGAGTTGAGGGTGCCCAGTCCTTTGTGGAGACTGTTATCAAGAAATTATTTCCTCAGTTGTCCCTTTTCGCAGTGCTTTGTGGTGGAGTGTCCCCTAGGGATCCCAACCCATCCTCTTTCTCCAGGTTCATCCCTTTGCCCATTTATTAAGAATCTTCTGAATTATTGAGGCTGGGAAAGTATTCTAACTGCAGCTTTCTGTCAGGGTTTATGACGTGGTTTATGAGAACTCCCATATGTCCTATCCTGAATACACTGCTGAGGTCCACCGAAAAATATTTCATGTCACGGGTGGTCCCGCAACCCATATTTTTGAGAAATTATCTTCACACAGGAACTTTTTTTTAATAACATCCAATTGAAGAAATGTTTACATATGGCAAATGAATTAAATGTAAATGCCCAGATGGGAATACCCCTTTAAGTCATGATAGGGGGGGGGGGTCCTCAATTCTAGAGAGTAAGGCTCATTGATTTACTCTACATAATTCCAATTAGACCATTCAGGCAGTTGTTCTTCCCTTAAATATATCAGTGTGAAAGACAATGGTGACTAAAACTGCTCTATACCTTGGGATTCCTTATATTATCCTTGGTGATTTTATTGCCACCTTAGACTCCATGCAGTACTGTTTTTGTCCATCTTCCATACATGATAAATTGTATATAAACTCACAGAGGTGTGGATTTGGTGCCACCTAGATGTTTCTTAATTTGCTTGTAACTCTATGGCAACTCAGTTGCTATTGAGGATTGATCTGGCTTTTGCAAGCTGAGTTCTTTTTGGCCATATATCGGCACCTTTTTTGGTGTCGCTTGCTCAACCCCTCAGTATTCCAGGGAGGTCGTGGTGGTTAATAACTTATTGGCTGGATGTTATACCAGTTAAAGTGAGCTGTCAGAAGGAAGTGTAATATTATTGGGCTCCATAGATACATTAACACTTTGACTTTGATCAGGGAAATTACCCTAGTCATGTTTAAGCTGAGCCTTACTTTTACCAAACTAAAAAAATTAGCTTTTGGTAGTCGAACAGACATATCAGGCATAATCCCCCTGACTCTAGTAAGGAGGTTTGTTCAGGATTTCAAAGATTGCATCATTTGCATTTGACTGATTACACCTCCAAAAAGATGTTAGGACAGAAACAACCTATTTTTGCTCTGGGCACCAAAAGTGGGAATACTTTGGTGTAATTGTCTTTTTCACTTCAGACTGTAGTGGTTAGCATTTCAGGTCCCCTCAGGCTCTGTGGCGACTCACCCGGCTGGTATATGTTCCCAGTTTAACTTACTATTCAGGACTATATGCAGCGCAGGTGGATTTAACTTCTTCCTCTATTTGGGCTTTCCTATCAAGGATGCAACTTTGCGAAATTAGCCCCTTTGACGGTTGAAGAGGTGTTTCATGCTATTTCCTCCCTCTTCCCGAGCAAGGCTCCTGGTCCTGATGGATAAATTTGGACCAAAGCATATTGTAAAAATTTAGAAATTTTTATTATACAAACAATAACATTTATTTACCTCATAATGACTTGTCCATAGGGTAGGTCATAAATAGCAGATTTCTGGAGATCCAATACCTGCTACCATTACTGATCAGCTGATATTGACAACCATGGCACCAACAAAAATACACTACATAGAGCCCAACTTTTACAGCAAGGTATGCTGTGTTACGACCAGGGAAGAATACTGTATCTCAGCTCCTTACACTGTGAAATATAGTTTGCTTCCATTCATGTGATACCCAACAGTCCAACTAATCTGATCTGTCTAAATAAAGGTAATCAAATCAAAGAAAACCACTTTATCAACATAGAAATGAATTGCATGTAACTGAATATACCTGAATATCTATATTATAAACTGTTTGCAGTTTTATAGTGGGTTGTAATTTAAAGTGATAAATAACAATAATAGATATTATAAGCTTTTAAAGTATTATTGTCTATGTGTATTTATCTTTCATAGCAAGGAAAATGCCATCTCTATTATTATGCCATTTCATTTTTTTATTACTTTTGCAGGCCATTATGTTTCAGTGGATACAACCCGTGGAAATCATGGACAGAAAGCTGTTCTTCTCAGTCCGGATCTACAGCCAGATGACTGGAGCTGTCTAAGATTAGTTTATCAAATTACTGGACTAGAGTTCTCTCAAAATCCCAGTATCTTAAATGTTATTGTCAGGCCTGAAGGAGAGAGCTTTGATCATCTTCTATGGTCAAGCCAGGAACAGTCAGATGGCTGGTTAATTGCAAGTGTGGACTTAAGAAGTTCATCAAAAAAGTATAAGGTAATTAATTTATATTTTTATTATTTTACAAAGTGTTGTGGCAGAATTTTGTTTAATACAATACCATAAACTTTTTAAGCAAACATATTTATAGTGAACTCATCCACAGAGGGACAGTATATTAGGAAGGCCTCATTCGGGGACCGAATTTTTGGCCATGTGGTAGCCATACAAGCCAGTGGAGTAACTAGGACAGACAGGGCCCCATAGCAGACTTCTGATTGAGGCCCCCTTCCCGCTTAAAAATATACATATTACACTCATATACACACACACACAATTATAAACCTATATACATAAACATACAGTTCTTCACTCATACACATTTATACAATCTTGCATACATATAGAGTGTATACACACACATACAGTGCTGTATACTGGCATACAGCATATATACACACATACAGTATATATACACCATACACCATCTACACACCCAGCATATATACATCAGATACACACACATATATAGCATGTATAAATCACATATATGTTATATACAATTATGCTGTACAATGTGCACTTCCACCATTCTTTAGTGTCAGGTTGGATGACAGGGATCCCTGACACAGCAGGCCCCATAGGGCTGCTATGGCTGCTACCACTGTAGTTACTCCCTGATACAAATATTAGTATATACTAATATACTATACGTATATACTAATACGTATATACTCGAGTATGAGCCGACCCAAGTACAAGCCTAGACCCCTAATTTTGACACAAAAAGCTGGAAAAACCTATTGACTCGAGTATAAGCCGAGGGTGGGAAATGCATTGGTCACAGCCCCCTCCCCAGTATATAGCTTGCCAGCCCCCTGGAGTATATAGCCTGACAGCCCCCTGGAGCCTGCCAGCACCCTGGAGTATATAGCCTGACAGTCCCCTAGAGTATATAGGCTGCCTGCCTGCCCCCTGGAGTATATAGCCAGCCTGCCTGCCCCCTCGAGTATATAGCCTGCCAGCCCCTCCCGGTTCGTCGCAGGCACCATGACGTCAGCCGCAAGCTGACATCATAGTGTGTGCCAATGCGGCTGACGTCACGAAGACTGTGACGGACCAGGACCCGATGTCGGAGCCGCGATGGATGCCGGGGAGCGTCAGAAGGTGAGTTCACTTTTTGTTTTTTTCCTTGACTCGAGTATAAGCCGAGTTAGGGGTTTTCAGCACATTTTTTGTGCTGAAAAACTAGACTTATACTGGAGTATATATTGAGGTCTATTGTTGCACGTTCAATGTGCGGTGCATGCACTGAAACTGTGTTGCTGTGTTGCAAATTATAGAGGTGATCTTATTTCTGCCCAGATTTGAGTTGAAGCCAGGCATGGAAACAAAAAGTATAACTATGTTCTAAACAGTCAATTACTTGGCAAAACTGGAGCTGAAAAGGACTTGGGAGGTTTTGGTGGATGGTAAACTTAATTTTAGTGACCAGAGTCAGGCGGCTGCTGCCAAAGCAAATAAAATGATGGGATATTTCAAGAGGAATTGAAGTTTTTTCAATTTTATTTTTGTAGTATGTCTCAAAGGACAGAAATGACATTAGGGAAAATTTACCGTTATAGTGAAGCTTTTCGGTCTATGTTAGGTCTCACCAGCAACAGAAGTCTCAGAAAGCTGGAATCCCAGCAGTCACATGTTTAATTACAGATCACATCATCGGGAGAGAGTATTTGCTGTTGTATTACAAAAAATGCAGTCACACCATTTCCTTACAAACTTTGTCTTTATAGCTTTTTAGTATCAGTAGAATAATAATAGTTATAATACTTTATTAATACTTAATTATTATCCTATCTTATAATTATTTATTACATGTAAATTGTAAATGTAAATTTAAAATTAATCTGACACCTGAAATTCTATGTTTGGAGGTATATAAGGGGTTATTTTGGTACAAGCTTTTATTTTTTATTGAGACTAGCTTTTAGTGTTTTGATCACTATTTCTTTTTAATTGTATGGGTTGCACATTGGTGTGCATGGGATAATAATTATAATATTTTACTAGATCATTACTATATTAGTATATTTTTCTAAATGTGCCACATCCTCTTAGGTGGCACAGACGTGGAGAATTCCTGCTGGATAAAATACCAGACTCTCTGTTTGGAGAGAACTAAGCTCCTGAGTCCTACACCCTAACTGACAGCTTGCTATTAGGACGAGCATTCCGAACTAAAAGCTTAGCACTGACCAATTGTTTTATGCAATAATTTTTTTTTACAGAAACAAAAAATTAGGTGTAGTGTATAATCTGTGGTGACAGTAGGTGCATGAAATATTTCCAGTACCAGCTCACTAAATTACATAATGAGCGTATATAGCCAGCATTATACACACAGCATTATCCTGAATCATATTTAACACTTTACCTTATCAATGTGCTTTAAGTCCTTTATATAGGGTGAGTTCCAGGGCTCGGCATAGAGGAAAAAATTTTTTTAAAACCCACACCTTTCAAGCATAGGAGCTGCCTAAATTTACTCATATATGGGGATTATGGTCCAAATCTAACAGTAATTAGTCCCCTCACAGATATCAAGATTCACTCTCCAACCTATTGCCTCAGACATAGGGGCACATTTACGGAGAACAGTGCAGTCTGTAATAAGCGCAGTTTGCCTGTGTGTAGTACAGAGGGAGCCAGATTCAGGATTTCTGGCACATTCTGCATGAATCTGGCGCCCCCTGCACTGCCCCGACAGAGTAAACCACTTTTTTTGGGTGCACCTTTAACATAGGGCGTGCAACAATTTCTGTCAGACTTTGCATGTTAAATCTGGCGCACTGTCCGACGGAGCACTTAAATGCCCCCTTTAGTGCAGAAATTTGTGTCAAAAGAAGCATAGTGCAGCCGCGCCACAAAACTGTCACATGCAACACAAATGTGGTGCAGGCACTTCTTAAATTCCATGTTCAACTAGTTTGTACCTAAAAGAACATTTAAAGTCCAACAGAAAACTGGTGCACGGCCCTTAGTAAATGTGCCCCATAATCTCTACACTTGGGGACGCTGAGATGCTTTTCTTCCTCGTTTCTCCTTCCAATCGATGTATTTATACACCTCCGCTGGGGTGGGGGTTTGACTACACATTTCCCTTGGTTCTCATTTAGTGTCTGCAAGATAAGGTCATGCATGGAAACCACAAAGTCTGAACTTGTTTGTTACATTTGTTTTCTTTATTGGAAAATATGCAAATAAGTTTTCGGGATGGGCTAAGGAAAACCACACCTCTATTTGCTACGTTATAAGTCAGCCCCCTTGACACCAAGCATGACCTACAAGAGGCCTAATGATATGACATGGGATTAAACTAAACCAGTAGGAACAGACTCCCAACTGTACACAGCATTGTTTTGACCTGGTTGGGTCCCTTCACTAACTGGTTACTAGCTGTGAACTGGTTTTGCTGAGTGACTAGGGTCAGGAAGTTAGAGTTCTAAATACGGACATTACCAACTACGGCCACAGTCCAGGCGTGTGGAGACATATTTGTACAATTTCAACACTTTCAACATAATGACAATTCAACATGTTTCACACTGGTAACATGGTAAACTTAGTAACTGCAGCTTTAACACTCTGCTTGGAAGGGTTATAGTTAATTGTACTATCCAATTGTATGATCTGTAATTACTGTGAAGGAAGAAGTGTGCTGGTTGTGCTTGCAACCTCATAAGCGGGAGTTAATAAAACCCTTTGTGGGTGGGAGCACATGGTCTGTCTTTCTCCAGAGGAAAGCTCAAGAGGTCAGAGGAGTGCTGCAGAAGTCAGTGTTCCAGACCAGGAAGTAGAGGTGTCACAAGCAAGCCATCTGAGACCTTGAAGCAGTCAAAAGACTTAGCCCAGAGCAGAGGTCCACCTTGTGGCTCCATCTTTACCAGCCCAGTCTAAAGCTATTGTTCAGGCTTTGAGCATCCATCTTTCTGTGGACCTGCACTCCGACTAGCTATCTCCTTCCAGCTGAAGTTCGGCTGATGTTAAATCCGTTGCCTGCTGTTGAAGATTCAATAAAGAACTAAATTATTTTGCACAACGTGCCTCCAAGGGATACCTGGGTTAGGCTGTTCACCATCACAGGCTCCCCATCCTCCATTACCCAAGGATCCCTATCTACACATCTGGGTTGCCTCAGGGAGAAACCTTTTCCATCAGCCTCTCCCTCCATTTTCTTGCACACACCACCTGCTGGAGACCTGCCAGGCTCTGGACAAGGCCTCTTCTCCCGTATACCAAGCACTGTGACCATAGCGTGCACAAGGCTGCAAGAGCCAGCCACTCAGGTATTCTGGGTCCTGGCTTCATTCAAGCCATTAGAAAGGCCAAGCCCTAGTAGGGAATGTTGTATTAGCATCTGTAAACCAGATCTATCAATCTGGTACCTGCTATAAGCTGTAGGTAGTGTAGACCATGGAAATATTCCATATTGGCGTGACTTATACCATACCCTTTTGCAGAGGTTATGTTCCTTTTATCAGTCAGAAAGTGTTTACAATTTGTCACACCCTAGATAAGTATGGGGCAAGATATTTTACGTGGGCCTTGTTGCAAATTAGGACAGAATTCTGTTGTTTACAGTTGGATTAATCTTCCACAATGTTTCTAAAACTAAAGTAAAAAAACATAAGCAGTATGAAACTCAGTTCTTCTGTGCAGGATAACTTCTAAAGCAGAACTTGCTGTGATTTTTTTTATTTTGTTGTAGACAATACTGGAAGGAATACTTGGCGCTGATGAAAAGAGCAGCATAGCAATTTATGAGTTAAAAGTAACCACAGGGTATTGTATTGGTAAGTGTGAAACTGTTGTTTATTTCTATATTATAACCTTTACCAACATGTTACTTACATACGGAGTCCTCTTCAAACATACAGTGGGTATGGAAAGTATTCAGACCCCTTTAAATGTATCACTCTTTGTTTCACTGCAGCCAAAAAAGTTCTTTATACACTCAGCACCTCATCTTGACAGAAAACTAGAAATCAGAAATGTAGATATATTTGCTAATTTATTAAAAAAGAAAAGCTGGGATATCATGCACATTTGACGCACATGCAGTCTATTTCCTTCTGATCCTCCTTGAGATGGTTCTACTCCTACATTGGAGTCCAGCTGTGTTTAATTAAACTGATTGGACTTGATTGGGAAAGGCGTTATTGAAAGAGCATAGTCACATTACAGTATTTGCACAGTATTTACAAGGGTACAAACATACAGCTTAAACTGTGTCGCAGCACAGACTGCAACACAATATACAATCAATTAAGATTCAGATTAAGATTAGTATTGAAAGCACACAGGAGTTTATACCTCCAGTGTGCCATGAAAATCCTACACTAGCACACTGCTCGGTCAATGTACCTAACTGAAAACAAATGACAATTCAATTAGGGCAACGACCTAGTGAAAATTTGAAGAAGGGTGTGAGGAAGCACTCACATGTTTATATAAACCTCACAGCTCACCTTGCACGTCAGAGACCTTAAGAATCATGAGGTCTAAGGAACTGTGCAAGAAGCTAAGAGACAGATTTGTGACAAGGCACTATTCTGGCCAAGGTTAGAAAAAAAATTCTGCAGCACTCAAGATTCCTAAGAGCACAGTTGCCTCCATAATCCTTAAATGGAAGTGGGTTGCAACAACTACATTTCTTCCCCGACCTGGCTGTCCAGCCAAACTAAGCAATTGTGAGAGAAGATCCTTGGTGAGAGAGGTAAAGAAGAACCCCAAGATCACTATGGCTGAGCTACAGAGATGCAGCAGAAAGATTGAAGAAAGTTCCAAAGTCAACTATCACTACAGCCCTACACCAATCGGGGCTTTATGGCAGAGTGTGCCGACAGAAGTCTCTCCTCTCTGAAAGACATATGAAAGCCTGCATACAGTTTGCAAAAATATACATGAAGGACTCCCAGACTATGAGAAATAAAATTTTATGGTCTGATATGATGAAGATTTAAATTTTTGGCATTAGTTCTAAGCGGTGTGTGTGGAGAAAACCAGGCACTGCTCATCACCTGCCAAATACAATCCTAACAGTGAAACATGGTGGTGTCAGCATCATGCTATGGTGGCATTTTTCAGCTGCAGGGACAGGACAACTGGTTGGATTTGAAGGAAAGATGAATGCAGCCAAGTACAGAGATATCCTGGATGAAAACCTCTTCCAGAGTGCTGTGGACTTCAGGCTGCGCCAAAGGTTCACCTTCCAGCAAGACAATGATCCTAAGCAGACAGCTAAAAAATCTTCAAAACAACTCTGTGACCATTCTTGACCGGCCCAGCCAGAGCCCTGACCTAAACCCAATTGAACATCTCTGGAGAGACATGAAAATTGCTGTCCATGAACGTTCACCATCCAACCTTAGGGAACTGGAGAGGATCTGTAAAGAAGAATGGCAGAGGATTCCCAAATCTAGGTGTGAAAAACTTGTTGCATCATTCTCAAGAAGTCTCCATTTTTCACTCCCCATCTTCAAAAATCTTAACGTTTTTTATTTTTGCACGTAAAGAGCTCTGTGAGGGCTTGTTTTCTGCGTAACAAATTGCACTCTATAGTGACAATATTTAAAATTCCATGCCATGCACTGATAAGCTGGAAGAAAATTCCAAATGCAGTGAAAATGCTGAAAAAAAAGCATTTGCGCCATTTTCTTGTGGGCTTGGATTTTACAGTTTTCACAGTGCGACCAAGATGACAGGTCTACTTTATTCTTTGGGTCAGTGCAATCATGGGGATACCGAATTTATATATGTTTTATAATATTTTCATATATTTACAAAAATTAAAACCTGTACAAAAATTTTGGGGGGATTTTGACAACTTCTGGCGCTAATAACTTTTTTATACTTTGGTGTACTGATCTGTGGGTGGTGTCATTTATTGCAACTTTTGATGATGTTTTCAATGCTCTATTTTTTATTTACGACCTTTTGATCACTTTTTATTGAATTTTTTATATTTTTCAAAATGGCAAAAAAGTGCCATTTTCAACTCCGGGGGCTTCTTCCGGTTACAGGGTTAAGCGCAGTTTTAAACTGTTATTATATTTTGATAGATCATGCATTTTTGGACATGGCAATACCTTTATGTGTTTATGATTTTTACTGTTTATTTATATTTATATCAGTTCTAGGGAAAGGTGGGTGAATTGAATTTTTAGGTTTTATTATTATAATTTTTTTAAAACTTTTTTTAATGTTTACGTTTATTTTTTTTTCAAATCCACTATCGCACTTTAACCCTAGGTTGTCTGATTGATCCTACCATATACTGCCATACTACAGTATGCCAGTATATGGGGATTTTCCTCATTATTCATTACAATGTGCAAATCGCACATTGTAATGAAATGGTTAAAACGAGACAGCCTCGGGTCTTCGGAAGACCCTAGGCTGGCATGGCGACTGACGGTGGCGCCCATCTTTTTGAAGCCGCCGGCAGAGCGATCGTCGGGATAACACCCGCGATCGGTGCTAGCACTGTTCGTGCGTGCTACCGGTAAGTGTTTGCTGCAATATGTACCAAAGGCTTAGCGGCTATGGAGAGGGCTCATCCCGTGAGCCTCTCCATGCACCCGCACCTGACTTGTGCCGTACTATTATGGGGTCAATAAATTAGCAAAAATATCTATATTTCTGTGTTTCTTTTCTGTCAAGATGCAGCGTGTACAATAATGAGCAAAAAAATAACTTTTTTTTTATCTTAGCAGTGAAATAAAGAGTGAAAAATTTAAAGGGGTCTGAATACTTTCTGTACTCACTGTACCAGTTGTTTACTGCATTAGGTGTGCAAGCTGCCATGCTGCTACTCTATCGCATTACAACCTGTAGTCTCAATGACACTCAGGGCCTGTCATTTCTCCCAATCTCTAACAGTGGGGCACATTTACTTACCTGGTACTGTAAGTAAGATCGTGCACCCGATATCCTGCATGTGTCGCTTCCCCGCTCAGGTCCGCCGGAGTTCACCTTATTCTTCCTGGTGCATGTAAGTGCATTGTCTTGCGACACAATTTAAATGTTAAATCCTGCGCTCAGTCCGAATCCGTTGGATTGTCTGATGCCCCCCGTTTTCTGTTGCATGCAAGCCGTCGCGGTTGTGGCAAAATCTGATTGTGTGCGCCACAATAACCTTTTAAATACGGCGCAAATCGGTAATCGTCAGAATATCCGAAGTTTGTGCGGTCCGCAGACCCTTAGTGCGGTCTGCAGACCAGTGTGCTGGTAGCTTTTTGATTTTGGAGAGCCGAAAATAGAAATGGGAAAAGGATATTGACGGCAAGAGGTTATGCATGACATTTCAAAATATAGTATGAGTTAATTATTGCCTTTGTTAGATTTTTTCTTCTTAACTTGTTGGAAACAATATACATGTTTAATGGACATTGGTCAGTAAAGTATCCAGCTTGCTCACTATACCTGCAGGAATGCTGCCTGTGTTTCTATGTCTTTCTATAAATTTTTTCAAGGGCTGAACATTAAAAAGACTCAAAGAACCAAGTAAGAAGCATATTTGTAAAAACCCACTTTTATTTATTCCATGTCAATGAAAACATAAATTCAAGGATTTGAGGAGCTCAACCATACAGTCAAGCTACTTCCCCTTTAAATGGCTGATCTGCACTGAAACTACCAATCTTCGGTTGGACATAATGCTCCCTGGGTTTGAATATTCAAGCATGCATATTCAAGGGCACAGACGTATCCCAATTTGTGCTTATACAGTGGAATATGTCGCTCTGTGCCTGATCTTCCCCCCTGGTGTAGGAGGAGAAGAGAATATTAGTAGCAACCAGTGATTGGTGTCCATGGTGGTTCCCTACGGATATCACTGTTCTTATAATGACAGTGGCATTACTGGGGAATTTCCCTGAGCATGCTCTTAGTGGAAGACATGGGACAATGCAGTACTGCTGCATCCATCCCACACAGACTTCAATGGCCTCCACCAAGCATAAGCATCGCTCAGCCAGAGGCAGCAGAATGCAAAGACATAGCTTTCTGGGTCTATACATCCTGCTTTTTACACATTATATGAAATATACTGGTGCCAGTATTTAAAAAAGGGTCCAAAAGTAATTCAGGGAACTACAGTTGGGAAAGTTTTTCAAAGGTTTGTTAGAGATGCTTTCCTTGATTAGCTTAATGCATATAACCTTTTAACACAATATCAGTAACACAGTATTATGAGGGATTGATCCTGTTAGACCTGGGGGCAGCTGTAAATGTTGTATGTGGACTTTTCCAAGGTTCTTTTCCCGTTAATGCACATAACCTTTTACTGTGGTCAGTCATCTTATTCTAGGTATTAATATTTTTTAACAAAAATGTGTTAATAAATAATATTTTTTTATGTGAAAAGGAGATTTATGTCAATGTATACATTCAGTGTTCATGCCAAGAGCTTTCACTATGCATACGCTGAGTGTATATAAAAGGCCAGGTGTGAACACATCCTGCAAGTGAAAACCACATTGGGGTACATTTACTTACCCATGCCGTCCGCCGATCCAGAATGTCCAACGAGGATTCGGAGTTGCCGCGATTCACTTACAGTATGCGCCCGATTTCTTGAATGTGTTGCTTCCCCGCTGAGGTCCGCCGGAGTTCACCATCTTCCTTCCGGTGCATGTGAGTGCTGATTTTGCGATACAATTTGAATTTTAATTCCGCGGTTTGTCCAAATCAGTCGGGTTGTCCGACGGCCACGCCACCCTGTGTAATTCAGCGCAGAACAGAAATAGTCGGGAAACCCGACAGTATCGCGGTCCGCGGACCATTAGTAAATGTGCCCCATAGTGTTGGCCACTTTATAAGTCCTTCAAATTTTCCATTTCTATTTCACCATGAACAGTAATTTCTGAACAATAATTTCTGAATAAAATGTAATATTTATGCAAATAAATATATAAGTATCTTGGTACAATGGAGACATTGGCATATATGGTACACATGTTTCTTCATGCTATATCTTCTTTTTATAGGCAATGTAATTTATTCTATATATTCAGCGGAGTTGGTCTAGGTAGAAAAATTTAAATAAAGGCACCAGTCGGTGCGACACAAAGATTACTTAACCATAATAATGTACATTTTTCAAAAATTACTCGGACGTTAATAAAAAAATGTAAAATAAAAAGCTTGCAAGCTTATAAAAAGCCGTACGCACTGAGATGGTTTGGGATATGGCAGGCTACTTTTAAAAACACTAGTAAAACTGCAAGTACAGTAATATACACTATGAAAAATGCTTGCATTTTAAAGTGATAAGCCATCACAAAGGTATCTTAAAGAAAATCTAACATCAAATTGAAACCTGATAAAACACAGACTCTTAATCATACTGAGATTTGCTGCTGCAGTGTAACAGCAACTTGTGAAGTCAGAGCAGAAAGGGTTAAATGTAACATCCCCAGATATCATTAGCATTAAAAGTTTATTTTAGAAGGAAGGAGGCCATGTATAACAGAAGATTACCACAATCACAGTGCCTATGTCCTTTGGAATATGAGTAATCACAATACACAGAAACGAAAAAACAAGCGGGACTAGCACACCTAAGATAAGTATAATGAGGGTCAAGGCTATACATATAAACTATGGAACTCACAAGAAAACAGAAGTATGCCACAAGACCAAAAAAATAATATAAACAAACTTTTAATTGATTAATTATACACCACAACCAAAAAACCATAAAAACATTTAAAGTGTAACAAACACACAAACAAAACCAGAAGGGGCCTAGCATGTGATAGTGCTGGTCACCCTACAAACCAACCAGCTCCCTCCTGAGAATAACACCCCAAAATAAAATGTATCTTATAGTGGATGAAATCCATGTATGTGTCAAACTCATAATCCGGAGGAGAAAAACAAAAAGTAACCAGCATCCTCAACAGAACAATACTAAAAACAAGTGCAATGAGGTATATGTACAAGATGGATCCACATATCTACCTCTGCAACAGGGATAGAACGCAAAGTGGGAGGTGAGGGGAAGCTGGGGCACACAGCCCAGTTGTATCGCCACCCAACTGGCTTCCTCAGGGCCACCAGCTTCCCCTCACCTCCCCTTTGCGTTCATCCCGGTTGCAGCATTCTGCGATTTTGTGCGGCTAGGGGGTGTTTATCTCAGGAGGGGAGCTGGTGGTTTTGTAGGGTGACCAGCACTATCACATGCTAGGTCCCCCTGCTGGATTGTTGTTGTGTGTGTGTTCACACTTTAACGTTTTATGGTTTTTTTGTGTTGTGGATTCATATCAATAGAAAGTTGTTTATACTTATTTTTTTGGTTTTTGGACATAACTATTTTTCTATGTAGTTCCATGGATCTATGAGAATGTCCCTAGTTTATCTTGTCTGGCTTGAGGTAGATTTCCTTTAAATACACCAGTAAAGGTGCAGGAATTGGACTTTTCCTGACTAACACCACATCCATGCCAGTTGGGGGACATCCCTGTGTGTGGAGTAGGCTGGACAGGCCGTGCTGGTTATAATGCATCCTAGGTGAAGTGTAATATCAGTCATCAGGGGGGGGGTTGTTATATATAGATCTTTAGTTTGCCCTTGTCATTCTATACTAAGCTTCATGAATAGATAACACAGATAACATAGATACACAGAAAAAGAGAAATTGATATAGAGACATTGGGGCAGATTACTTACCGGTCCATTCGCGATTCAGCGGCGCGTTCTCTCTGAATTCGGTCCGGCGGGATTCACTAAGGTAGTTCCTCGACGTCCACCAGGTAGCGCTCTGCGCTGAGTTCCCCGAAGCCCCGGAATGCCTTGAAGTACACCGGCCTATCCTAGTGAAGGTAGCGCGAGTCCCACACAACTATTTTTTTTTTAAATGCAGCGGTTTTTCCGAATCCGTCGCGGTTTTCGCTTCGGCCACGCCACCCCCAGTTTCTGCCGTGTGTGTGTGCCAGCCGTGCGCCACAATCCGAGTCGGTGCGTCCAAATCCGGGCAATTCAGGGAAATCGGACCGCAAGTCGGTAAATTCTGGTAACAGTCGGGAAATCGCGAATCGGGCCCTTAGTAAATGACCCCCGTTGTCTGACTGAGCAGAGAGAGTTGCACTTTATTATGTACCCTCAAGGTACCTGCTGTAGGGATAGAGTCCCTTCATAGCACTAGATATATATATCTGGGTAAGCAAATTATTGATGAAATTGCTTCTTGCTACAGAGAACAATGAACTGTTTGTCTGATTACTACAAAAATATAATATGAACAAATATCAATGCGCTAATATATTCTTCATTGTTATACAAATAATGAAGTATGGATTATCAACAATGTTGGCTGCTTATTATGTCATTGCGAGTGTGATTTGAGGAAAACCATCTTTGTGGTTACATAACAGCTGGAACCCAAATGTAAACTGGTTTGTTGGAGGAGGCAACATTAGAAATTCACAGGCTATCATGCCTAAAGACACACACTTGGCAGTGATATGGTAAGTAAGTTAAGATGATGTGTTATAGATACATCAATGTTTGAGGCGAGATAATAATTAACAGTACAAACAAGATGATAATCTTGAGACCGAACCATATGCTGTTCTTTCCGATTGGACCATGAAAGGCTTAAGAGATTTTTTTTTTTTTGGAACCTATTTAGACAGAAAGATAGAAACTAATAATTGCCAGAGGGGGAAATTATGTGCTGCAGCTCAGATCAATATATAATAACATATAAGTACATACGAATAATAACAGACATCCAATCGTTAGACATAACTATACAACATATATACAAAGTTTATAATCACCATGAATCACATAAAAAATGACAGTAAATTCCTGACTCAGTGTCATCCACAGCCCAAAACCTTTTTATAAAATAATAGCTATTAGTAAATGGATGTGAGATTACTAAAATTAACTCTGCATTTTCATTATGATGTAGAAAATCTCCATTAAATAAGTTCAGCTGATGTAGTATTGATATTGATTCTGTCCATCATATCTGTGTGTCCATTAGTACTGAGAAATTTGCTGCATTTTTGAGGCTTCTCCACCCTATCCAGCTGCCTGATTGACAGATTTTCCTAGTCACTGAATCAGACAATCTGAGTTGAAAGCTGTCACTCATGGATTGTATGACATGAAAGCACAGCAAGTAATAAACTGTACATTTCTCTTAAACTACAGGCCAATACAAATTGACAGAAGTCTAAAATCAGCATGTCTGTCTCTACCTTATGCATCTCCTCATAGACAGCAGCATAAATGCAGTGATGATTCTGAGGTAATACCAGATATTTTTTTTTGTAACTGATGTACATCAATAAATCAAATTAGTTATTTTCATAACTTTTATGGAAATTTACTTTTGTCCACAATACAAGTGCCTCCATAGCTTTTTTCTTTCTGCTTCTATAGGTCACATATGTAGGATTTGACTCTGTTATGCTAAGCAGTTTCAAGAGGTAGCACATTTGGTGTCTCCTTTGATTGTTACTCCCATATCTGGTTGCCTTCTTTTTACTATCGTATTCATCGTGAAAGCAGCAATATTTTATAGGTCTATACTAGAGACTTACATGGGTCCTATGAAGAAATCTGGAAAATGAATGATGTGAGACAGGGGAATGGAATCTGGCCGAGGTAGACTTAAATGCCTTATTCCCTGTGAGGTAAGGCAAGTTTATTGTAACCTTTAAAGGCTTTATTGCACTGTTAGTTGCCTTGTTTTATTGTTGTGGAATAGCAGAGATGTAGGAGAGCTGATTGTGATAGAACAGAATAAATACTTTATTATCCCCATGGTGGAAATTGATTTTGTCTATGTTCATTGCGTTTAATATGCACTCTCAGGATACTCATCTCTCAATATGTCTCTTCTCCTCTTGTTTCAGATGCTAGTTCAATGTTCAGAGATAAATGAAAGGCTGTATATAAACCTGTGCTGCCTGATACTCAACCACATGTCAGCTTCACTCACAGAACCTAGAAGGATCATAATGGGGTCGATTTCTTCTCGCGTTTTTTTTGCGACAGGTTATAACGAATTTTCCGTTTTGCGCCGATTTTCCCTAGTATGCCGGATTTTGGCGCACGCTGGTCGGATATGTGGCGCACAGCGATGGATTCGGAAAAAAAAGCGCATTTTTAAAAAAAAAGTGTCGCATCAGACATGCTCCCTCAACGTGACCTGCGTGCACGACGTACGGAGCGAACTCGCCTACTTAGAATCCGCGCCGGACCCGAATCCAACCGCAGAGACCGCGGCTGGATTCGCGAAAGGACCGGTAAGTAAATCTCCCAATGTGTCTGCAGAGAGTCTCCCGCCCACACCTCTGACCAGCCTCACACGGGAGTGATAAGGAGCTAGAACCAATAAAACTGAGTAAAATCTGTACAGTAATGGTGCTAAACAAATATATTATTGTGTTACATCAGTAGGGATAGAAATTTGAGAATTTTCTTTCTGGGCCAAACCCCTTTAAAGGACACCTGTCATCAGGTCTCTGCCACTATTTTGTCACACTAATACCTGCTGGAGCAGCCTCACAAGGATTCCATCCCAGCGTTTATCTAGTCAATTACTACATTATCATATGTCTTAAAACCATTTTCTTTATTAATGTAAATATGCTGGTACATAGGTCAGAGGCAGAGTGATTGTCACCACTGTTACCCTCCCCCCTACCTCTCCCTGCTCTGTCCTTTGTGAATGTATAGTAAGCTTTAGTGTTCTGTGCTTATCTGCTGGAATGGCTATCTCCTATACACATGCGTGACACACAGACTCAGCTACAAATGATCTGACATCTGACATTGTTTGCTCTAAAGATGGCTGCCTGGAGCTGTTAGACTTCTTTCACATAAACACACCCAGCTGCCAGGGGCGTGACCTACCAGCACGGAAGCACATGGAGGCGAGCCATTACACCCGTCCATTAACAGGCTGTCAGTCATGGCACTGGGGGTGTGGCGTGTGCCCTCCCACTCAGAATAAGCTGGACAGCTCTAAATATGATAATGACTAATTGGAATCGTACAGCATCGATTTGCATACAACTTGTATGGACCATATTGCTTAGTTTACAGGCATGTAGAGGGACAATGAAAGGGATAAGGCAATGCTTCTTAATGACAGTTTATTGACAATATATTTAGTTTTAGGGGGTATATTTGCCGGACAGGTTAAAGTTATCTTGTGGTTAAAATGTAGATTTCTAATGTAGAAAACCTATATTTTCAATACTTATATTATTAGTTCTTTGCTACGCGACATCTACATCAATTGCATGTACTGATGAGAAGATTGCCCTCATGTATACTCCTGCTCGTTATGACCATCTAGGGGGTTGGAAGGTTTTTTTGTAAGCCCAGAATAATGTATAAATGAGCCTGAGATTCTCCAGCCGATATTCACCGAGCGCTCTTGACTCGTGGGCTCATTAAGTATTCAAGCACCCCACTCATTATTCAGTATCCTTGTCCTTCCCGCTATGATGCGGATAGGTAGAGGCACCCGCTGTCTCACGATCCTGCACAGCTGGCTGAAAGTATGATCACAATGACTGTAGGGTTCCACTTGTAGGACTCTCACTGATTAGTCAAGTGGAAAGGTTCTCTGGGTTCCCACTTTTGGATGAATCCACAATTTCAGCTGATCACTGCATTTCCTAGCCGCCAATAGAGCCTAAGGCTACATTGCTCACAAACATAGCGGGCTTGATAGCCCACACCTCAGCTGGAGAGGAGAAGGGTGAGGAGAGAGAAGGAATGCACAGTGAGTGTCTGTCTGCACCTATGCAAAATGTTTTTATAGTATTTTCAGAGTGTCTTTGAAGTGATCATTCAATGGACATCCAGCAGGATTGTTGCTATAGATGATAGTCATTTTCGCTGATACTGCAGTGAAGGAAAAGGGAGTACAAGTCTACACTCTGTATTTATTGAATTTTTGTGTTAAAAGTACTGGTGTGATATGTCTCTCATACGGCTTTATTAAACTATACATGTGCTACCATCAGAAAGATAACTTTACTTGTCATATGTTATTTACATCAATTGATCCATTTGCCTGAAGACAGGTATGGGGAGTTATAAGTTAGTTAATGAAATAATTTTGTTTCAGAATTTTAATATGCACCTTTCTTTGAGAGATGAGTGGACCCAGCTTAAAACTATAATTCGGCTCCATACTCTACCTATCTTTAAGATTAAGTCAATCAAGAGCGGGATTGGGTGGGTCTAATACCTGGCAAAGCCTGAGAAACAGACGTGCTGAGCCGCTAAAAGTCACGTTAGGGGTATATGGCGCTCAGCTCTCATGAATTAAAGGAAGCTAGAGTGCATTACTACTCGAAAAAAGCCACACACATTGGGTAAACCTGCCTGCTATCTCACTCCCCGTACAAGACATTTGAGGCACTACCCAAAAGCAGTGTGCATTGTGCACACAGAGCCTTCGCGAGAGCGGCGTCAGTGTGACCAGGGGCCAGATCCGTCCCTGACTGTGCCAACTGGGCGGCCGTATCAGTGCTGGCCCCAGACATACTCACATACTGAGCCACAGGATTCGTGCAGCACTGACCTGACAAAGCGGAGGTCAAACCGATACTATCGCTACTTAGTACCTGGTACTATACCTTCAACTAGTTATATGCTTATAGTGACTAGATCAATAGATAAAGATGACAAAGTATCAGATGACAAGTCACAGCAGGGGACACACGCCCAGGTTATAACCCCGGTGTTCCAGTCTTATCTCCTCTGACTGTGTTCTTTTTTATTATTGTTTTTTTTTTTTGGATTTCAGTGCAACTAGCGCACAGACTGGAGAGAGCCCTCTCCATCAGCCTTGGCGTTTGCTGGCATCTAAAAGTGATTAAAAAGGCTGCTACACTTCTGTCGAAATGGAAGCATGTGAAACGTCATTAAAACAACGCAGAAAGATGGAAAAATGAAGAATTTAAGATATATCTTGTACTGGAGTTTTCTAGTTTTGTAAAAGTATGCACTATTAATAGAACGGGTATACAACAAATTTGGAATCCCTCGCACCACTCCCCGCGACCTGACAGGAGACCGAATGAAGTAGATCATTTCATTTAGAAGCGGCACAGTTGAAGAAACCGTGCGAATCCAATGGTGTTTTGGTCACCATTTTCAATGCAATTGGAATTTTTCCCGCTTACCAGTAACTGCGCATGGATATAAATTACCTCAATAGGAGTGGCAATTGTTTATGGAGAAAACAGCCATACACAGCCTTTTGCATGTAAAAAAAAAAGTTGATAGATTTTTGAAGATGCGGGAGTAAAAAATAGAAAACTCTTTAAAACCAAAAAGGGTTGGCGTAGGGGTTAAAAGTGTCGACAATTGTGCGACCCACAAAATTCTGCAAGGTTAAGGGGTGCTCAGTCAGGAACCCTCGTGCGCCATCTCATTAACATGCACAAAGTCCGAGTAAAAGTGTAGTTGCCACGGCGGGTTAAAGCAGTCCACCAATAAAAGTTGGGTGCACTTTATCGGGGCAGTGACAGGTTACTGAGAACAGGACACCACAAATATTAGAATCTGGAAACTAACTAACACTACACCCGAACAAACTGCACCAAAGGTTTTCTAGTAAATGTGGGCCAATATGCTGTTATGTATTATACACAATAAGTAAGCATGCGATTGAAAAGTGCTATAAGGAGGATGAGTACTGCAATCTTTTCATCTGACCACTATTAAGGTGATCGCAACATCCAATGAGGCAACAAGATCACCCCTGTATCAGCTCAACGATGCTTCACTTTTTGAGAGCGATTTTGTAAGACTCATTATACTGGTGGTGTACTTTTATTCTCCCTTTTGATATCTATTAACACTACAGACTACCTACGTGTTATTTATTTGTATTAAATGAAAAAAAAAAATGGTCATACTCTCAAAAATTATAAAGAAGTAGTTATGTTTTCGAAAACGTTTGTGCCTGAGTGTAGACTGACCTTAGATACTGTGTGTTCTTATATGAATGTTTGCCTCCTAAAGGGTGTACTAGCGTCTTCTTTTCAGGGTATGAAACAAGATGATAAGCACAATAACAAAGAATATCACCCTTATGCTTGACAACCAAAAATTAACTTCTTAATAACCCTTCCTTAATTAACTCTCAAACTACCTGAATTTAATGCATGAATGTCATTGTAACTACCATTTATATTAGGCATCATTGAGCCGCTCAATCTCTTATGTTAGCTAACAGAACTTCCTCAATGAGCCATTCTTGTCCGCGGTATCTAAAATGATCTATATATACTAATCGTACGTGTGGGGGGAGCATGACCGCAATGACTGCCCGCGTACTTATTTCCAGTGCCGACAAAAATCTGCCATTACTCACCACAGATACTAACGACGGACCGATTTCTGGCTACTCGGACACCCCCGGAGCTTCTCTTAGAATAGACAGACAAAGAGATTCAGAAAACTGGGGGAATTGGATATAAATTGTATGGAAAATCATGCATAATTTTTTATATACAAACAATAACATAATTTCCGCGAAAAGGGAATACCCTTTACATATGCCCTATACCTGTGAGGTTTGCGACGGAAATTTGGAAACTTATTTAAAGCATAAGGGCTCCCTATAGTGAATATGTATTCCTCTCCACACACAGGCATTCTGTAGGATAACTGCTAGTATCAGCGCATAATTCCAGCACCCCCTCATGCAACTGCCAGCGATACATTTAACAGCGGGAGCAGTAAAGCCCGTGTGGGCATGAACTGCGTTATTGACCAGCTGTACGTCCCCTTCCCACTGCAACTTTTACCCTATACTGATCAGAACCCTCCAGCACACCTAACACCAAAGAATTTGTCCTTGTTTATAATGCAAGGATAATTAATTTAATAACCATCTACTATATAGAAATCAAGACAGTCTTTACTATTGCATTATGAAATAACGTGTCTCAGGGCTTATTAGATGTTGAGCAGATCATTTTGCTTCTGGACTTGTAAACCAGCTGCATCCATGTTGTCATAGTGGACAGCCAGAAATTTATTCATCACACCCATAGTCCAGTCACTGAACCAATTGATTCTATTTAAATTACTCTGCACCCTGAAAAAAATTTTTTTCTAGAAAATAATTATAAGAGAAACTGTCAGGATTTCACATTTTGATAGTAATAATAACATTCTTAGTCCAATCAAGAGGACTAGCGTAACACTAGTCTATAAGTTTAACGACTCCCCTTCTGATACAGACGATACCGCTTCTCTGAGAAGTGTGTCTGGACTGACAAGTATAATAGTATTGAGAAGTAAATCATCTTATGTTGCAAGTTTATAAACGTTTCAGCTATCAGGGATCTAGACTACGTGTTTTAGTAAATGCGCAACAAAAAAACCCACAGGACTGCTACAAGCGGATTACTACAAAAGTGTACCCACCCATAGATGCACATTTTCCAGTAGGACTAATGCATTCATTTCCATTACAACATCTAAAAGCCACCTCAACTGTAATACCAATTCCGCTCGTATGCATTATCTGCTGCAAAACATTTCGATAATTTATTGCTATGTGGGATGCAAATCCAGAAGCTTAAGTGGTTACCCCTAAGAATGATGAGACCCCACAGATCACGACAAGAGAGATCACTGGATCATTGGCCTAACTTGCTGATCGTGGGGACTGGTCTCAGTGATGAGACCCAACAGATCACCAAAACAAGCGGACGCCGATGGGTCTACCACGTACTCACCGTTGACGAACCCTCGTCGCTCGTCAAGAACAGAATGTGTGAGCAGAGCGCTGGTGCACATGAGCATTCTGCCTCATTAATCTCTATAATACAGCCTCGACAGAACTTCCGGTTGCCAATTGTATAGACATTTACTTGGCAAGACCAAGTATCTAACTCCGCAACCGAAATCTTTGGGGGTTGGTAGAAATTCAACTGGTTCAGAGCACAAAAACACAACTTTTACGATACTACATCTAGAAAGAATTGTGTATGGGCAGATGAGACCTTAATATGTTAGAAGACAGAGCATGCTATTGAACTGCCATTAATACATTTGTATTTGCATTCAACCAACAAACCTATTTCTCGATAGACTACGTACCCTCAAAAGATAGTTTCTTTAGAGACCTGAGCTGCCCAAAATACAACCAAACCCAACCATTTAACTCCGTGTGCCAACATGACATTAAAGCGAAACCTGTCATCAGGTCTTGTAGCTAATCCTGTCACCACCAATGCCTCGTAGAGGAGCTCACAAGAATTCCATCAAGTCTTTTATTTAGTCAATTCAAACAGTAATCATTAATAAACTAATCTTTTCTGTATTATGTAGAGAAAGCCTTTTTTTTTGGGCACATGGATGACAGAAGTGATGCGCAATGATATTTGATAAAATGAATAGAACGTCACATAGTTCCAAATTGATATAATTAAAATGTTGGCGAAACTGCCCAAAAAAATATATCTTTACATAGTCCATATGCCCAAAGTGTGCAAAAAGTCATTAGCCTCAGAATTTGCGCAAACTGGAACATTTTTAGTAAAATTTAATAAAGTATCATTTTTTTTAATTACTAAAAACTAATAAAATCTGATAATTTGGTTTTCCCTGTGATCGCCCCCCCCCCCCCCCAACATCGACCCCAAATAATAAAAGAGGAAGTGTTACATATTAGAGCACAGAATGAAAGCCGTAAAAAACATAAGCCCACTAAGAATATGCAGACAAATGCAACTGTGAATTTTTTCAGTTTATCCAGCTCCACCAGACTATTAATAGCGACGCCACTAAAAGTAACAAAGCCCCTTATAATCTAAGTTATAGAAAAGTAGAAAAGTTATGCTTTTGGAATGAGAGTGAGATAAAAGAAGAAACGCAAAAAAACGCAAAAAAGAGTCTTCAAGGGGTATTAAGCAGCTAGCCTTATTTCTATCCTCATGCCACGCTTACACTCATATTGGGGTCTTCAGGCAAGACATAATAGTTAAAAAAAGTAGCGAACAAATCAAATTATCATAGTAGCATACCCTCCAGGTACCTCTGAACAGGAAAGAGGTGTGGAGCCAGCGAAAGCGGAGCTCCAATTACATTAGACCCTGCCCACATAATCTCCTCCGCCTATTCCGTAGTCCCAGAGACCTTCAACCAAAGAGAGTCAATGCTGGCTAGGGACATTACATTAAAAATTGGTTTATGTGACTCCCTACAAGGTATATGGTCATAGTGATTAATAAGATCCTAAAGCTCTCATCCTAACATCGTGATATCTGATGTTAAAAGTTTTACAAATAGAAGAGTTGTAAGACACCGCATAGCAAAATGATATTATTGCAAAATGCGGTTTTGAATGTTAAAAATGGTTACATTTCCTTCGATGTTGGTTCATTGTGATAAAAATAAAGTAACTAGAAAAATAAATTAGGGGCTACCTAGAAATGTTAATTGCAGCTCTGTTTTACTGCAGCGTACAACGAAAGGGGTAGGCTTATATGTAGGGGTTGTTATTCTTTATAGCGGCCATTATTCAAGGCCACAAGAAGACGGGCTGTGATTTGAGAATGATCTTCTGCACAAATTTCCTCAGATGACAAAGCATATGAAGCTTTGGATAGGAGCGGTGGGGGGGGGTGACAGGGAAACCGACATCCTATAAAGAATGAGGAATGAGACCATAGCCACCGGAAGCATGGGCTACAATATTGAAAAGTAACGAAGTAAGAGATCTATTGATTGTAGAATTTATTTATGGCCATTCATTAATATTTTATTTTACTATAATAAGAACATTTTATACTTAAAAAAACTGCTGGTGTGTTTGTTTATTTAACATTCCGTCAAAACAAAAAATATAATTGAAAAAATTATAATGTACCACATGCAACCTAGCAAAAAGACAAATCTATCCACAAAAACTACTTGGCAGCTCGTTATGACAGGCCAAATTGAGTAGGACCTAATTTGCGTGGTCCATTTTGAAACACTACTCCATGGTATAATCTCTTATTCTTGCTTGGTCTTCGTATACGGGCAAGTGGCCTACATAACATGGGACTAGCTAGCAGTCACTGCACATAGCGAATCCTTTAAATAAGATATCTGTTTTAGTACACTAAAAACCTTGCTGAATTGGTGCAGAGAAGTATATAATAGTAATTCTAGGAAAAATGTAAATATTCATAAAAGTCTATCCCTTAAGGGTAGCAACTTCAAAGCAACAAATTGATAGTGATCATGTTGCAGAAGAAAGACAAGAGAACAAGAAATCGGTTGTGAGCCGTCGATTCATGTGTACAATCAACATATTAGTTGTTTGATTGTCTTGGAGAGAGTGATTAGACAATAGGGACTATTAGACCTGTTTATGTAAAACGAGACCAGAAGAGATCTGAAATATGTGCCCACAAAGCAGGACACCTAGATACAGACTTAGGATGTAGAATAAGAAAATGCCGCCTTTATGAAGAGCCACTACGTCGTTGAAACGTGTGCTGAACCTATTTAAAGAAAAGCTTAGGAAAATACTCAGTGCTCGTTCCTAACTACCGACCTTGATCTTTGTTATCTTTCATATATTCCAGTCTATGATTATGATTAGGACATAACTATTGATTTGCGTATATATAGTACACCAAACAAAAATTCCAAGTGCAAGTTTTAAGGATCAGCTGTCTAGGAATAACTATAAGTGGCGATATGCTATACCGGCCTACCATTGTCTGTATTCTTACAATGGAGGCCAGGAAGAATGATATGTTAACATAAATTTAGTTTAAAACAAAGTTTTGAACCAGATACAGCAAGTACGCAACATCCCATAGTGACATGCTACACCCCCACCTTGTTGCAACGTGATACATCCGGAGGCTCTAAGGCCTCTTGAATTTACTGAGGGCGAGTGGCAGCTCGAAGTGCTGTTAGTCTAAAACCAGAATAAAATGTTACTAGGTTTGCAAAAGAAAACGCCGGGCCACATGAGCGTGGAACGCTTATCTGCAGCCCTATACCCCCCTCGCGGAGAAGAGCGAAACAGTGATACATCATCCCACTTAATTGTCTTCTAACTTTGCCAATTTCACTTAATTTTTCATATATTGAAGAAGTATATGAAACCCTCTGCATCTGTAGTTGATTTAGGGAAGGGTGATGGAATATGCTTTGTAATATGTATAACATCGTTTGTTTGAGTAAAGAGTTACTCTTTTTAAAAAAACACTTTAATTGGAAATACAAAAAAAGCTTATTTTTTAACATTGTAGTCAATAATTGCCAAATTTATACTATTAATTATTAAAACTATGAGTATCAAGATAAAAGTTTTACATGTCCTTGAACAAAACAAAGTTAATTTGGTATGATATGTAAAGGCTTTTCCAGAGATACCTTCATTTAAAGAAAGGGCATCGCAGAAAGTCACAAAATTGACCAGGGCTCCTTCTAGGCACTAATGCCCATCTGATACTGAAGGTTAAACCCAATTTGCGCAGTCTATGACAGGTTATTAATACCAGATTGGCAGGGAGTAATGAAATCCAGGATATTTTAGTATGGTTAGCTTATGATAGAATCTATGGTGCTCTGGCCAACTTCTAATTTACAACTCTATGGCGCTTATGTTACTAAGGCGTTCACGGGCACACTTTCGTTGTTTGCTACCGACGTTTTCGCCGATTTGAGCCACTGAGACATTGCCCACATGTGATCGGATTGTGGCGAAGGCGCTGCGCCAAGCTGTTTCAATGTGACAGAATCAGGGGTCCCGGAGGGCTGCCATCCAGACGATCCCGACTGATTTGGATGAGCCGAAGGATTTACCTTTCAAATTGTGTAAGCAAGATCAAGCACTTACCTACACCTGGAAGAGTAGGTGAACTGCGGTAGCAGACATAAGCCAGGTAAGTAGAACACATGAGGATACGCGGCGCACAATCTTAGAGGAGAACTCCGCGGGACGGGTAAGCTAAAATTGTGCCCATAGTATGTTATGAAGTGGCAGGAAGCGAATTACAGACCTCTCTAGAATGGCGAGAGCTGCAGAACATTTACATGCTGAGAGTGGCAATGCTGAATAAGTAAAGGGTCCAGAGAAAGAACCTCAAACTTAGGAGATAGATTGCTGTCTTTAAAACCGTTCAAATGAGCCAATGTTATATTTTAATATGCTGTGAAATTTAGAATAGCTGTAAGTTCTCAGTGGGGAATTTTGTCATTTAGGTTAAACCCTAAAATATAAACTGATCGAGCTACATAAGATTATTTAGGCGGTTTTTTAAAGCTCGTAAAGCTTTATTAAAAAATTGTCTGCAAAAAACTTCATAAATGTGCCTTACTTTTGAGAGAAGAGATGCTTTTTTACCTTTTTCAGTGTTGTGATGTACTTTTCTGTCACTCTTTCAGGTTATTCAGCTGGGCAAACGACAAGGCTTCCTCTCAATCGAGCTATGTTCGCCATGTACGCGTCACATTCCACGCCAGGGGGAATCATGCCGTACTGCCACGTTTTTTTTTACCATCTATGGGTTTTCAAAGATGAAGTGACTCTTAGCTTGTTTTACATTTTCTGGAAACAAGTGCTAGGAAGAAAAGATCTGGTCCATGAACGAGTCACTAAAGGTGCTTGGCTGAAGCTGAAATCACACCTAAACAAGCCTCTGACTTGCCAAGGTAGAGATATATTGCACCAATGAAATATTTACATATAGACTAGAACCTATAGTGTTCTGATTCAATGAATGAATTCTGTCATCCTCCAACTAGTACCTTCTGATATAAGAATGATAGTTGCTCGTAATCTCTACTACGTTTTTGCAATACTGGACGGGGCCGCCTGGACCCATGTCTTCGTCCAGATAAGCCCCGTGCCTCCGCCCCGCCCGCATGGCCCAATGTCCTGCTACCCTCGATCTGCGCTCATGCCGTCCTCCTTCTCGTTGATCGTGGAGCATACCTCTTCTAGGGCGCGCGACCCCTCTCAGAAGATTGTAAAGGGCCAATGCGGCCACCTGTGTCCTTCCAGAACCTCCTATTTTATCCAGCCTCTCCCCACACCACCTGCCCGGAGATCTTCGGTGCTTAGTGCCATCAAAAAACTATTTCCCTGATTCCCACGAGTCCTAACATGTGATTTGTTCCTTTTAACCGGTTCCATTGTGACTATGATCTGATTACCCGTTGCGTTTACCTGTTGTACGTTCCCGCACTCTGATCCTGTGCCGGCCCCGTAATTCCTGACCTTCTGCCTATCCCCAACTATGATTCTGCAATCCCTGTTGTACCTATGCCTTGTCTGCCACCTGAGACAAGAGCCACACTGTAGCGAACGACCTGGTCCCTTCGCAACAGCATCAGCAACCCTTTTGCGGCGGGCTCTGGGGAAAACTGGATGCCGCTTTACATTCCCTGTTCCCAGGTGTTGGATTACGTCATTGCCTCAGTGGTCCAGTGGAGTTCCAATATCCCTGAGCCTGACAATAACATTGACAATCAGTGTGTCTATTCAGTGTTGGATTTCTAGGCTGTTGGAACGAACACCAATACACCTTGTCAAAGAGAATTTACATGAAAAGAGCACAAATACGTTTGTAATGATGAAAGATGCTCTATTATTGTCTGTTTAATAGGGAATACTAGTATATATACAATAAATTCTATATACATTATAGAAGGATGTTTATCTTTCTGGGAAAGTAAAGAACATTACTTATACAAGAGATATATTTTCCTAATAATATCCCTAACTTCTATATGGCTAGGTGTTAGCAGTAATAGGAAGACACCCATGTCAGCAAAGTAACAAACACAACCTGTCACATTTGTTAGTGGTGGTATGGCATGGCAACACTAGACATTCAGTATTATGTTAAATTTCTTTAGGATCTGCCAGCACAAGTTATATGTTTTTTTATTACTTATGTAGATGTTTTAATGTAAATTACTATGTTTAAAACCCTAATGAACTTCCAAAATACTTTCGGCATCATATTTCATCCACCAGGTAGCATTTGCTAGTTTGGGTTGTAAAAGTTTTTGGGACTGTGGTCTTGCCAGCACTTGATGACGTTCAGTAAGAATTGGGAAATTGCCAAAAGCTGGTAGACATGATTTCATATTGTACAGAATGAATGCCAGATTCACACGGAGGCTTAAACCAGAACAGGGATGGAGAGCCAATGTGGTTTGAAGCTTTGTTTTTCATTCCATTATTAATTGCATAAATAAACTACGTATAAGACTTCGGTAATATAGCCGACAAGATAAACAAGGTACCTAAATTTTATCACACAAGAAATGTCCGGAAAACAGCTATGACTCGGTAATAGTGCTATTGGGAAGGAAAGCAGCCACCACTCTATAATAAATGTAGTGTGGTTTCCCCTTACAATAAAATGTTCACACTAGAGTCATTCCCCTGTTAGTGAAATGTCATAGCAGAGTTCCCACATGTGTATGTCCACAATCAGAGTGCCCCCTTTATCCACAAATAGTGCCCCCTTAGTGTCCCACAGCCACAGTTCCCCTTAAAGTTACGTCCACACAGCAGAGTACCCGTATAAAAAAATAAGTTAGATATCACTCTCCGGCGTCCTCTCTCCCGTCCTACTAAAGGACGTCTTCAGAGTTCCCCGATTCGGGAGGCAGATGCACTTATGCCGATATGACTCGGCAGAGAAACGAAAGTGTCATATGGCGAAATATGACGTCTATTTCTGTGCTAACATATTATGTAACCAACTATATTTTTAATTTATATACTCGAGTATAAGTCGAGTGGGGCTTTTTCAGCACAAAAAATAGTGCTGAAAAGTCGCTTGTATATGAGTAGCTATGAGTAACTTGTCTTTGCCATTACTGTGCCTAAAAAAAACTCACCTGAAATTTCCTTTAGACGCATTTATCTAGTATTTTAGACGTTCTTAGACACGTGTATGACAAAGGCTTGATAGTTCAGGGGGTATGAACTTTTTTAAAAAGAGCAGCAAAAATTTTGGGAATGTCTCAAAAAGAGCTGCATCTTTTTGTAACAAACAAGCTGCAAAGTAGGACATAGACCACGCTTTTAAGTATGCAAGATTTATCAGACACTTTGTAAATCTTCCACAATTAAGACTTCATAGACCACTATGTGGAAAATTTACCAAGCATGTAGTCCCGCTTCCCCTGCTAAACATCAAACCGAGATAACAGTGATATGATGAAAGAATCCTGTCTCCGACATGTGGTCAGTCCACGACAGTTTGAACTATGCCCTAGAGTTAGTGCCGCTAGTGCTTTATAGAACTGCAATTGGTCAATCTTATTATTACCAAGATAGGAAGGTTTCATGCATATATAGCGATTGCCTATCACTAGCATGCCACATTCACTCTATTCACTGATGAGAATTGGTTAATTATCTATTGATGATTTATTAAAGGTTGTTTTTTTTCAAAATTTTTAATTTTATTAATTTTACATTCCATAGAGAATAAGCTTCAATGGTCTGTGATGTTATTGGCTGCTTATGTTACTTTTTTTGTAAAACATATTTATTGACTTTTTCCAAACATAAGAATGAAAGAAATACAACAACATAGGTCAGCTCATAAACTTCTGCACAAAAAAGTAACATAGCAATGTCATAGAATATTGTACATATTCTTCCTTAAAACTAAACTCAGTTTATATTGTGTGTACTAGTTTTTTTTATTATATGTCCATGCCATAGATATAATGGCATTTTAAATAATTATAATAATGTACAGCAATAATAATCATAGATAGACAATATCCTTTTTACCACTACCTGTGTGTTTATTTTGTTATACAGATAAGTTGCCTCCAATTCCTGGGAAATGTACTTTGAAAAAGATGATTGTGGATTTCAAAAGGAATGCAAAGACGTGGATTCTGGCATAGGATACGGGGGGCAACACCTACAATCTTACACAGGTCCAAGGGGAGATCACATTCTGGGGTAGTGAGTCCTGGTGTTAGATTTAAAGTGATTTGAACATGAGTGTGAAATGAAAATTATGAAATTATGAAACTAATAGAAGAATACTCTGATGTTTACATGTTTTATATACAGTATGTTAATATCAGCTTATTTTACTCTTTGTTGGTTTCTATCTCATTAAATTTTAATAGGATTATTTATTATTTATCTTATTTTTTTTTCTCAAGGATACTGATAGTACATTGAAGCTACCAACATGGTTTTGGACAAAAATCACGTCTTATCTCACGGCCACTTCGGCAATTATGGGAAACAGTGCTTGACTTTCTTTACCACATGTATGGAGCTGGTACTGGACTGCTCAAGTATATTTAAGAGAGGAAAGCCGCAGACACAAGGAGAGTCTTCTGGGTCTAGAAGAGGCGAACAAAGCATCAGTTGGTTAAGAGCACAGATAGAATATGAGAGTGAAAGGCAACATGAGGTAAGACACAAGGTGGAATTGATTTTGACAGTTTTACAAGGAGCATACCATGTGATCTCCTCAATTACAGATGGCATTAAATTGCAAAGGATTGACCAAACTCATAAAGTGTCTGCGCCGAACACACAAAGGCTGGGTACACACATGATTTACTGCTGTGGGGCAGTGGCAGCAGAACTATAAGCGGATAACCTGCAGCAAATTGACAGCATAGTGGATGGGATTTATACAACATTCGTCTACACGCTGTGTAAAAAGCCTGCAATATAAATTGATTTCATGTGGTGCTCAACGTTTGCATTGTAATTCTATCCCCAGTGTAGATAAGTGGCTGAAAGCTATGGCACAAACCCATGTTTTTTTTTGCCACAGTCATAATCATTGCTGAATGTCATCTACAAACACACTGCATCCTCCATCTTTTCCTTTTTTTTGACACAAACTAAATTATATTTGTGCAATACCACCTTAGGACCTGCAATCATTAAAACTTTTGCAAACTCAATGGAGCCAATAGGGGTCATTTACTAAGGGCCCGATTCGCGTTTTCCTGACGTGTCACCCGAATATTTACGATTTGCGCCGATTTCCCCTGAATTGCCCGGGAATTTTGGCGCACGTGATCGGATTGTGGCGCATCGGCGCTGGCATGCACACGGTGGAAATCGGGGGGCGTGGCCGAACGAAAACCCGACGGATTCGGAAAAACCGCTGCATTTAAAAAAAAAAAAAAAAGTGTCGCAAGACCAGCGCCACCTGGTGGACGTCGGAGGAACTACCTTAGTGAATCCTGGCTGGACCCGAATCCACCGCAGAGAACGCGCCGCTGGATCGCGAATGGACCAGGTAAGTAAATCTGCCCCAATGTATCAAGCCCTATACGGCACATTTCTGTCACCAAAAAGTAAATAAATTGGACCTACTTGCAGAAAATGTAACATTTAAAATGTAAACATTTAAAAGATTAGCCCCACACGCAGTGTGGTTAACTCTTTCAATAATCTCTTTATGTTGTCATCTTGTCCCATCAGAACTTGCATGTTTATATTCATGCATCATATGTAATAATATGAATTTTCCTTTATGTAGATTGTGTTTGAAGCCATTCGTGGAGTTTCTATAAGAAGTGATGTTGCGCTTGATGACATTACATTTCAGAACAAACCGTGTGGAGGTAAAAATTGCATTTAGAATATCTAGCCATACTACAGTTTGGAGAGAAATTATGCAGTATTACTTGTAAGCTACATACTTTCAATGTTGTTCAGTCATCGTGCCTTATGTCATTTTTATGAATGAGCATGCAGCTATATATCCTGCAATAATTAGGCCACTCTCACATGCAGTATTGCATTTTCAAACACAGAAGAGGGGCTTGGCCCAAGTGCCTGTACATTTCCACCCAAAAACTTACAAATGTTTTGTAAAATGCAAATGCCAAACAAATGGTCCTCATTCCCAATCACAAGCATTGCAGTGTTAATGATTGTGAGCGCAGCCTAAGTGTTTCTGAATGACTTCTCAAATCCATACAGAATAGGCAGATAAGAACAGGAGGCTAAAGATTAAAGGGGTATTCCCACAAAGACAAGTTTTATTAAATGTACTCAGGATAGCAAAATAACACATTCTCTAATTCACTGTTATTAACAAATATACAGCATTTCACAGATATAATTCCAACCTGTTTCTATCAGTCCTTGGATTCCTGTGTGACACAGTGCTGCTGATTTTCTCTCTCTCTCTGCTCTGTGCCTGTAGCCACGCCCCCCTGCAGCACAGCACGGAGTTCACAGACACTTATCACTTCCTGCCAGCACCACATCATGAGGAAAGAGAAGCTGCAAGCTACAACACTAGGCAGATAAGTGATCCGGGGCAAAGGGGAGGCAGGCACATATAATGTAAAAGTCTGTCAGCCTCTGTCTATTATGCATCTGTTTAATAGGCATCTCATCATCTCTGATCTGTTTCATCTCTCCTTCTATGTGTCATTGTGTTAGTACAATGTCAGAAGCCAGATGAAACTAAAGAGATCATAATGGGGCACATTTACTAAGGGTCCGAACAGAGCATTTTTGTCGGGTTTCCCGACTTTTTACCGTTTTGCCCTGAATTGCCCAGGTTTTTGGTGCACGCTATCGGATTGTGAAGCATTGACGACCGGCTTGCATGTGACTGATTCGGACAAACCGCGGAATTTAAAAACGAAATTGTGTCGCAAGATCAGCACTCACATGCACCGGGAAGAAGAAGGTGAACTTCTGCGGACCTCAGCGGGGGAAGCGACACATTAGTGAATCGCGGCAGACCCAAATCCTCATCAGACAACGCACAGCGGGGATCGGGACGGGTAAGTAAATGTGCCACAATGTGTCTACTTAGAGAGTCCCTGCCAACACCCTGGGATTTTGCACTGACCAGCCTAGCGGATTGAGATTTGAGAATTTTCTTTCCCCTTTAAATGAAATCTACTATTAAAGTCAAGGATGATAAACAAGTGGCACTTACTCATAGATCCAGGTGCCATGACTGTGGTAATCTTCTTATATTTGTTAACCATGGGCTCCTTCATTCTAAAATCAACTTTTACAAGTAAGCTAATGAGTCTGAAGGGCTCTGAGGGGTGGTTCCAGAGCCCCGCTGTGTTGTAGCTTTATAAACAGTTACATTGCAGCAGCAGGTCGTAGTCTCCCCCTCCCCATGCACTTCCTACAATTTTGGCAACAGTGATCAGTGAGCACACAGTGGGAGGGGAGAAGAGCTCGTGCAGAGTGTAACAACTTTGAATTAGCCGCCGAGAGGGGCTCTGGTAACACCCCCAGGAGCTTTTCTGGTTCATTAGCATAATTTAAAAAGTTGTTTTAAAAAAAGGAGACCATGGATAACAAATATAATATTTTCACAGTGCCTGGATCTAGGAGTAAGTGCCCCATGTTTGATGGTAGATTTTCTTAAAGTTCAAGCATACATAGAGAAAATGTAAGTAGACAAGTCTATCCAGTGAGTCTGTGGAGTTAAGTTACTAGAAACCTTATCACCGTCTTCAGTTTATCGTCTGTCTGTGAATACAGGAGGAAACGCTGATTTAGACACTGCTTAAATAAAGTATAATACTATTTATTTATGCAATTTGGTTTAAAGCATTAGTTTCACCATAAAATTTTTGCTAACAAAGCTATATATCAACTACAGCACATTGTAGGTCTTTTCATGTTAAACCTTAGAAATCATACACCATCTAGTGGTAAAATTGACATGTACACTATGTATATATATAAAGAAAACAACGTCCACAAATTTCTAAATTTTTGCATGATATGAAACACAACATTTATTTTTAATGCTAACAAACTAATTAACATACTTTAAATGTGCTTTATAAATATTTTATTTTCCCTTTTTTTGGGAGACATAAGCATGGAAAATCTCTCTCTGCTCTGTGCCTGTAGCCACGCCCCCCTGCAGCACAGCACAGGAGTTCACAGACACTTATCACTTCCTGCCAGCACCACATCTTGAGGAAAGAGAAGCTGCAAGCTACAACACTAGGCAGATAAGTGATCCGGGGCAAAGGGGAGGCAGGCACATATAATGTAAAAGTCTGTCAGCCTCTGTCTATTATGCATCTGTTTAATAGGCATCTCATCATCTCTGATCTGTTTCATCTCTCCTTCTTTGTGTCATTGTGTTAGTACAATGTCAGAAGCCAGATGAAACTAGAGGGATCATAATGGGGCACATTTACTAAGGGTCTGAACAGAGCATTTTCGTCGGGTTTCCCGACTTTTTACCGTTTTGCCCTGAATTGCCCGGGTTTTTGGTGCACGCTATCGGATTGTGAAGCATTGACGACCGGCTTGCATGTGACTGATTCGGACAAAAAGCGGAATTTAAAAACGAAATTGTGTCGCAAGATCAGCACTCACATGCATCGGGAAGAAGGTGAACTTCTGCGGACCTCAGCGGGGGAAGGGACACATGCAGGAAATTGGACGCACGATCTTAGTGAATCGCGGCAGACCCAAATCCTCATCAGACAATGGACAGCGGGGATCGGGACGGGTAAGTAAATGTGCCCCAATGTGTCTGCTTAGACACCTGCTGCTTAGAGCCTAGCGGATTGAGATTTGAGAATTTTCTTTCCCCTTTAAATGATATCTACTATCAAAGTCAAGGATGATAAACAAGTGGCACTTACTCATAGATCCAGGTGCCATGACTGTGGTAATCTTCTTATATTTGTTAACCATGGGCTCCTTCCTTCTAAAATCATTTTTTACAAGTAAGCTAATGAGTCTGAAGGGCTCTGAGGGGTGGTTCCAGAGCCCCTCTGTGTTGTAGCTTTATAAACAGTTACATTGCAGCAGCAGGTCTTAGTCTCCCCCTCCCCATGCACTTCCTACAATTTTGGCAGCTGTGATCAGTGAGCACACAGTGGGAGGGGAGAAGAGCTCATGCACAGTGTAACAACTTTGAATTAGCCGCCGAGAGGGGCTCTGGTAACACCCCCAGGAGCTTTTCTGGTACATTAGCATAATTTTAAAAGTTGTTTTAAAAAAAAGGAGACCATGGATAACAAATATAATATTTTCACAGTGCCTGGATCTAGGAGTAAGTGCCCCATGTTTGATGGTAGATTTTCTTTAAGTTCAAGCATACATAGAGAAAATGTAAGTAGACAAGTCTATCCAGTGAGTCTGTGGAGTTAAAGGAAACCTACCATTTAGAATGGCAGGGGTAAGCTGTAAGTACCGAGCACCAGTGTTTGTTAGTGTTATAAACCGCGGTATCGCGGTTTTAACACTTTTTAAACTTTAGAGCAGGAGAGGCTTTGGTGCTGCGTGCGACCGTGGTGTGTTGTTCACACTTTTAAATGTTTTTATGGTTTTTTTGTGTTGTGGTGTAATTCATATCAATAAAAGTTGTTTATACTTTATTTTTTTGGTCTTTTGGCATACTTCTGTTTTCTTGTGAGTTCCATGGATCTATGAGTAATGTCCCTAGTTTATCTTGTCTGGCTTTGATGGTAGATTTCCTTTAAATACACCAGTAAAGGTGCAGGAATTGCGACTTTTTCCTGACTAACACCACATCCATGCCAAGTTGGGGGACATCCCTGTGTGTGGAGTAGGCTGGACAGGCCTGGTGCTGGTTATAATGCAATCCTAGGTGAAGTGTAATATCAGTCATCAGGGGGGGGGTTGTTATATCAATCAGTAGAGTCTTTAGTTGCCCTTGTCATTCTATACTTAAGCTTCATAGAATAGATAACACAGATAACATAGATAACACAGAAAAAGAGAAATCTGCATATCGAGACATTGGGGCAGATTTACTTACCTGGTCCATTCGCGATCCAGCGGCGCGTTCTCTCTGAATTCGGGTCCGGCCGGGATTCACTAAGGTAGTTCCTCCGACGTCCACCAGGTAGCGCTTCTGCGCTGAAGTTCCCCGAAGCCTGCCGGAATGCACTGAAGTACACCGGCCTATTCCTAGTGAAGGTAAGCGCGAGTCCCACAACACTTTTTTTTTTTTAAATGCAGCGGTTTTTCCGAATCCGTCGGGTTTTCGTTCGGCCACGCCACCCAATTTCCGTGTGTGTGTGCCAGCGCGATGCGCCACAATCCGATCGCGTGCGTCAAAATCCCGGGGCAATTCAGGGAAAATCGGCGCAAGTCGGTAATATTCTGGTAACACGTCGGGAAATCGCGAATCGGGCCCTTAGTAAATGACCCCCGTTGTCTGATTGAGCAGAGAGGAGTCTGCACTTTTATTATGTACCCTTCAAGGGTACCCTGTGTAGGGATAGAGTCCTTCATAAGCAACTAGAATAATATATCTGGGTAAGCAAAATTATTGATGAAATTGCTTCTTGCTACAGAGAACAAATGAACTGTTTTGTCTGGTTACTCAACAAAAATATAATAATGAACAAATATCAATGCCGCTAATATATTCTTCATTGTTATGATACAAATAATGATATGTATGGATTATCAACATGTTGGCTGCTTATTATGTCATTGCAGAGTGTGATTTTGAGGAAAACCATCTTTGTGGTTACATGAACAGCTGGAACCCAAATGTAAACTGGTTTGTTGGAGGAGGCAACATTAGAAATTCACAGGCTATCATGCCTAAAGACCACACACTTGGCAGTGAATATGGTAAGTAAGTTAATGTATGATGTGTTATAGATACATGAATGTTTGAGGCAGATAATAATTAACAGTACAAAATAAGATGATAATCTTGAGACAGAACCATATGCTGTTCTTTGATTGGACCATGAAAGGCTTAAGAGATTTTTTTTTTGTTGGACCTTATTTAGACAGAAAGATAGAAACTTTAATAATTGCCAGCGGGGAAATTATTGTGCTGCAGCTCAGATCACATATATAATAACATATAATACATACCTATATAATAACAGACATCCAGATCGTTAGACATAAACTATACAACATATATACAAAGTTTATAAATCACCATAGAATCACCATAAAAATGACAGTAAATTCCTGACTCAGTGTCATCCACCCCAAGAACCTTATTTTATAAAATAATAGCTATTAGTAAATTGGATTGAGATTACTAAAATTACTCTGCATTTAGAGGAAATCTCCATTAAATAAGTTCCACTGATGTGTTGAATATTGATTCTGTCCATCATATCTGTGTGTCCAGTAGTTACTGAGAAATTTGCTGCATTTTTGAGGCTTCTCCCACCATCCAGCTGCTGATTGACAGATTTCTTCCTAGTCACTGAATCAGACAATCTGAGTTGGTAAAGCCTGTCACTCATGGATTGTATGACAATGAAAGCACAGCAAGTAATAAACTGTACATTTCTCTTAAACTACCGGCCAATACACAATTGACAGAAGTCTAAAATCAGCATGTCTGTCTCTACCTTATGCTTCCCTCATAGACAGCAGCATAAATGCAGTGATGAATTCTGAATGTAATACCAGATATTTTTTTTGTAACATGATGTAACATCAATAAATCAAATTAGTTATTTTTCATAACTTTTTATGGAAATTTACTTTTTGTCCAAATACAAAGTGCCTCCCATAGCTTTTTTTCTTTCTCTTCTATAGGTCACTATATGTATGTTGACTCTGTTTATGCTAAGCAGTTTCAAGAGGTAGCACATTTGGTGTCTCCTTTGATTGTTACTCCCATATCTGGTTGCCTTTCTTTTTACTATCGTATTCATCGTGAAAGCAGCAATATTTTTATGGTCTATACTAGAGACTTACATGGGTCCTATGAAGAAATCTGGAAAATGAATGATGTGAGACAGGGGGAATGGAATCTGGCCGAGGTAGACTTAAATGCCTTATTCCCTGTTGAGGTAAGGCAAGTTTATTGTAACCTTTAAGGCTTTATTGCACTGTATGTTGCCTTGTTTTATTGTTGTGGAATAGCAGAGATGTAGGAGAGCTGACTGTGAATAGAACAGAATAGAATACTTTATTATCCCCATGGTGGAAATTGATTTTGTCCTATGTGTCATTGCGTTTAATATGCATCTCCAGGATCTCATCATCTCTAATATGTCTCTTCTCTCTCTATGTGTCAGATGCTAGTTCAATGTTCAGAAGATAAATGAAAGTGTATATAAACCTGTGCCCTGATAATCAAACCACATTTTCAGCTCACAGAACTAGATGGATCATAATGGGGGTCATTTATTCGCGTTTTTGCGACGGGTTAACCGAATTTTTCCGTTTTGCGCCGATTTTCCCTGTATTGCCACGGATTTTGGAGCACGCTGTCGGATTGTGGCGCACGCGATGGATTCGGAAAAAACGGCGCATTTTTAAAAAAAGTGTCGCTCGACACGTGCTTACCGACCTGGTGGACGTCGGAGGAACTGCCTTAGTGAATCCCGGCCGGACCCGAATCAACCGCAGAGAACGCGCCGCTGGATCGCGAAAGGACCGGGTAAGTAAATCTACCCCAATGTGTCTGCTTAGAGAGTTCCCGCCCACACTCTGACCAGCCTGGGGAGTGATAGGAGCTAGAACAGCAATAAAACTGAGTAAAATTGTACAGTAAAGGGCTAAAAATTATCTTTATTGTGTTAACATCAGTACGGGATAGAAATTTGAGAATTTTCTTTCATGGGCAAACCCCTTTAAAGGACACCTGTCATCAGGTCTCTGCCACTATTTCTGTCACCACTACCTGCTGGAGCAGCTCACAAGGATTCCATCCCAGCGTTTATCTAGTCAATTCATACATTAATCATTGTAAAACCATTTTTTCTTTATTATGTAAATGATGCTGGTCACATGGTCAGAGGCAGTGATGTCACCACTGTTACCCCTCCCCTCTCCTCTCCCTGCTCATGTCTGTGTGTAATGTATAGTAAAGCATTGATAGTGTCTGTGCTCTATCTCCTAATACACATGCGTGACACACAGACATCAGCTACACATGAATCTGACATCTGACATGTTCTGCTATAACGTGGCTGCCTGGAGCTGTTGTATCTTTCACATACACACACCAGCTGCACGGGGCGTGACCTCCAGCACCAGGAAGCACATGGAGGAGCCATTACACCATTATACAGGCTGTCAGTCATGCACTGGGGGTGTGGCTGTGCCTCCCACTCATGAATAAGCTGGACAGCTTAAATATGATAATGACTCATTGGACATCTTACAGCTCATTTGCATACAACTTTAGGACCACATTGCTTAGGTTTACAGGCATGTAGAGGGACAATGAAGGGATAAAGGCAATGCTTTCTAATGACAGTTTATGAAAATATATTTAGTTTAGGGGGTTATTTTGCCTGACAGGTTAAAGTTGATATTGGTAAATGTGATTTCTAATGTAGAAAACCTATTTTTCAAATACTTATATTATTAGTTCTTTGCTTAACGGACATCTACCATCAGATGTACTGATGGAAGATTGCCCTCATGTACCTGCTCGTTATGCCTTCTAGGGGTTGGAAATGTTTTTTTGTAAGCCCAGAATATGTAAATGAGCCTGAGATTCTCCAGCCGATTTCACCAGAGCGCCTCTTGACTCGTGGGCTCATTAAGTATTCAAGCCCCCACTCATTATTCAGTATCCTTGTCCTTCCCGCTAATGTGCGGATAGGTAGAGGCACCCGGCTGTCTCACGATCCTGCACAGCTGGCTGGAAAGTATGATCACAAGACTTGTAGGGTTCCACTTGTAGGACTCTCACTGATTAGTCAAAGTGGAAAGGTTCTTGGGTTCCTCATTTTGGATGAATCCACAGATTTCAGCTGATCACTGGCATTTCCAGCAGCAATAGAGCCTAAGGCTACATTCTCACAAACATAGCAGAGCACACCTCACTGCTGGAGAGGAGAAGGGGTGAGAGAGAAGGAATGCACATGATTTCTGTCACCTAATGAAAATGTTGTATTAATATTTCAGATTGTCTTTGAAGTTGCATTCAATGGCATCCAAGCAGGATATGTTGCTATAGATGATATTTCATTTTCTGCTGAATACTGCAGTGAGGAAAAAGGTACAAGTTACATATGTTTATTCATTTGTTTAAATAGTACTGGTTGATATGTCTCTCATTACGGCTTTATAAAATATAACATGTGTACCATCAGAAAATAAATCTACAGTTCAAATTTACATCAAATTGATCCATTTGCTCTGAAGACAGGTATAGGGGTTAATAAGTTATTGTTAATGAAATAATTTTTTTCAGAATTTTAATACTCACCTTTCTTTAGAGATGAGTGGACCCAAGCTTAAAACATAATTCTGCTCATCTCTACCTATCTTTAAGATAAGTCATCAATATCGGATTGGTAGGGGTCTAATACCTGGCACCTGGAAACAGACAGCTTGATCCGCTAAAATGCACGTTAGGGTATTGCAGCTCAGCTCTCATTGAATTAAAAGGAAGCTGAGCTGCAGTACTCTGAAAAAGCCACTACACATTGGGTAAACCTGCCTTCTTCAAGCTCCCGTCAAGCATTGGAGGCTACCCAAGGCAGTGTGCATTGCTGCACACAGAGCCATTGGCAGAGGCGAGCTGTCAGTGTGACCACCCAATCCTCTACTGTGACATGGGGCCGATATCACAGTGCTGGCCCAGCATACTACATACTGAGCACAGGATTCTGAGCACTGTACCTGCAAGGGGATCTAATAGATATTATTACCTTGTTACCTTACTATTACTGTTATATGTGATCTGTGTATAATACAGCAGGGAACACAACGGCCCAGGTTTACTAAAGCCCCTGGGCCAGTTTTCTCTCTGACTTTTCATGTTTTTTCACGTGCAAACTGCACAGACTGAGCCCTCTCCATACAAGGTGGCGTTTGCTGCATATGAAAAGTGATTAAAAGGCTGTACAGTCTTTGAAATGGAAGCATTGAAAACGTCATTAGCACCAGAAGATGGCAAAATGAAGAATTTTATCTTGTACTGGAAGTTCTAATTTTTGTAAAAGTATGAAAATATTATAAAACCTATACAAATTTGGAATCCCCGTGATCACACTGACCCAAAGAATGAAGTAGACATTTCATTTTAGGCGCACAGTGAAAGCCGTAAAATCCAATGGTGTTTTTTCACCATTTTCACTGCATTTGGAATTTTTTCCCGCTTCCCAGTACACGGCATGGAATATTAAAATACCATCACTAGGAAGTGCAATTTGTTATGGAGAAAACAAGCCCATACACAGCCTTTTGCATGTTAAAATAAAAAAGTTATAGATTTTTGAAGATGGGGAGTAAAAAATAGAAACGTAAAAACCAAAAAGGGTTGGCGTTAAGGGGTTAAAAAGTGTCCGACAATTGTGGCACAAAATTCTGCGTTAGGGTGCTCAGTCGGACCGTGCGCCTCATTTAACATGCAAAGTCCGATAAAAGTGTGTTGCACGGCCCGTGTTAAAGGTCCACCAATAAAAAGTTGGTGCACTTTATCGGGGCAGTGCAGGTTAATGAAGAACAGGCACCACAAATCATGAATCTGGCACACTAACTAACACTACACACGCAAACTGCACAAAGTGTTTTTAGTAAATGTGGGCCAATATGCTTGTTTGTATTCATACACAATAAAGTAAGCATGGATTGAAAAGTTATAAGGGGTGAGTGCAATTCTTTTCATCTGCACTATTAATGTGATGCAACCCCCAACTAGGAACAAGATCTACCCCTGTTCAGCTCAACGATTGCTTCATTTTGAGAGTATTTTGTAAAGACTATTATCTTGTGGTGTCACTTTTATTCTCCCTTTTGATCTATTAACACTACAGTACCTACGTGTTATTTATTTGTATTACTGAAAATGTCATACTCCTCAAAAATTATAACAGAAGTATTTATGTTTTGGAAAAACGTTTGTGTGACCTTAGATACTGTGTCTTATATTAATTTTTGCTCCTAAAAAGGTACTAGGTCTTATTTTCAGGGTATGAACAAGATGAATGAACAATAAACAAGAATTCACCTTTATTGTTGAACAAAAAATTAACTTCTCTAATAACTCTCCTTATAACTCTCCAAACTCTGAATTTTATGCTGAATTTCTTGTAACTCCATTTCTATTGGCATCATTGGCCTCAATCTCTTATGTTTAGTAACAGAACTTTCCTCAATGAGCCCTTCTTGTCCGGGTAGCTGCTTGTAGCACATTTGCAATGAAACAGTTAGGGGTTTAATCCCATGAATTCTTCACACATATCACAACCTCTTGCAGTATCTAAATGATCTACTAATACTAATGTACAGTGTGGGGGGAGCTGCCGCAATGGGTCTTTTTTTCTAAGCTTTCTAAACAAAATTGTACTAGGTCTTATTTTTAGGGTTGTCTTAGTGGAAACGGGGTATGACTTTCCAAAAGGTTTGGAACAAAAAAGGTAACTTTGTTAGTAATCCATTTTTAGAGCATTAGGTTAGAGCGTCCTTCTATGGAAAGCTTCATTATTACCAGTGGACAGAAATCTGACCATGCTCACCCAGATACTAACGAGCCGATTTCTGTCTACTGGAAGCTTTCTATAGAATGACAGCAAACAGAGATTCAGAAAACTGTGAGGAATTGATACTGAATATGTATTGGAAAATTGTATAATTTTTTATCATACAAACAATAACATTAATTTGCGAAAATGGGAATACCCCTTTAACATTGCCCTATACCTGTGAGGTTTTCGAGGAAATTTGGAAAACCCTTTAAAAGAGGTCCCTATAGTGAATATGTATTCCTATCCACACACAGGCATTCTGTAGGATAACTGCAGTACTCGGTACTCTCCAGCACCCCTATGCAACTGCAGTTACATTTAACAGGGAGTAAAGGTGTGGGTGAGCGTGCCAGCTGTAAGTCCCCCTTCACACTGCAACTTTTACCCTATACTGATCAGAAACCCTTAATAACAAAAGACAATTTGTCCTTGATCATGCAAGGATAATTAATTTATATAACCATCTACTATATAGAATATCAAGACAGTCTTTAACTATTGCATTTTGAAAATAACGTGTCTCCAGGGCTTATTAGATTTTGGCAGATCATTTTGCCTTTGGCTTGTAAACCAGCTGATCTCATTGTTTGGTCATGTGGACAGCAGAATTTTTTCCATCACAACCTAGTACAGTCACTGAAACAAATCTGTTCTATTTAAAATAACTCTGCTGAAAAACATTTTCTTCTAAAATAATTAAAGAGAAACTGTCAGGATTTCACATTTTGATGTAATAATAACATTCTTAGTTACATCAAAGAGTAAAGAGTAACACTAGTATATAAAGTTTAACGACTCCACTCTGATACAGACGATACCGTGCTCTGGAAGTGTGTCTGGACCTTGACAAGTATAATGTATTGAAGAATGTAAATCACTTTATTCGCAAGTTATAAAAGTTTCAGCTAGTCAGGGATCTAGCCTATGTGTTTTCTAGTAAATGAGAACAAAAAAACCCCACATGACTGACTACCAAGGGATTCTACAAAAGTTGTACCCACCCATGTGCACATTTTCCAGTACTAATGATTCATTTACATACAACATTAAAAAGCACCTCAACTGTAATACCAATTCCGCTGTATACATTTTCTGGTGCAAAATTTGTAATTTATTGTATGTGGGATGCAACATCCAGAAGTTTAAAGTGGTTTTCCCACGAACAGTGATGAGACCCCCACAGATCACGAAAACGAGAGATCCACAGGATAGGGCCTAACTTGCTGATCGTGGGGGTCTCAGTGATGAGACCCAACAGATCACCAAAACAAGGGGGCCGATGGGGTTCATTGTTGGACCCCTCGTCGCTCCGTCAGAATAGTGGAGCAGACGGCTGTGCATGAGCATTCTGCTCCATTAATCTCTATACAGCTGACAGAACTTTCCGATTGCCAACTTGTCTAACATTTACTTGGCAAGCCCAAGTATCTCTCCCGCCGAAATCTTTTGGGGTAGAAATTCAACTGGTTCAGAGCACAAAACACAACTTTGATACTACACTAGAAAGAATGTGTAGCGGGCAGATGGAGCCTCTCACTATGTAGAAGCAGAGCATGCTATTGAAGCTGCATTATACATTTGTTTCGCATTCAACCAACAACATATTTCTGAAGACTCTGTACCCTCAAAGAAGTTTTAGAGACTGAGTGCCAAAACTACAACCAAACCCAACCATTTTAACTCAGTGTGCCAACATGGAAATTTAAAGGACACCTGTCATCAGGTCTCTGTAGCTAATCCTGTCACCACTGCCTGTTGGAGGAGCTCACAAGAATTCAATCCAAGCCTTTATTTAGTCAATTCATACATTAATCATTCTAAACTAATCTTTTCTTTATTATGTAGATGAGCCTGGGCACATGGAGACAGAAAGTGATGCGCATGAATATTTGAATAAAAAATGATCGAACAGTCACATAGTTCCCAAATTGATATAAATTAAAATGTTGGCGAATACTGCAAAAAAATTATATCTTACATAGTTCCATATGCCAAAGTGTGAAAAAGTCATTAGCCTCAGAATTTGGCAAAATGGCAAATATTTTTAGTAAATTTAATAAAGTATTTTTTTAAATCTACTAAAAACTAATAAAATCTTTATAAATTTGGTATCCCTGTGATCGCATCGACCCAAATAATAAAAGGGAAGTGTCATATAGAGCACAGAATGAAAACAGAGCCCACAAGAATATGCAGCAAATGCACACTTGAATTTTTTTCCCAGTTTTCCAGTACATTACAGAATATTAAATGGCGCCACTAAAAAGTACAAATTGTCCCACAGATAACAAGCCCTTATACATCTAAGTTATGGAAAAGTAGAAAAGTTATCGCTTTTGGAATGAGAGGAGTAAAAGAAGAAACGCAAAAACGAAAAAAGGGTCCTTCAAGGGTTAAGCAGTAGCTTATTTCTTACTACTCTGCCACAGCTTACACTCATATTGGGGTCTTCAGGAGACCAATAATGTTAAAAAAAGTAGGACAAATTCAAATTATCATAGTAGCATCCCTCCAGGGTACCTCTGAACAGGAAGAGTTCCAATTACAATCTAGCCCTGCCCACATCTCCTCGCTCTTCCTGTAGTCCCAGAGTCCTTTCAACCAAAGATGAGTCAATTACTGTGTAGGGAATTACATTAAAATTAGTTTTGTGACTCCCTACAAGGTCATATGGTCATATTGATAATAATATCCTAGCTCTATGCCATAACATTGTGATATCTGAATGTTAAAAGTTTTACAATATAGAAGAGTTGTAAGACACAGCATAGCAAAATGATATTATTGCAAAATGGGTTGAATGTTAAAAATGGTTACATTTCCTTCTATGTTTGTTTCATTGTGTAAACATAAAGTAACTAGGAAAAATAATTAGGTACCAGAAATGTTAATGCAGCTCTGTTTTACTGGGTACAAAGAAAGAGGATTATATGTGTGTTTGTTATTCTTTATAGGGCCATTATTCAATGCACAAGAAGCTGGCTGTGATTTTGAGAGTGATCTCTGCAAATTTCATCAAGATGACAAAGATGGCTTTGGATGGAGCCGGGTGACAGTGAAACCGAACATCTATAGAATGGGAGACCATACCACCGGACTGGGTACAATATGAAAAGTAACGAGTAATGAGATCTATTGATTGTGCTTTATTTTTACTGGCCATTCATTTAATATTTTTTTTACTTATATAAGAACCATTTTTTTACTTAAAAAGCTGTGGTGTGTTTGTTTATTTACATTCCGTCAAAACAAAAAATATAATGAAAAAATTATATGTATCCCACAATGCCACCTAGCAAAAAGACAAATCTATCCACAAAAACTACTTTGCAGCTCAGTTATGACAGCCCAAATTGAGCTGGACCTAATTTGGCTGTCCAATTTTGAAATCACTACCTCCATTGGTTTCTCTTATTCTTGCTGGTCTTGGTCTACAGGGCCAATGTCCTAACAATAACATGGGACTAGTCTAGGCAGTCACTGACCTAGGAATCCTTTAAATTAAGATATCTGTTTTATTACCTAAAAACCTTGCTGATTGGCTGAGAGGTATCATAATAGTAATTCCAGGATTTAAATATTCATAGTCTATCCTTAAGGTAGCAACTACAAAGAACAAATGATAGTGCATCATGTTGCAGAAAGAACCAAAGGCAAGCAAATAGTGTTAGTGAGACGTAGATCATGTGTACAATCAACATATTAGTTGTTTGATTGTCTTGGAGAGGTGATAAGACATTAGACTATTAGACATGTTTATGTAAAAACGAGACCAAAGAGATCTGCAAATATGTGCCCACAAAGAGGACACCTAGATATCAGGACTTAGGATGTAGAATAAGAAAATGGCCTTATGAAGACGCCACTACGTCGTTGAAACGTGTTGCTGAACCTATTAAATAAAGCTTAGGAAAATACTCAGTGGTCCTCTACCGACCTTGATCTTTGTTTCTTTCATATATCCAGTCTATGATTATGATAGGACATAACTATTTGATTTGTATTATAGTACACCAAACAAAATTCCAAGTGCAAGTTTTAAGGATCAGCTGTATGGAATAATTATACAGTGGTATATGCTGCCGGCCTCCATTGTCTGTATTCTTACAATGGAGGCCAGAAGAAGATGTGAACATTTATTTATAACAAAGTTTTGAACCAGATACAGCAAGTCTGATACTATGGGGGAGATTTATCATACGCCAACACCCATGTGCCATGCCCCACCTTGTTGCAACGGATACATCCGGAGGCTTAGGCCTCTTGATTTATCTGGCGGGTGGCAGCTCAGACGTGCTGTTAAAACCAGAAAACAAATGTTTACTAGTTTTGCAAAAGAATACGGGCACTGAGCGGGAACGCTTCTGCAGCCCTCTACCCCCCTCGCGGAGAAACAGTGATACATCACCCACTATGTCTTCTAACTTTTGCCATTTCACTTTCATTTTTCATTATTGAAGAAGTATATGCACCCTCTGCATCTGTAGTTGAATTTGGGAAAGGGTGATGGAATAATGCTGTACATATGTATAACATCGTTTGGTAAAGGTTACTACTTTTTAAAAAAACACTTTAATTGGAAAAATTACAATAAAAGCTTATTTTTTCAGATTTGTAGTCAATAATTGGCAAATTTTAAATATGTAATTATTAAAACTATGATATCAAGATAAAGTTTTACATGTCTTGAAAAAACAAAGTTAAATTTGTTATGATATGTAAAGCTTTTCCACAGATATCGATATAAAGAAGTGCATAGCAGAAAGTCAAAAATTGAACTGGCCCTTCTGGCACTAATGACCATCTGTACTGAAAGGGTTAAACCCAATTTGGCCAGTTCTATGACAGGTTATTAATACCAGATTGGCAGGGGTATGACATCCAGTATCTAGTTTGGTTAGCTTATTGAAGAATCTATGGTGCTCTGGAACTTCTATACAACTCTATGGGGCTTATTTACTAAGGGTTCACGGGCACACTTTCGTTGTTTTTTCCGACGTTTTCGCGATTTGCACCACTGAGACATGCACGCGACCGGATTGTGGCGCGACTGCGCCAGCTTTCATGTGACAGAATTCGGGGGGCGTGCCATCAGACGATCCGACTGATTTGGACTGAGCGCAGGATTTACCTTTCAAATTGTGTCGCAAGATCAAGCACTTACATACACCGGGAAGAAGTAGGTGAACTGCGGTGGACCTAAGCAGGTAAGTAGCACATGCAGGATATCGGGCGCACCATCTTAGCGGCGAGGTGCGCCCGATGAAGTGGTCAGGAATGGAATTACAGCTCTAGAATGGGAGAGAGCTGCAGTACAATTTACATGCGGAGAGTGGCAATGCTGAAAATTGAAAGTCCCAGAAAAACCTACAAATCTTAGTAGATGTTGCTTCTTTAAAACCTTTTCAGAATGAGCCAAATTTATATTTTACTATGCTGGTGAAAATTTAGAATAGCTGTAATTTTCTACAAGTGGGAATTTTGCATTTGGTAAAACCCTAAAATATAAAACTGATCTAGCCTTACATAGAGTGTGTATGAGTTTTATTAAAGCTCTAAAGCTTATTAAAAAATTGTTTGCAAAAAAATTTCATAAATGTACTCCTGTATTTTGAGATGAATGAGTGCTTTTTTTCCTTTTTCAGTGTTGTGATGACTTGTCTGTACTCTTTTCAGGTTATTTCATGCTGGCAAACACAAGGCTTTCCTCTCAATCAGGATATGTTGGACGCCTGTACGGTCCATCCCTGCCAGGAAATATGCAGTACTGCCTACGTTTTTTTTACACACTCTATGGGTTTTCAAAGATAAGTGACTCTTTAGCTGTTTACATTTTTGAGGAAAACCAAGTTGTTCAAGAAAAGATCTGGTCAGTGAAAGAGTCACCTAAAGGTGCTTGGCTTCAAGCTGAAATCAACATAAACAAGCCTATGACTTGCAAGGTAGAGAATATTTGCACAATGAAATATTTACATCATAGACTTAACCTACTAATGTGTCTGATTCAATAATAATTCTGTCATCTACAAAATAGTAATTCTAGAATATTTAAGAATGATATCTTATGCTCTTAATCTCTTACTACTTTTTATCATAACTGTGACGGGTGCTCCCTTGACCCATGTCTCAGGAACACCCGTGCCCCTCCGTGTGCCCCTGCGCCCCGCGACATCTGCTCACCTGTCCTTGCTCCTGCTTCTGGTCATGCGCCTGTGCGTGCATACCCGTCTTCTAGGGCGCGCGCCCGCTGCCTTCAGAAGATTTAAAGGGCCAATGCACTGCTGGCCTTTCCCAGAATCCTATTTTATCCAGCCTCTCCCCGCACACCCTGCCGGATCTTTGTGTTTAGTGCCATTGAAAAAACTTGTTCCCTGATGCCCCGAGTTCTTAATGTGATTTCCAGTTGTAGCCCCGGTTCCATGTTTGACTATGATCCTGTTCCGCCTGCGTTTACCTGTTGCTACGTCCCCGACTCTGATCCTGTGCGGCCCGTCCTGACCTTCTGCCTAGCCCCAACTATGATTCTGCCTAACGTCCGTGTACATCGCCTTGGCTGCCACCGCGGACAAAGTCACACCTGTGGAACGACCTGGTCCAACTCGCAGCAAGTCCAACCCTCTTTGCGGCGGGCTCTGGTGAAAACCGGATGCCACTTAGATTCCGGTCCCAGGTGTTGGCTTACGTCATTGTCCGCAGTGGTCCAGTGGGTCCACTTCCCCTGGAGCCTGACAATAACATTGACAAATCAGTGTTGTCTATTCAGTGTTAGGAGTTCTAGGCTTTGTATGGAACGAACACCAATACACCTTGTCAAAAGAGAATTTACATGAAAAGAGCACAATACAGTTTTCTAATGAAAGATGCTCTATTATTGCTGTTTAATAGGGAATACTAGTATATACTATATATATATATACTATATATACTATAGGTATGTTTATCTTTCTGGGAAGTAAAGAACATTACTTATATAAGAGATATTTATTTTCCTAATAATTCCCTAACTTCTATGGTGGGAGCAGTAATAGGAAGACACCATGTCAGCAAGTAACAAACCAACCTGTCACATTTGTTAGTGGTGGTATGAGGGCAACACTAGACATTCAGTTACTGTTAAATTTCTTAGGATCTGCCAGACAAGTTATATGTTTTTTGACTTATTTTAGATTGTTTTAATGTAAATTACTATGTTAAAACCCTAATGAACTTCCAAAATACTTTGTCATCATATTTCATCCCTCAGGTAGCATTTGTCAGTTGGTGTAAAAGTTTTTGGGACTGTGGTCTTGCAGCACTTGATGACGTCTCAGTAAGCATTGGAAATTGCCAAATAGCTGGTAAGACATATTTGCATATTGTACAGAATGAATGCAGATTTCACACTGAGGCTTAAACCAAACAGGTGGAGAGCCAATGTGGTTTTGAAAGCTTTTGCATTTTTTCATTCCAGTTATTTAATTGTAAATGACACTTACGGTATATAGTTGAGTATAAGCCGAACAAGAATAAGACAAGGTACCTAATTTTACCACAAAAATGGGAAAACGTATTGACTCGAGTATAGGCCTAGGGAAGGAAATGCAGCCACTACTCTATAATAAAATGTCCTGTGGTTTCCCCTTATCAATAAAATGTTCACACTAGAGTTCCCCCGTTAGTGAAATGTCCATAGCAGAGTTCCCCCATTAGTGTAATGTCCACATCAGAGTGCCCCCTTAATATCCACAACATAGTGCCCCCTTAGTGTCCACAGCACAGTATCCCCTTAAAGTTACGTCCACAGCAGAGTACCCGATAAAAAAATAAAGTTAGTACTCACTCTCCGGCGTCCTCTTATCCCCGTAACAGGTCTTCAGGTTCCCGGATTCGGGAGGCAGATGCACTTCTATGCGATCTGCTGGCAGAGAAACTAAAGTGTCATATGGCGAAATATGACGTCATATTTCTGTGCTAACATATTTATGTAACCAACTATATTTTTTAATTTTATATACTCGAGTATAAGTCGAGTGGGGCTTTTTCAGCACAAAAATAGTGCTGAAAAAGTCGGCTTGTAATTGAGTATATATGGTAACTTGTCTTTGCCATTACTTGTGCTAAAAAAAACTCACCTGAAATTCCTTTAGACGCATTTATCTAGTATTTTAGACGGTTCTTAGACACTTGTATGACAAAGGCTTGATATTTGTTCAGGGGGTATGACATTTTTTAAAAAGGAGCAAAAATTTTGTGAATGTCTCAAAACGATGCTGCATCTTTTTGTAACAAACTAAGCTGCAAAGTTGGACTAGACAGCTTTAAAGTATGCAAGATTTATCAGACACTTTGTAAATCTTCCACAATTTAAGACCTTAATAGACACTATGGGAAAATTTACCAAGCAGTGTAGTCCCTGCTTCCCTGCTAAACATCAACACCGAGATAACAGTGATATCATGAAAGAAATCCTGTCTCCGACAGTGTGGTCAGTCCACGACAAGTTTGAATCTGCCCTAGAGTTGGTCCCTGTAGCTTTTATAGCTACTTTGCAATGTACAATCTTATTATTACCAAGATGGAAGGTTTCATGCATATATAGCGATGCATATCACTAGCACTGCCACATTCACTCCTATTCACCTGATGAGAATTGGTTAATAATCTATTGATGATTTATTAAAGTGTTGTTTTTTTTCAAAATTTTTACATTTTTAAATTTAATTTTCCATCCATAGAATAGGCTGTCAATGGTCTGTGATGTTATTTGGCTGCTTATGTTACTTTTTTTTGTAAACATATTTTATTGACTTTTTCCAAACATAAGAATGAAAGAAATACAAACAGAATAAGGTCAGCTCATACACTTCTGCACAAAAAAGTAAACATAGCAATGTCATAGCAATATTGTACATATTCTTCTTAACATAAAGTGCCTAGCCACTCAGTTTTATTTGTGTACTAGTTTTTGTATTATTATATGTCCATGCCATAGATATAATGGCATTTTAAAATAATTATAATAATAGTAACAGCAATAATAATCATAAGATAGACAATATCCTTTTTACCACTACCTGTGTGTTTATTTCTTTTATTACAGATAAGTTGCCTCCAATTCCTGGGAAATGTACTTTTGAAAAAGATGATTGTGGATTTCAACAAGAATGGCAAAGACGTGGATTCTGGCATAGGATACGGGGGGCAACACCTACATCTTACACAGGTCCAAGGGGAGATCACACTTCTGGGGTAGGTGAGTCCTTTGGTGTTAAATTGATTTAAATTATGAAACTATATGGAAAGCCCTTGTGTTTACTAAGAAGAAATACTCTGATGTTTACATGTTTTATATACAGTATGTTAATATCAGCTTATTTTACTCTTTGTTTGGTTTCTATCTCATTTAAATTTTAATAGGATCTTATTTATTATTTTATCTTATTTTTTTTTCTCAAGGATACTATATGTACATTGAAGCTACCAACATGGTTTTTGGACAAAAATCACGTCTTATCTCACGGCCACTTCGGGCAATTTATGGGAAACAGTGCTTGACTTTCTTTTACCACATGTATGGAGCTGGTACTGGACTGCTCAATGTATATTTAAGAGAGGAAAGCCGCAGACACAAGGAGAGTCTTCTGTGGTCTAGAAGAGGCGAACAAAGCATCAGTTGGTTAAGAGCACAGATAGAATATGAGAGTGAAAGGCAACATGAGGTAAGACACAAGGTGGAATTGATTTTGACAGTTTTACAAGGAGCATGAATTAAGGTAGAGATTAATCTAATGTCACTGGCAGATCGAAGAGCACGGGAGGGCGATAGACTGAGATGAGAGAAGAGAGATAGGGAGGTGCAGCATTATTCAGAACTTTGTGGATGAGGGTTATTATTTTAAAGTCAATAATTATGCAGAATTTCAGTGCAAAATCAAAATAAATATCTGCAATAACAATATCTTGTTATTGACAAGATAAATGCAGTCAGATCGGATATCTGTAAAGCTCAGTCTGCAGTCATGTAAATGATAAGCAAATGTTTAAACGTGTGGTCTAAATGTCAGGGCTCGGGGTCAGTGAGCCCCCTAGACCACTGCGGACGTTGACACAAGCCGACACCTGGGACCAGAATCTAAGTGGCACTCGGTCTTCACCAGAGCCCGCCGCAAAGCAGGATGGTCTTGTTGCTGCATGGTGCCACCAGGTTGTTTCACAGGTGCTCACAGTGGCAGCCAAGGTTGAGGTATAGAATCACAATACAGGCTCGAGGTCAGGGACAGACAGATAGTCGGGGCTTGCAGCAACGGTGCAGAGTAAGGGCAGGTCCGAGGTAACAATGGGAAATCAACACAGGTACAGGAACAGCAATGGAAAGATTTCTCTAAGGCTAATAGCTCAAAGATCCAGCGGGGTTGATGGGAGCAGCTGGCTTAAATGGAAAACTCGGAAGTGCCCAGCGCCAATCAGCGATGCGCTGGCCCTTGAAATCTTTGAAAGTCAGTGCAAGTGCACCCTAGGGAGCGGGGACACGTGTGCCGACTGGCCTGGATGGAAGCAGGAGTGTGGAGAGATAAGTGAGGAGGGCGACACCACGGAGAGGGGCACAGGTGTGCCTGCAATCCAAGATGTGGATCGCAGGGACATCCGTGACAGTACCCCCTCCCTTCGGCCTCCCCCTCTTCTTGGTTCAAAGAAATCTTTGGAGGAGACTTCGATCCAGAATATTTTCTTCAGGCTCCCAGGATCTCTCCTCAGGCCCGAACCCCTTGCTGTCACCAAGGAAGAACTGCTTACTTCTCACGGTCTTCATGTCCAGTACCTCCTTAACTTCGTAGTTATCTGTGGAGTCAGCCGCAGGAGCAGGAGGAGGAGATTGCTTAGAGAAGCGGTTCAGGAGAGAGACATGGAAGGAGTTCGGGATGCGCATCGTGGGCGGCAGGTGGAGTTTGTAAGCCACCGGATTGATGCGCTTGATAACCTCAAAAGGTCCAAGAAAGTGGGGACCAAGCTTGTAGCTAGGTATCTTCAGCCAAACGTATCTGGAGGATAACCACACCTTGTCACCCGGAGAGAAGACAGGAGGCAACCTACGTTTCTTATCAGCCTAAGTCTTGGTGCGGTCTGTAGCTGGGAGGAGAGACAAACGGGTCTGTTCCCAGATGGATTTGAGGTTCCTTTACCACAGGGACATCCGAGGGAGTGGACAGAGGAAAAGGAGGGTGGGGGATACGTCCGTAGACAAGAAAGAAAGGAGGAGTTATAGGAGAACTCAGCCCATTCTAGCAGATTGGACCAGTTATCCTGACAGGCATAGACAAAGTGGCATCCCAAAGTCTGATTCACCCTTTCTACTTGAGCAATCGACTGTGGTTGGTGAGCAGAAGAAAAGTCCAGATTTACTTGCAGCTTGTTACACAAGGAACGCCATATCTTGGACACAAACTGGACCCCTCGGTCGATGTGTTGCAGAAGTCCATGCAGCCGGAAGATATGCAGGAAGAACAAACTGGCGAGACATGGAGCAGATGGAAGACCTGGAAGGGGAACAAAATGGGACATCTTGGAAAACTGGTCAGTCACCACCCAGAAGACGGTATTGCCAGGGGATGAAGGAAGAACTGTGACAAAGTCCATAGCCACGTAAGATCATGGGTGACTGGGTATTGGCAAACAGACAGCCAGTTTTAGGAGAGAAGGCTTATTAAGGGCACAAGAGGTGCAGGATTGCCCAACACTCGCATACAGCAGATCCCTGAAGATGTCATTAACAAACTCCTAGAAAACAGCTGGTGCGTTACACAGTCCAAATGGCATCACAAGGTACTTGAAATGTCGATCATGAGTGTTAAACGCTGTCTTCCATTCATCACCCTTACAGATCCGGAGGAGATTGTAGGCCCCACGAAGATCCAGCTTGGAGAATACCTTGGAACCCCGCAGACAGTCAAAGAGCTATGGGATCAACGGCAGAGCGTAGTGGTTCATAACCATAACCTTCTTAAGCCCACGATATTTTATGCAAGGACGGAGGAAGCCGTCCTTCTTAGTCATGAAAAAGAAACCTGTAAGAGGATACACGACCTCTGGGAGGAAAGGTGCCTAGCAAGAGATCCACAGGACAATCATAGGGACGTTGTGGTGTCAACGTCTTTGCTTGTTTTTTGGAAACAAGCAAAGACGTTGGTAACATGTTGGTAACATGTAGGTAAGGTCCCCAACAAAGGATCTCCCCAGTCTTCCAGTTAAGAACTGGTGCATGGAAACCATACATATCTCTATGAATTATTCAATAGTGTTTGTCACGCCATACCTCATTTAGTACTGCTGTACGTAATGTCATCCAGCCTTCCAGGATCTTTTTCCCTATTTCCTCCTCATCTATCATCTCTGACCATGTGTCAAATGCCCACTCTGCTACACCTTTAGTCCACACATCGCTCAACCTTCTATATTGGCTATATTGGAGCCCAGTGATCCAACCAGGATTGTATTATCAAAAGCATTGTTATTTATCTCTTTACTCACATCTCTTAGTTTCTTCATTATGAATTGTTTTACTTGCACATACTGAATGAAGTTTGAGGGGCCTAGATCATATTTTGCCTTAAATCCTCCATAGTTAGCCACCGTGGGTCCGTATCATGGAGTAGGTGCTCTCAATATCCCCTTATCTCTCCATTTATGAAAGAGCTTGTTTGTCCACCTTGTTGAAAAGCTGGTGAAGTCCATAGCGGTAAGTGTTTGGAGACCTGAAATGAAACTCTAATTTTTTCCTTAAGTATGTCTCTGCATATGGGTAGGTGGTACAGTAGTCAACGGTGCGTGTAAAAGGGACGCGAGAGAATATGGGGATGCAAATGCAGATTCCAATTCATAGTCTGAGTATGTACTTGTCCCTTTTACCCAATCAAAAATAAGACATGCTAAATTGTATAGTCTTATCCTTGGCGTGTTAATGCCTCCCATCTCCCTAGCTGCCCCTAGTTTGTCCCTATGTATACGGGGTCTTTTCTCCCTCCATAAGAAGGTGAAGAAAGCTTTCTCCAGTCGCTTCGTGTGTTTCAACAATATTAGAATCGTCGGCAATGGATATAACAACTTGGACATGCTCAGTATCTTTAAGAGATGATTCCTGCCCAATAGAGAGAGAGAGAGAGAGGAAGATTATGCCATTTATCCAATTCCTGAATAATTTCAAATTAGTGGGTGATAGTTTAGCCTATATATTGATTCTTGTGTACGTCCTATTCTAATCCCTAAATATTTTATACTAGACCTAACTATTGGTATACCCTCTATCTGGTTTCCCTTTAGTCATTCTCTTTCGATGCTTATTAGTGGGATAATTTCACATTTAATAAGGTTGAGTTGGAATCCGGAAAACCTCCCATATTCCTCTATAAGTTGTCTAACCCCCGGTAGGTCTCCTTTAATATCTTTCATGAATAATATCACATAATCCACGAATAATGCTAAGTATAGTGTCTTGCTCTCTACCGAGATTCCCGGAAAATGTAAGTATCTGCTCTAGCCACCCCCAGCGTACATTACTTCCCCTCCTTGCTCCAGTCCTAACATCACGCCCAATGCTATCAATACTCTTCTGATATACGTCAATGCCGTACTCCCTCTCACAAATCCCACTTGGTTGCCCCCTATTAAAGAAGGCAGTATTGTCGCCAGTCTGATTGCAAACAGTTTAGATAGAATCTTAAGATTGACATTTATCAGAGAAATTGGTCTATAAGAACCAGTATCATTCGGGTCCTTATCATCCTTTGGTAGCAATTTTATATGGGCGACATTCATGTCTCTGTACAAGGGTGTCCCACTGAGAATCCTATTATACAAGGTTACCATGTGTGGAACTACCTGTACTTCCATGGCTTTGAAAAATTCACCCGGGTAGCCAACGTCTTTATTACCTGCTAATATCTTCCGCAGTAATAGGGGCATTTAACATTTCATTTTGTTCCCTAGTTAGTGTTGGCAAAGAGATCTTCTCCCCCTACCGGGGTACAAGGGACATCACTATATAACTTCCCATAATGATTTCCCAGTATATCATTAATTTCTTTTGGTTCCATTGTTATTCTCCATGTTGGATCCTTAATTGAGCAAATGTGGTTGGTTGGTATTTTCCCTTTTGCTAAATTTGCCAATAAATGGCCTGATTTGTCGCCAAACCACCTGTATTCTATCTTCTCCTAATACTTCTGACCTAATAAAATTTTCTCTTCTTTTCGCCCATGTTTCGCCCATGCTGTTCTCAAAGCTGCACTGGTGTTAACATAATGGGGGTCATTTACTAAGGGCCCGATTCGCGTTTTCCCGACGTGTTACCCGAATATTTCCGATTTGCGCCGATTGTACCTAAATTGCCCCGGGATTTTGGCGCACGCGATCGGATTGTGGCGCATCGGCGCTGGCATGCACGCGATGGAAATCGGGGGCGTGGCCGAACGAAAACCCGACGGATTCGGAAAAACCGCCGCATTTAAGAAAAAAAATGTGTAGCGAAAATTACACTTACCTTCACCAGGTATAGGCCGGTGAATTTCAGGGCATTCCAGCGCGCCTCCGGGGAACTTCAGCGCAGCAGCGCCACCTGGTGGACGGCGGAGGAACTACCTTAGTGAATCCCGTCCGGACCCGAATCCACCGCAGAGAACGCGCCGCTGGATCGCGAACGGACCGGGTAAGTAAATCTGCCCCATTGTTTTTTTCATGTGTGCTTTTAATGAGATTAGGTGTGTGGAAATCCTCCCACTTACTGTTACCTTCCCTGCCTCCCAAAACAATAGTGGGTCTAGTATATGCTCTCCATTTGTTGATACATACTCTAACAACCATCCATTTAATAACTCCACAAAGCTTGCATTTTTCAAAAGAAAAATGGGGAACCTCCACATCTGTTCCGTTCCCCTGGGATCTGCACCCTTTTTTTTTGTGTCTATAAAGCAACCCGTACATATTTGCTGTGCAGGACCCACATCTCTTTGTCGTAGATTCATATATTTTGTGTCTATAAGCAACCAGTACATATTTGCTGTGCAGGACCCATACCTCTTTGTCGTAGATTCATAGTTTGTGATTTTGTGTCTATAAAGCAACCCGTACATATTTGCTGTGCAGGACCCACACCTCTTTTTTTTTTATCAATTCTCTTTTTATTAAAACATTTTGTAAAAACAGGATTCATACAATGTACAATGTCAATTTGTTTGTTCAATGCAAGAATACAAAACATACCTCGTAATAATTCTACTGTAACAATTGAACAAATATATGCAGTATTATTATCTCCATCAGGTTCGCGGGCATTTACAGATATACTACGCGTTTGTGCAACAGAAAGTCATACTCCATACCTGCACGATACCTTTTTGAGCTCATGACATTGCAAGGTATTAGTAACAAAGCAAGTGTGACAACATAATATCGTGAACAAATATATAACCAGATCATGATGGTAGGATCCTAGTTTATGGTAGCTTTTGTACATGGGGGGGGGGGGGGGGGGGGGGGGGTCATGGGGAAGGGAAGTCCGAGGGAGAGAGTGTGTTGTGTTATAGTACTGTCTGTTACTTGGGGGGAGAGAAGGAATTGTTGTTTTGTTTTTGCTATTCGGGGGGTGTGTGCTCACACTACTATCGTAGCCATTATCCTTTATTGGCATTGGTTCTGTAATCTATCCAAGGTTGCCATGTTGTGACAAATTGCTCATGAGTGTGAGACGCCCAGCTCGAAAGTTCCTCCATCCGACAAATCTGAGCCACTTTCTCCTCCCAAGCTGAGATGGGTGGTGCAATGGGTTGTAGCCAGTAAGTGGGTATCAGCGCCTTTGCTGCCGCAATAAGGTGTGTAAAAATAGACTTCCCATCTAACTTAGTGTCGTCTGACGCCCATCCCATACAAATTAAGGGTAGTGTTATCTGGGGGGAAGCAGAGCATATGGTGCGAATTCTGCTTTGGATCTCCAGCCAAAAAGTTTTAATTAGAGAGCAGGACCACCACACATGCGTGTAAGAACCTAGTTCTAGTCCGCATCTCCAACATACCCCTGAAGGGTGCAAGCCCCAGTGGAACAATGATTCTGGTGTTTTGTACCACCTCGATAATAGTTTGTAATGATTTTCTTGTAGCCTAACACAGCGCGAAAAACCATAGGAGTGTCTCAGTACCCAGTCTTTTTGCTTTTCTGTAAGGGTAAGTCCCAGCTCCTTTTCCCAAGCTGAAATGTAAAGTGGGTAATCTGGTGCTTTTTTAGACAACAAAATATCATGTAGAAACGACACCTTTGCAGCCCTGGGGGCACCTACCGCTAAAGATATTTCTAGAGTGGTTGCCTCTCTTACTGCACCATGGTTCTTTAGGAACTCCCTACACACTGATTTGAGCTGCATCTTGATGAGTGACAGACAACCCCCCCCTTTTGTTCTATCTTTAATTTCCTCATCTTTCATAGTGTCGGTTTTTTTTAGAAATTCCCCTAATGTGAGGTCCTCAAATCCCGCCCACCAGGTAGGCACGTCAGACCAATTCTTAGATATCGTGTAGGGTAGGAGACTAGCTGGCATTAAAGGTGATGGGAAAGGGGATAACTCAAATCTCTTGTTTACTGCATGCCACATCTGAAGCGTGTGTCTCGTCAGTTTGTCCAGACATTCTAAGTTCTGTCTCCAGGGAGGTGGAATCCATGCCCCTCCAAGCGTCAGTAATCTCTCTTTCTGCTCCATTGACTTGGTGATTACTGAGGAGCTACCTGGTGTTCTATACGCCAACCCTCTCACCGCCTGTGCAGCCCAGTAGTAGAATCTTGCATCTGGTACCCCCAGACCTCCTCTCCCCTTCTTCCGCATCAGCAGAGTATGTGCCAACCTAGGACGTTTCCCTCTCCATAGATAATTCGAAAACATTTTCTTAATTTTGGAAAAAAAACATCCTGGTACTGTTATTGGGAGCATCAAAAGGGGGTAGAGTATCTTGGGTAATACATAAGCTTTTAACACGTTCTTCCTACCCATCCACGAGATGTTTGGTAGGTTGTAGTCTGTTAGTTTTTGTTGTATGGTGTCTAGAAGTGGAGTGAAGTTTAGTTTATAAAGATTACGTGGATCTCTAGACAGCTGGACTCCCAGATATTTAATAGAGTCATTTTGCCAAATAAAGGGGGACGTTGGTTTGATCTTTTTGACTTGATGCGCTGGTAGGGATATATTTAAGATTTCTGACTTGCTCATATTTACTTTAAAGTTAGCAATCTGATTAAAGTACTCAAAGTGTTTGCAGAGAATCGGTAGGGCTTCCGATGGATTGGTAAGCAGGAAAATTAAGTCGTCGGCAAAGGCCGCTAGTAAACATGTGGATTTCCCCATCTTAAGCCCTTTAATGCGTTTGTCTTGACGTACATACTGAATCATAGCTTCTAGGCAGAGTATGAAGAGGGAGGGGGATAGGGGACACCCCTGCCTCGTTCCATTTCGTATATGGAAGGTGGGTGACAAGATCCCGTTGATTCTAATACGTGCAGAGGGCCCGTTGTACAACGAGAAGATAGCTTCCACAAAGCTACTCGGGAGGCCATACTTTAGGAGGACCTCCTTCATAAAGAGCCAGTCTACCCTATCGAATGCCTTCTCGGCATCCGTGCCGAGAAGGATTAGAGGGGCCTTCCTGGCATTAGCTAAGTGTATGGCTTTAATTACTTTGGATATATTATCTTTGCCTTCCCTCCCCTTGACAAATCCTGCCTGATCATCCGCTATAAGACGTGGGAGCAGTGATGTTAATCTGCTGGCCAGTAATTTAGCCCATACCTTTAAATCCACGTTCAGTAGGGAAATTGGGCGATAACTCCCAGGCTGTTCAGGGTCTTTGCCCGCTTTGTGTATTATGGTAATATGAGCTGAAAGCATAGAAGGAAGTGAATGTTGCCCTCTGAGCAGTGCATTGCACATATTCGTAAAGTGGGGAGTCAATAAAGGGCCTAGTTTCTTATAATAAAGTATTGTGAACCCATCTGGGCCCGGGCTCTTTCCCCCTGGTATGGACGCAATGATCTCTCCCAGTTCTTGTTCTGTTATCGGTTGTGTTAATGGACCCATGTCCGCCTCACCCAAGTGTGGGAGCTGCACCCTCCCCAGGAATTCTCGGATATTATCCAGTCTCACTCCTCTTTCCTGGCTAGACTCTCGTTGTCTCAAGTTATATAGGCCTGTATAATATTCTTGGAAAGCCTGGGCTATGTCTTCCGTTTTGTGTACTCTATCCCCTTTTGATGTTCCAATCGTAGAGACGAATGTACGTGCCTGTGCCTTTTTCAAAAGACTGGTCATGGTTCTACTACACTTGTCCCCGTGAGCGTAAAATTTATGTTGGGCTTTTAAATAAATCTTTGATATAGTGATGTTAAGGTGGTCCTTCCATTGGTCTCTGGCCAATTTCAGATCCTCTTCTACTTGCAGGGCCTTAGATCTCTTATGTTGTCTTTCTAGGTCTGAGATTCTTTTTAACAGGCCCTCTATTTTCGCGTTCCTTTTTTTCTTAACCCTAGCTCCCATCTCCATTAGGAACCCTCTAGCGACAACTTTCTGACCTTCCCACAGGGTTACTGGATCTAGTTCAGTATCGGCGTTGTCAGTGAAAGATTTGGACATCTTAGTTGTTAGTTCCGCTACTAGAGACTCGTCTCCAAGAAGCGTCTCATTTAGTCGCCATGTCCACTCTTTAGCCGGGATATGCGGTAAGAGGAAGGACATCAAAAGAGGGGCATGATCAGATATCGTGCTTGGTCCTATCTCTACCGACAAGGCCTGTTCAATATAGTCTGATTGTACGAAGAGGTAGTCTAATCTCTGCCATGTGTTGTGAGGGACAGAGTGGAAGGTGTAAGATCTATCCCCTGGATGTAAACTTCTCCAGGAGTCCAACAGTGAGAGATCCCCCAGAGCCACCTTAATACGCTTTATAGCCCTAAAAGAACAAGCAGAGTGCCCAGTGGAGGAGTCCTCTAGCGGATTCAGCGTGACGTTCAGGTCACCTCCTACTATAAGGATTCCTTCTGCGAATAGCTTAATTTTTTCTAAAATGCTACACAGCCACGCGCATTGGCCCCTATTTGGCCCGTATAGTGAAACAAAAGTAAACATCACTCCCCCTAATAGACCTTTTACTAGAATGACCCTTCCCTCAGCATCTTTGTATGTATCTTTTAATGTGAAGGGTGTGTTCTTATGGATCCCTATGGAGACTCCTTTAGAAGCTGCAGAAGAACTGCCGCTGTGGAACCACTGATCATACATCTTAAGCGGTAGTCTTGGTACCCTATTTTCTTTAAAGTGGGTTTCCTGAAGTAAAATTACTTCAGTGTTAAAGCGCCGTAATAAGAGCCAAAGTTGGGATCGCTTACCAGGGGAGTTGAGACCTTTCATGTTCCATGAGGTAATCTGAAGGGTCGCCATCACATTTGTATCATGGGTGTGGAGTCCAGTTGCGAATTGCACCTCTTTGCTCTACTTGGTTGTGTTACCTGAGGGGGAAGGTAAGACCAGGAAAAAGGGGGAGGGAGGGGATGGAAGGAAGCTACCACCTTGTTACCATGAACATGATCTAGCAAAAGACACACAGAAAACAATGAAAAGAACAAGTAAACAAATGAAACAGACCCATGATCTCTCTGTGGGTGTTTCGCGGTACAGGTGCATAGAGCTCCCACTTTTGGAGAGTGGTCTATACAACCTGCGACAATGCGCCTGTATGCGCTGGGGGGCACTACTAGACTGGGTAGTCGCATCGCCATTTTAGGCGAGACCTATTATCTGCATAGGCCATCAGCTAATAAGTAAAACTGGGATTTGGGCTGGATAGTGTATCTACGGTCTCAGGTGTTTTACCGAAATTTCGTACCAGCTTAGACTTGTTGATCGTCATATATACCTACTGGGGCAAATGGTGAATAAAAATACTAAGCTTTGCAAGTGCTTAACTTATTAATGAGATAATAACATTTAAACAAAATACCGCATGGCGGCTGAGCATCTTACTACATAAACGAGATGAGAACCAGTGAACAGATGAAAGGCAAGTTGAAAGGTAAGTTAGACCTGTCCGATGCGAGTGATTCAAGTGTCCTCTTTCCAGGTTGGTCTCTTCTTCTTCTCTCTCACAGGTTTCGGCGCCGCCACTTGCTGCCAGGGAGTGGGTGTTTTCAGTAGAGGTAGCTCTATCTCGTCAGCTGCCGGTAGCCATGAGGGAATGTTGATGGGATTAATTCCTAGAAGCTTCCAGGCTTTCTCCAGGTCTCTCGGGTGTTTGATCGCTACTTGCTGGTTCCCTTTAGAAAATTGCAGGCCAAACGGGAAAAGCCATTTGTACTGTAGGTTGAGGTCGCGCAGTTGGGTCAAAAGTGGCCTGAAGAGGCGTCTTTTAGCCAGAGTGGAGGCTGCTAAGTCCTGAAAGAGGGCCACTTTAGCGCCTTCATATTCTAAGTCGCCATGTTCTCTCGCTTTGCTGAGGATGGCTGCCGTGTCGACATAGCTCAGGAGCCCGCAAATTATGTCTCTAGGTGGGTCTGATGGGGCTGGCTTGGGCCTAAGGGCTCTGTGCACTCTTTCGATTATCACTTTTTCAGAGCGGTCTGCCCCTAATAGCATAGTGAATATCTGCTGCATGATGCTTGGCAGCGCTTCTGTAGCCCAGGATTCGGGGAGGCCTTTTAGCCTGACGTTTTTGCGGCGACTCCTGTTTTCTTGGTCTTCCAGCATCAGGAAGGTATGATTTATCTGGTTGTCCTTGGCTGTTAATTTGCTCCTTACCGCCTCAGCAAAGCCCACTAGTTCTTCCTGCCCTGACTCGAGAGCTTCCACCCTGTGCCCCACGTGGCGTACCTCTGCTTTGATCTCCGAGAGCTCCTTCATGACCGGGGCCAACGCTGCCGTGATCGTTCTTTGTAGCACTGCTTGTGAAATCTCAAAGCGTGAGGAGCCGGGCTCGTGGTCTGACGGCGTGTCTGAGTGCTCTGAGGCATCAGAGGGTGAGTTGCTCGGCGCCATCTTGTGCCGCATGCACGCGGGTCTTTCTGGGCTCGTTTTCTCTCTAACAGTTTTATGTGCGCTGATTTGGGAGCGATCGACTTGTCCCCGGTTACCTCCGGGACCGCTACCTCCGTACTTCACCATTTGCCGCTGCTTCTGCCCAGTTTACTACGGGTCTCACATGTGTAGCGCACGGAGCTCCGGGTTTATGCTGCCATCTTCCGCAGCGGTCAGCTCCGCCCCCCAGGACCCACACCTCTTTGTCGTAGGTGCACCCATTATATTCATCACCACCGGGGAGTGGTCCAAAATGACCATATTTCCGTTTGTAGTTTAGCTAGGAGGGATGAACTTACACAAATATAGTCTATCTTCGACCATGAGTCATGTGGATGTGAACAGTGCGTGAAATCTCTCCCTTGAGGGTAAAAAAAAGCTCAGATAGAATAGTGTTCGGGGCGCTACTTCCCTCCGATTGTTTACCCTGGAGACCATCCGTCTGCTTCTATCCTCTATGTCTGATGCTACCAAGTTGAAATCTCCGGCAACTATTTTGTCATCCCCACTATCCCCCAATATTTTAGTGTGCAAAATATTTAGTAAGGTTCTTTGGTTTGTGTTGGGGGCATATGCATTGTACAGGCTAAATTCTCCCCCTGAGTGAGAGATTGTGACTTGGGATATTCTCCCTTCTTCATCTGCATATTCTGATATTAGCAGACACTGTAGGTGTTTGCTAATTAGAATAAGCACTCCCGTTTTTCCATCATTAGCTGGCGATCCTACCACGATACCTACCCACATTATGTTCATTCTAGTAAAATCCTACTGCGTTTCTTGTAGCAAGGCGATGTCTGCGCCTATTTTCTTTAAATGGTGACGAATCATATTACGCTTCTGTGGGGAGCGCAACCCCTTCACGTTCCATGAGATTATCCTCATAGTCCTCTAAGTATATCCTCTAAGTCCTCCATTTTCTCTGGGAGCGTGACCATCTGCTTTTCTAGGGGCTGCACCTCACTGTTTACAATCAGCGCCTCATCCTCCACTGAGCACATTCTCTCCTCCACTGACTCTAGTCTTGATCCATGCTGTCGCACCTCACCCTGGAGTTTTTGCAGCGTAGTTTGTATCGTCGCCGCCAGGGATGAGGTAAGTTTTGGCACTAGGTGCCGAGCTACTTCTATTGCCAGCCTACTGTAGTCAATCTCTTCGGGGTTTTCCTTCTCCCGGGTGTCCGGCCTCAGGTTGATGAAGCTCCGGAGTGAATACATCCTGCTCTCCATGGGCTTTTGGCGGCGCCATCTTTGATTGCCGCGTGGCTGATGTTGAAGTCCCCTGTTTAGTGGAGGATATCTGGGTAATTTCTGCAGGGTATTAGGGGGTTTTCTGACGGGCTATATGCACTTTCTGCGCCCAGAGAAGTGGGGAGTGCTCGTCCGTGCTTCCTCACATGTCAGCGCCAGAACCAGAAGTCCACATTTAATTTAATTCATATGCAATATGTAAAACATTTCTTCAATTGGATGTTGTTAGAAAAAATGTTCCTGTGAGAAGATAATTTGTAATAAATGTAGCCATGTTGTCCCTTAGAAACAAGATAGCTTCCTCGCATGCGACCACCCCCTACTCTTGCAGTGGTGGCCAGAGTTGCACTATTGAGTCCTGCCTAACCACCTGGATGCAATGATCATTACCACAGGACGGCTGTGGTACATGCAGTAAGTCCCGGACGTTTCATTTACAAAAAATGTTTGTTTCCTTGTGCATTCCCTCCAGCAGGTAGATATATTCAAGGACACAGTCTTGTTTCTAAGGGACCATATCACTACATTTATGAGAAATAATCATCACACAGGAACATTTTTATAATAACATTTAATTGAAGAAATCTATATACAGTATATGGCAGATTAATTAAATTCAATTTGAATGCCCAGACGAGAATACCCCTTTAAACCAAAAGTGTTCACAGGTCTGTACACCAAAGTATGAAAAAGTTATTAGCATCAATATATAGCAAAACAAAGACAGTTATTTTAATACAAAAGTTTTCAAAACCTATTGTAAGGGATTAGGTCCATGATCATTTTCTCCTGGGGTTGACGGGCAAGCACACAAGCAACTTCACTGTCCACACCATGCAAATTTTGGTGCAACTGACCTCAGCCAGTTTTATTCGGCAGTAATACATAATAGCAAAATATAGCCCACTACTTTCTGTCACTGACTAGACATAGAGGTTCCCTACCTTGCCAGGTGCATAAATGGGAGCCTACAGTGCTGGAAATCTTGTCTTCTTTTTTCTAGGCAATGAAGAGGAGTGCAGGTAAGTATGACTGATTTGGTTTTTGTTATTCTAAATGGTTGTCTTTCTTTAATGCAGCTCTTCCTCATTACCTGAGTTCTAGTCAAAACTACCAAGCTTTTCCACATCCACCCAGCGTTCCTTGGGTGGGAAATGTCCTTTAGTAACTTAAAGCACAACTGTAACATTTTTTTTCACAAACCAATAGCTCATGGGATGTAGAACAACTTTTATTATACTTTGCCTATTAGCTTTGTTAACAATATCCAGAAGTTTCTTTGCTATCATCACTTAGTCGTGAAGTAGCTGCTTCCCCTGCCTGTGCTAACAAGCCCTGTGAATCCTTCTTGTGAACAAATCTACAAACTCACAGGTGGGCTGCTGCTTCCTGAAAAAGAAGGGGGAGGTCATGTGACATTGCTCTCTGTGTATCTAGCAGAGCTGAGTGTTTTCAGGATTGTGGTTACAAATGTCTCTTACACAAAATAGTACAAGACAAGAGGTACAATATCTCCCCTGTTCCCTATCAGTTCCTCCATCCCTGTTTGTGATTCTACAGAACTTTGTCTCTCTCTTCACCTCCTGCTGTATACGCTGACCTTGCACCTCTACCGTCTGCCCTGATTTCAAGCCTGCATCTGACCTCGAGCCTGGACTATGAATCGGTAATGTATGCTTGGCTACCACCATGGGCTAGTCGCACCTGTGGAACGACCTGGTGGCACCCCGCCGCAAGAACGACCTGGTGGCACCTTGCGGCAGCAAGACCATTGTACCATTTTCTGCACACTGCAGAGGAGCTATTAACCCTTAGTAGTCACACATCACACCCTATACACTGCATGTAACTGTTTTACTTATGGTTTCTACTACTTAATACATGCCCCATGCTCCTCCATGTGATGAAAGATGTCCGCACACTCTGTGAAGTGTTGGCGCTTTCCTTCTTCGTTGACTTCACCACGGCAGAGAAGGACACAATTCCTATGGGTTTCAGCTTCCTTTGTCAGGGATCGTGTCTGTTCTTCTTCACTTGTAGCTTGCGATCGAACTTGAACATCTACAGCAATCACAGGAGTCTCTTTTTTAATAGAAAGCAAAGGTTTCTATTTCACTGTTCAATCCTAATGGGACCAAAGAATTTAGCTCATTGATCCACTTACTTTCAGCTCTAGACATTTTATTAAAAAAAAAATTGACCACCTTAATTCCAAAGATAGTAACTCCTGTAAATTTCCTGGAATGTTTGTTTGCAAAATGTCTTTATAAAGGAAGGATTTTTTTTTTTTTTTTATATTGCGCAAATGTTCATTAATTCTTTTAAACGGCGTTTAGTCCTGCCAACATAGACTTTTTTGTATGTGCATTTGATCCCATAAATAACACCTTTTGTTTGTTAATCATGTTTTTAATTATAGATAGCTCATCAGAGCCACACGCTTTCACACTGTGTACCAGATTCTTTAACTTTAATGTTCTACATGTAAAACATTTTTTGCAGGGAAATAAACCATTAGGAATTGTGATGCCCAAAGTTGAATTCACATCAGCTTAAAATTTTTAAGGGCATGCCTATTTAAATATGTTCTTTTAGGTTTCTTTGACAAAAAAAGAAATAATACAGGCTACAATGCTATGCACCAAAGGGGCGTTCTGGTTTTCAGTCAAACCTTACGCCACAATTCTGTGTAAGCGGGATGGTCTTGCTGCCGCGCGGTGCCACCAGGTCGTTCCTGCGGCGGGGTGCCACCAGATCGTTCCACAGGTGCGACTAGCCCACGGTGGCAGCCAAGGATACATTACTGATTCATAGTCCAGGCTCGAGGTCAGATGCAGGCTTGAAATCAGGGCAGGCGGCAGAGGTGCAGCGTATAGGTCCAAAGTTGGCAATAGGAGATCAATGCAGATGCGAACAGGAAGGCAGGAGAATGGGAAAACAGGAACACACCAACATGGGAAAGACGCAGGGGAGTTTTCTCTATGGCTTACGCTCAAAGATCCGGTGGGGAATGATGGGAGCCCCCAGATTAAATAGAAAACCCCGAAGTGGCCAGCGCCAATCAGCAGTGCGCTGGCCCTTTAAATTTCCGAGTGCCAACGGGAGCAGGAGCGTGGAGAGGTGAGTGCGGGCCGGGATTTCGGGATGCGCATCGATGGAGTGAGGCGGAGTTCGTGGGCCACTGGGTTGATGCGCTTGATGACTTCAAAGGGACCGAGGAAGCGGAGACCAAGGTTGTAGCTAGGTATCTGGAAGCTAACCACAGATTGTCACCTGTAGAGAAGACAGGAGGAGTCTGCTGCTTCTTGTCAGCCTGAGTCTTGGTGCGGAGAAGAGATTGACGGGTCTGGTCCCATATTGATTTAAGGTCCTTCACTAGATCCTCTACTGCTGGGACATCAGAAGGAGTAGACAGCGGCAGAGGAGGACAAGTGATTTGTCTGTAGACCACAAAGAACGTAGCTGCACCAGCAGACCAAGGAGTCCAAGGCGTTATAGGAAAACATAGCCCAAGGAAGCAAATCAGCCCTGTTATCTTCACCGCAGAGACAAAGTGGCGGAGGTAACAGCCCAAAGTCTGATTCACCTTTTCTACTTGACCATTCTTGCACAGGAGGAGCAGGATCCCACAAAATCCTGAACATTTTGGACCGGAACTGGCCACCAGGAATAGTAGGAGATGAGAATCACAGAGCGTTGCACCCCTGGGTGCCCAGCCAATCGCAAAGAATGTCCCCAAGAAAGAATCCTCTATCGGGGTGCAGGTCTGACATATGTCTTGCCAGGAGGTAACTGCAGCAGATCCACCGGAGATGCTAAAAGTTGTTCAGGAGAGATGATATGCCGAGGAACGGGCTCATCTACAATGACATCCGAAGCACGGGATATTGCATCAGCCTTGACATTCTAGTCCGCAGGACGTAAATGGATTAGCAGGTTGAAGCGAGAGAAGAGCAACAACCAACAGGCTTGCTTGGGATTTATGCGCTGGGCTGTCTGGAGGTATAGAAGTTTTTTCTGGTCTTTGTACACACAAACGTGATACCTCCAGAGCAAGTTTGATGGCCAACAGTTCCCAGTCACCAATAAAATAATTTCTCTCTGCGGGAGAAAAAGTCCTAGAAAAGAAGCTGCATGTGAGAGTTTGGCCGACATGAAGAGGGGCATGGGTGCTTTGATCGCAGGGACATCTGTGAGACTGTTTGTACTCTGTAATATTATATTTGCATATGTCCCCTATGATTTGTAAAGCGCTACAGAATTTGATGAGGTGAAATTTTGAATGGTCAAATTTTGTTGGTTATAAGTTAATTTAGTCCTTAAATTTACACATTTCCAAAAGATAAAAAGAGAAAACCCATCTTACAATTTGTTATGCAATTTCTCCCGAGTTGTGAGACCCCCCCACCAACATGAGGCCGTTACAGGATTTTAGTTTCATCATTGACCCCTTTTGTAGACTATAAAACTTTAGCTTTTTCGTTGCTGGGTCCATGTGACAGCATTTTTTTGCTGTTTGCTGTTGCTTTTTCCAGTGTAACTATTTTGGGGTTGGTATCCCTTATTGTTGAAAGTTTAGGAACTTTTTTGAGGGCAGGAGTAGAAAAGCATCAATTCTACACTGGATTTTAACTTTTTTTTTGCTAATAATAATGTTATTTTTATTCTATGGGTCAATATGATTACGAGGATACCATACTTGAATATTTTTTCTTACGTTTTACTAAATGTGGGTTTCCAAGTGCATTGCTGTCTTCCAAGTTGCATAACATATACTTTTTTGCTATGAAGCTGGTTGATGGATTTTTTTTTGCGGGACATGTTGTACTTTACAACAGTATCATTCTGGAATACATATTTTTTTTAACACTTTATTGCATTTTTTTGTGGGATTAATTAGGTAAAATCATAATATTTGGTTGGTTTTTAGCAATTTTTTTTACGGCGTTCATTGTGTGGGTTCAATAATTATTTTATTTTATTCTACTGGTTGTTACAGGTTGCGGTGATACTATATATGTTGGGCTTGTGTTATCTTTTTAGACTTTTATATGTTATGGGGCTTATGGACATTTTTATTTATTTATTAATTTATATTATTGAATAACATTTTTTTTTATACTTTTCTATTACTTCCACCATGGGACATGAACAAGAAATCATCTGATTGCTTGTTCATGATAATACCTTGCAATACTGATGTATTGCAGGGTATTATCGTGTCAGCCTATGCACATGCCTTTAAGGTGATGCGCAAAAGTTTAAATGCCACGGTCACGCTGACCGCGGCATTCAATGGGTTAAACATCCGCTATTGCAGGTGTTACACTGGGGTGTCAGCTGTTAGTTACAGCCAGGACCCCATGTATCCCGATGCCGGTTCGGCTCAGATCTTGAGCTGAACCGGTATAAGCTTTGCGTCCGATATATTGGACGCTGAGCGTTAAGTCACTATGCTCAGCATCCAATATATCAGACGCAGTCATGAGCAGTGAGCTTATGAGCAGCTGCGCCATCTGCTGATTTTCCCATTCAGGACGCGCAGTGAGGTGGCGGAGGGTGCGCACCCCACAGACGCTCACTGTGCATGACAGCGGCAAATGGCTTATGCGCAAGAATTTGGCGACACGGCCAAGTGACATATCGGAAAGGGGGAGTGGAATGAGGAAATGATGACGTGCTGAAGAGGCGGCTGCTAGACTCAAGTGTGAGTGTACGCCCTGTCCGACTCGCTGGATTCTCTTGCTGGATACCAGAGAATCAAAGTTCATTTTCTCCACTTGTGACCATCTATCAAGTTAGTTAAAAAAAAGGGTGCCCTTAGGCTCTATGGGAACCTGTCTAATGCACATTTATTTCAAACAGTGGTGACTGGTTCCCTTTGTGTTTTTTTTTTTTTAGCAATTTCCAGCTTCCCAGTCTTCAAGGGGTTAAATGTAAAATGACTGACTTCAGAAAGCAGCAATCGTCCAGAAAATAACAAGCCCTCATATAGTCTGTAAAAGGGAAAGTTAAAAATGAATGATTTTTGGAAGGTGGTAAATGAAATATGGATACACAAATGTGTAAGTGCTGCAGTTTGAACTTATCGATATATCAGTGAGTAATCATGGCTTATTATTATTGTATTTTAGCATATGCATCATGCTTGAAAGTGACATCTACACGGACTCCTGTGGTAACTTCTAGTCCTGCAAGGGGCGTGTCCGTTTCATCACGAGCCCCGGCATTTTCCCGCCAATGTCTAAGAAGCACTGGCTGACCAATCAAGTGATCCGTGACGCCGACTTTTGTGTGGCTTTTTTCCTATGGCTCCCCGTGTTTCCCTATGCGGTCTCCTGGAGAAACGCTTAATAGTCTCCACACCATAATCACCACAGCATAGCATTTGTAAAACCATCAGTATTTCCTGTTGCCCACAATAGCAATGGCCGCTCCGTTCGTGTGACGTATCAGGAACAGTTGTTGTATGCAGAGCGGTCTGGGGGTTTGAAGAAATCGTGCGATCATGGCGACTCCTCTCGGAAAGAGGAAAGCAGATGGCAGTAAGTCGCTGTCCGGGCGGCAGGAGCAGTACAAGCAGTATGTTGATGGCGCCATCGTCAGGATCCGGATGGAGAATTTCCTGTACGTCTCTGGCTTTTTTCTATGTATTGCTCACACTACAGTGCAGTGTCTATGATGCTTCTTGTTTTCCGCTTTAGAAATTGCTTAGAAATAAAACGCACTCTATAGTTCAAAGCGTTTTATTTTATTTTATGTGAAAAGGCATCCCCGGAGCTATAGAGTGGAATGATGGACACGTGGATCCATCACATCCAACTAGCTAAAATGTTCCCTGTGTATGCTGAGGTCAAGCCCTAAGACACCTGAAAGGGGGGCATGTAAATAGTGCTCCTACTATATATATCTATTATGTCAGGTGGACAGGGCTTTTCACTACATCTGTAGCACCCACTATATAAGTGTATGGGTTGTCCTTCACACCTGTGCATCGGACCTTCATTCATGGGACTTTTTCACAAATATACAAAAAAAAAGTCCTGTGAGAAACGCATACCATATAGCAGTGATGGTAAACCTTTTAGAGATCGAGTGCCCAAAATGAGACCCAAAACACACTAGCTTTTCCCAAAGTGCCCACATGGCAATTTAGGCAGTGACAAACTTATTGGTACCAGAATCGTTGAGCTCCAATCCGACTCTGTCCACACCTTCTCACTCTTCGGACAGGACCATGTAGCACAGGATGGGTCACTTTAAATTGGAGGGCACTATTATTGGACTGCAGGAAGGTGCCATGTCAGGCAAACTGTGCCTGGGAGACAGCCCGTGTGAACACTGAGAGGTCTCTGAGTGCCATCTTTGGCACCAGTGCCATAGGTTCGCCACCACTGCCATATAGGAAAAAGCATAAGAGGAACAAGAAAAAGCCAATGTGACTAACTAGTCTTGTAAGGAGAGCAATAAGCGAGAAAAAGGTGTTTAAGGTGCTAATGTAGCAATGAGGCACTACAGGACTATAGAGAGAAAAATAAATCCTGTAAAAAGCAGATAAAGGCCGCAAAAATAAAGACTGAGAGAAATATTGCCAGGGAGAGCAAAAATAATCCCAAATTATTTTTTAAGTAGATAAATGATGAGAAACTAGAGTGTGGGCCCTCTCAGGAATAACATGGGGATCATGATGGAAGGAGATGAGGAAAAGGCCAATCACTTCGACTGTCTTTACCCAGGAAAATCTCCTGGTGGAAGACACAATGAGGAATGAGGTAAATTCTCTTTGGGATGTCAACAGTTTAACCCAGGAAAAGGTATGGCGCCGCCTCGCAACCACTAAGATAAATCACCGGGGCTAGATGGTATACACCCCCGGGTTCTACATGAACTATGTACCGTGATAGACCATTACTTTTAATATTTGAAAATTCCCTGAGGACTGGTTATGTTTCACAGGACTGGCGCATACCAATGTACAAAAAAGGATCAAAAAGCGATCCTGGAAACTACAGACCCGTGAGTCTAACTTCTGTGGTGGAGAAAATATTTGAGGGGTTTGTTAGAGTATGTCACTGGAGTATCTCCTGGAGTATCTCACTGTGCACAACCTTATAACCCAGCGTCAGCATGGGTTTATGAGAGATGGGTCCTGTCAGACTAATCTTCTACTAGAAAATAAGTTCCAGACTGCATAGGGGTACGCAGTGGATGTTGTATATCTGGACTTTTCAAAGGCATTTGACACAGTGCTGCATAAAAGGTTGGTACATAAAATGAGACTGCTGGGACTAGGGTATTTGGGCAAGTACTTGGCTTAGTGATAGAAAACAGAGGGTCGTCATAAATGGCACATTCTCAGAGTGGGTTAACGTTACCAGTGGAGTGCCACAGGAGTCAGTATTGGGGCCACTTCTTTTTAAGATTTATATTAATGACCTTGTAGTGGGTTTACACAGTCAAGTTTCAATATTTGCAGATGATACTAAGCTGTGTAAAGTAATAAATACTGAGGTTGATAGTTTAGCATTACAGCGGGATTTGTGGAAGCTTGAGGAGTGGGCAGAGAAATGGTTGATGAGGTTTAATGTAGATAAATGTAAAGTTATGCACTTGGGCCATGGAAACAAAGTATAATTATGTTCTAAACGGTCAATTACTTGGTAAAACTTGAGCTGAAAAGGACTTGGGGGTATTGGAGCGGCTGCTGAAACAAATAAAATTATGGGATGTATCAAGAAAGGAATAGATTCTCCTGATAAAGACATAGTTTTGCCCTTATACAAATCCCTGGTCAGACCACACATGGAATATTGTGTACAGTTTTGGGCACCAGTATATAAAAAGGACATGGTAGAACTAGAATGGGTGCAGAGGAGAGCAACCAAGATTATTGGGGGGATTAGAATACAATAACAGATTACAAAATTTGGGATTATTCAGATTAGAAAAAAGACGACTGAGGGGAGACCTCATTACAATGTACAAATACCTGAACGGACAGTACAAGGATCTCCCCAAAGATCCTTTTATACCTAGGCCTGTGACCAGGACAAGGGGGCATCCTCTACGCCTAGAGGAGAGGCGATTCTACCATCAACATAGACAAAGGTTCTTTACTGTAAGAGCAGTGAGACTATGGAACTCTCTGCCACAGGAGGTTGTTATGGCGAACTCTATGTACATGTTCAAGAGAGGCCTGGATACCTTTCTGGAGAGAAAAAATATCACGGTTTATGGGGATAAAACATTTATATAATTCTTGAAGGTTGGACTTGATGGACTTGCGTCTTTTTACAGCCTTATATACTATGATGACTATGATGAGGGTGACGGTTCCAAATATTCTCATCGCTGGTGCCCCAGCAATATGACCCAATGTGACTGGGAGAAATACTTCAACATTAACCCCTTAGTTCTCTGCATCCAATATATTGGACGCAGAGCTGATGACGGTTCAGCTCAAGATCTGAGCCGAGCTGGCATTGGGATACAGGCTGTGTTGGGTATTTAACCTGCATTTGGGGGGTCTTTCCCCCACGATCAAATCCGCCCCCCCCCCTCCCGCCACATGCGGTCTTTGGGCGGCGCTGATCGTTGCTATTGCAGCCCTGGTGTCTAAAATAGTCTAAATCATAGCACAAACTCCACATATATAGTATCACTGCGTCGGTAACAACCCGTAGAATAAAAGTAAATAATTGAACCCACACGTTGAATGCCGTTAAAAGAAAATGATTTTTACCTATTGAATCCCACAAAACAAAAAGTTATCAAAAACGCATTGGTGTGTAGTGTGTGAACAAAGTGCACTAAAATAATGTTGCCAACTTGCCGGGCAGTGCAGTATGCACCAGATAAATGAAGACGGTTTTGATGAATTTGAGGCACTCTGCACACTCCACAGTTTTAACTAGTTTTGATAAAATGTTTGCAATCTGCTGATTACAGTTAATGAGGACTTGAAATGCAAGTCAAAGAATGCAGCGTACTTGCCTGATTGCAGAAGCGATTCCACTGAAACGCTTGGTGACGGGGACTATGGGGCAGATTTATCAAGCAGTCTGAAAGTCAGAATATTTCCAATTGCCCATGGCAACCAATCACAGCTCCCCTTTAAAATATTCATGAGCACTGGTGAAATGAAAGCTGAACTGTGATTGGTTGCCATGGGCAACTGGAAATATTCTGACTTTCAGACTGCTTGATAAATCTGCCCCTATGTGTTTTGCATTATTTACATTCAAATTATGTGGAGCTTGTACTTGATCTCAAAAACCAGGGCCCAAAAACGTGTTCAGAACACCACGTGTGCCGCCGGCCTGAGGTGAGGAAACTCTTTGCTGGTCTCACATGATGGGAGCTGATCTTCGCTTTGGCTTTATATTTGTACAGTGTGTCTGCAGGTTTTTGAGCCTCTAATTTGTAAGCAAGGATATTATTTGTAAATTGTTCAAATTAGAAGACGCCTCTATAATTGTTTCCATAAAAGTAATTAGCTGGTCTAATTTTTTTTTTATTTTAGGACTTACGATATGTGTGAGGTTTTTCCTGGTCCTCATTTAAACATGATAGTTGGTGCCAATGGAACAGGGAAGTCAAGTATTGTTTGTGCAATTTGCCTGGGACTAGCAGGGAAGACATCTTTTATTGGCAGAGCCGATAAGGTATTTTACAATTTTTTTTAAATTCTTTTTTACTTGTATGCAAAGTTTTACAGACATGTGATAAATATATTGAAAGGATTTTAAAAAATAAATATGCAAAAATTTGCAACATAAATAATAGTTGTATTGCATATGACTGCAGGCATATATGTTTCCAGTGAAACACATGCGATCAGTAACAAGCACCCAGTGTTTTGCATGTAAACAATACATGTCTCTTGATGTAAACGCATATGCGTGCAGTCAAATGCAAGGCCAAAACACAGATACCCGTCATTCATCAGTAGTAATACATTTCATGAAAAAGTCACCATATAACTACAGCTGTGTGGTGAAGGCCTCAGAAGTTTGTTAGATAACATTAGTGAACAAACAGTACCATACTAACCAGGGAACTCGAGGCAGCTCACTTGTGGCAAAGTAGGAACACTAATGGCAACACCTCACAAAAGTAATCGCAGGTAACCCATTCTGCATACCTCCCAACCGTCTCGTTTTCAGCGTGACAGTCCCGTTTTTTGGGCTCTGTCACGCTGCAATGGGCGGGGGAGAGGATGTCCCGTGCCCCGCCCACTTTTCCCGCTTTGTCCCGCCTCCTCCAGACCCCAAGTTTAGAGCTGCAGAGCAGCCGAGGCAAGGGGGCCGGGAGGAGGCGGGACGAGCCCCTGCTACCTCCTCACATGATGTCTGCACCAATCATGTGAGGAGGTAGCTCTGCCCCCGGTTGGCCACGCTCCCTCCGAGTCATTCAGTCTCCAGCCCGGGAGAAGCTGAATGACTGCAGGTAAGAGACTGAGGGGGCAGGGGGGACTGAGGCACAGGTGGAGGACATGGGGGACTGGGGCACAGCAGGAGGACAGGGGGGGCTGGAGGATACAGCAGGAGGACAGGGGGGGCTGGAGGCTACAGCAGGAGGACAGGAGGCGGCTACAGGAGGCGGCTACAGGAGGCGGCTACAGGAGGCGGCTGGACGACAGGAGGAGGCTGGAGGACAGGAGGCTACAGGAGGAGGACAGGAGGAGGCTGGAGGACAGGAGGCTACATTATGAGGAGGCTGGAGGACAGGAGGCTACATTATGAGGAGGCTGGAGGACAGGGGGCTACATTATGAGGAGGCTGGAGGACAGGGACCACACCATGTGAGGAGGGGTGGGGGTAGGAGTACAGATAGGATTATGTGTAAGTTTGGGGAGATAGATAAAAGTGGAAATGTAAAGGGAGGATAAAATTAAAGATGGGTTTTATATGTTGCAGATTTGCATTAGGGGGTGTTATATGGGTCCATGGGGAGGGTGGGGGGCAAAGTAAGAGGCATTGTTCTATGTGGGGACCGTCAAGGTCTATATTATACTATGCTAGTGGGTGGGACAATGGTCGTGGTTTAGAAAAAGGGGAGGGGCTTTTGTCCCTCTTTCTCTCGTCCAAAAGTTGGGAGGTATGCATTCTGTGATCAGTTTTTCAGCACAAATCCTGTCAGATCACACTATTTCTTTGCTCATCAACTTTTCAGCTACAATTAATTGGACTTAAATCATTTTTGCAGAAACATCACAGTAAGGAAACTCTTTAGAAAAATGTGATTATGAGGACAAAAATGAAGGGGTTTTGCCACCAAACAAGTTAGGCACTATCTACACCCAGAGTTAGGAGGGTCACCCCTTCTCCTCTTCAGCGCCGCAGATGTATGCCCGCCCAGCCATAGCTGCTCGGGCATAGGTTGGTCTGAATGCAGCCTAAGGCCGCCTTGCAGGCATATAGATATTTATAGCCATTGCTCTACTAAGGGATTCTGGGAAATATGTAAATAATCAGGAAAACCACGACTCTTCTACCTTGTAAGGCAGCACCCTTACCATCAAGCACGACTTTTAGGAAGAATGACATGGTTTGGGATTAATGCCCACTTTAGGTGTGTTGTAGTAGGGTGGGAAAGGCAGGGGCGGAAAAGCGTTAGAGACTATGGCAGAAAACTCCCATCAGGTCAGACCTGGTCTAAAGACTACCCGCTTCTGCTAAGAGGCTGAACCGGAAACTGAAGGTGTGGTAAATTTTAAGACGGGTGGTGGAAATGCCTCTCTTAATAAATTCCTCCTCTACATCGCTCCTTGCCTCCGCCTCCTAGCATCCACTCACGGACGGAATCTCAGGCATCTGAATGAGGCCATGGCTGGAGGCGGTCTCCACTATATCTGCGCATGCGCCATATACAACGCAGTGTTGGTAGACAGGCGGCAGCAGGTAAGCAAACTCCATAGCGAGTTGCATAGCTGCCTCACTGCCTAGCCCCCTGCGCTCGACGCAACGCATGAACAGGTCCGTAAGAGGATGCAGGGAGGTGGAGGCAAGCAGCGATTTCGAGGAGGGAGGGCTTTTTTTTTTAATTCAAAATCGAGGAGGACAACAAGCCTACTTACTTTGAGCCAGGATGACCACGACACAAGCAGACAGGAAGCCAGGTAAAGTTTTGTTTGAAAGAAATAAAGGAAAATTTCTGATAAAAACTGTTTTAGCATATGCTTGGTATTGACTGTGAGGACAAGCCTAAAAATGCTGTTCTGGTGACAGGTTCCCTTGAACACCATATTAACACAATGTAATTAGGCAAATCGTTAGATGTTCTATTGCTTATCAAAACCACATAAACCTCTGCTACGTCGCATCTAACCCCCCCCACACACACACACACCTCTGCTACGTCGCATGGCACTATCCCTAACCCTGCTGACCATGCTTACCATGGGACTTTACCCACTTACCCGAACACTAGGCTTACTAAATAGCTGAAAACATCTAGCCAGGTCAAACACTGAGCTAAGATTTTGACCTAATTTTTGGTTTCCAGCACACACATTGATAGCAGTGCAGAATATAATGTTGATGTGTACATATAGAGGATATTATATAGCAGTGCAATATATGGTGGTAATGTGTATATACCACTATATACTACACTGCTGTATTATAGCATTTATATGTACATCGCCACCATATACAGCACTGCTGTATAATAATACTTCATATATAAGGGATATTATATAGCAGTGCAGTATTTGGTGGTGATGTATTTATAAAAGGTATTTTGTAGCACTACGGTATATGCAGGTGCTATAACCATGTCGGGGAGCCTGTGGGGTAAAGAAGGAGGGGTCTGATAAGTGCTGCTATCTGAGTGCAGCAGTGGCCCCGACTCCGTGTTCTGCCTCCTCTCACTGGCTGTTTGGGTCCCCTCTTTCCCTCATCATCCTCATTCTACTGCTGCCCCTGCTCCGAAGGAGGACTGTGTATGGCCATAGGGATCGGATCGCTCTGTGAGTGTGGGGATGCAGCCGACTACCTCCAGTCCCTAGGTCTCCTCCATGGCTCGTCGTTTGGGGCTACACAGATCCTCCCCGAGTCTCCCTTCACCCTACCTTGTCTTTGCGCCATCAGTTACTGGAGGCTCTTGATAAAGTCCTATCCCTTGCCTTCAGGCAGCCAATGCAGCATGGAGCTATTGTGCTCGCTGCAGAAGCCCACCTGCCCTGTCTCTGCAGCAGTGCTGCTGCATGTTCAAGCTCTGATCATGTATGATGTGTGTTGGTCACTGCACTGTTCCTTATCACTTTGGTGGACCCCGGTTTCTCTGATGGGCGCGTTCATGGGAGGGAATCCGACATGACTGGATGACCTGTGGGACCATAGTCAGTGTGAGTTAATGGCCGTATCCATAGGAAACCAGATTTTAAATAAGAATGACTAATGGAGAGAGGTTAGAAATATATCTGTGAAACACTTGATTTTTTTTTTTTTAACATCAAAATACAAAATATGTTATTTTATTATTTTGAATGTACTTAAGAATTTTGCTTTTGTCGGAATACACCTTTATTCTGCTTTGTATACCCCTGCACAGTAAATTTTGAATTACTAAGCAAGAAATTATATGTGTAAGAGAAGCCATAAAAAACTTATTTACTGAAGAGTATTATTATCTTTCAGGTTGGTTTCTATGTGAAGCGTGGTTGTCAGAAGGGTTCTGTCGAACTTGAACTGTAAGCATAACACTTTGTATGGGATATTTCTTTTTTTAATTAAAGGGGTTGTCCGGAATTGAATTTTTTTTTTTTATGGACAGGCCCTTAGAGGAAATTTCTTATGACCAGTAATTGGCATCACCAAATCATTTGCAGTTAGTAATTTTTCCATAATCTTCATCTTTAATTTGTTCCTTTTTTTTTCTTTTCTTTTTTTGTATTTTCTAGGTTCAGAACTTCTGGAAACGTAATAATTACTCGTGAAATTCAAGTATCAAATAACCAGTCAACATGGTACATCAATGGCAAAAGTTCATCATTAAAAATGGTTGAAGAGCAGGTGGCAGCATTAAATGTCCAAGTAGGAAATCTCTGCCAGTTTCTGCCACAGGTAAACCTTCTTTTTTTTTTTTTTTTTTTTTTTAACACAGATCACAGGTGACACAGGTCACAATAACGCCTCACCACACGTCATAGACACATGATGAGGCACAGTTACCCCCAAAATAATTGCCATGCGTAAAAGTACGCAAGGCAATTATTTCCTGTAGCGTGCAGGCCGAGCAGTTTGGCAGTAGTGCGATCGCAGCGTGTGCTGGGCCACGTGATGAAGTGATCCGTGTTAGGGGCACGTTGGAGAGACCCGAAGCGAGAGCGCATGCCTGGGGAGACATGTGGACAGTGGGGCTGCTGTTCCTCGTCCTGCTTCTCGCACTGCATGCCATGGCCAGTGTTAATATGATCCTGGAAGGACCAGAGTCCAGTGTCTGTTAACATCATATACAGCTATGAGTTAAATATTTGTATTACAGAAAATTTAATTCTCCTTGACTTAAACTACTCCCCAAAAATAGGAGTATTATTACCGTTCTGTAAAAATGTTAGTTATGAATACTTCCATGTCCAGAGGTCGCACTAAGGCACCACACCTTATGAGCATAAATGATGTTCCAGTACTTATGAATCTGTGCTCATACTTTCTGGTGCCCTTCCTAAAGTGCAGTTTGTGTAGCTCTGAGGTTAAAAGAGAACCGTCAGGCAAATTAACCCCCTAAACTAAATATATTTTCATAAACTGCCATTAGAAAGCATTGCCCCCATCCATTCATTGTCCCTCTACATACCTGTAAACTCAAATTATCAGGTCCTAAAGCTGTATGCAGATGACCTGAGAGATATCCAATGAATCATTATCATATTCAGCTGTTCAGCTTATTCATGAGTGGGAGTGGTCAGTCAATCACCCCTCAGTGCTTGACTGACAGTCTGTATAATGGCGTGAGATGTAATGTCTCCTCCATGTGCTTTCTGCTACTGGCGGCCACACCCCCTGCAGCATGTGTGTGTATGAAATACTCCTATACACATGACTGACAACCTGTATAATGATGTGAGGTATAATGGTGTAATGGCTCCTCCATGTGCTTCTTAGTGCTGGCGGCCCTGCAGCCTTTGTGTCTATAGGAGCGTGACATCACTGTCTTGCTCCATGTGCCACATTATAAAGAAAAGATAATTTTACAATGATTAATGTATGAATTGACTAGATAAAGGCTGGAATGGAATCCTTGTGAGCTGCTCCAACAGGTAGTAGTGACAGAGACTGGATGACAGGTGTCCTTTAACATTGAGTTTGTTGACAATCTTCATTTTTTCCAGTGGAGAACTCTAGGAAAATAGCTATAATTTGAAGTGTGGAGCCAACTGGAAGGGGTAATGGATAGTTAGACATTGTTAATCCATGAGATATATCCAAATCAGTCAATGGGTTTGGACTGTCAATGGGTTTGGTTGTTAGCAATGCTAGTCTGTCAAATCTGTGCCCGGTGCAATTTTTCATTCTGAAGTTGATTTGTGTAGATTAGAGAATTAAGTTAATCTTTTTACATATATAGTCTCTATGCTTGTTAACATTTGCAGGATAAAGTTGGTGAATTCGCAAAGTTATCTAAAATTGAGCTGCTTGAAGCAACAGAGAAGTCCATTGGGCCTCCAGAGATGTACAACTTTCACTGTGAATTGAAAAACTTCAGGAAAAATGAGAAGGAACTTGAGGTACTGTATTGTATCAGTACAATGATACAATAGAACTGTAAAATAATTTCAACATTTCTGCTGTGCAGTTTCTTCTCAAGTTTCTACACTGAATGTAAATAGATTTACCAAGCAAAATCAGCAGGTCTGACAAAGTGTAACAGTAAAGTTTTTCTATAGCTACAACAGTTGAAAACTAACATTTTTCCAATATTACATTCGTTAACTTATAGCAGCAATTGGCTGCTAATCCACTCCTACATTGCCTGTCTTAGCCCTTCATTCTTACACTATGGATGCCAGGATGAATCTGTAGCTTCCAAAATGAGATAACAGGACGGTTTCTCTAGGTGAATCCCAGTGATGAAAGCGGTCAGCTCTGAGGAGAGGTGTCAGCTGGAGATTTTATATCCTGCTTGTGCTGGTAAGGAGAACTCAGCATTGTGGCTAGTGAGGCAAATCTGCTCTCAGTTTTGTAAGCAGAGCTCTCCTTCTCCTTCTCCTTTGTTAAAACCTTGGAGAGGTTTTAACAAATGGCAGCGTGATAAACGTATCATCCTCGGAATTGTTGCTTTAAGCCAAAAAAAAGTTTCCCCCAAAAGTTCAATTTATTTTAGGCACTCTTTAAACCTTGCTCATCCATTTTGGATGTGATGTTCCATAGACACTGGTCCTCAAACCAGTGGGGCAGATTTATCAAAGTGTTTATCACAGTAGAATAATTGCCCATTGCCGTGAAAGTACTCAAGGCAATTATTTCCTGTATGCGTGCATGCCGAGCAGTTTTGCAGTAGTGCGATCGCACGCGGTGTGATGGCACGTGATGAGTGATCCGTGTTAGGGGCACCGTTGGAGAGACCCGAGCGAGAGCGCATGCCTGGGGAGACATGTGGACAGTGGGGCTGCTGTTCCTCGTCCTGCTTCTCGCACTGCATCGCCAAGGCCAGTGTTAATAGATCGCTGGAAGGACCCAGAGTGTCCCCAGGGTCTTTAACATCATATACAGCTATGAGTTAATATTTATATTACGAAAATTTCATTCTCCTCCTTGATTAAGACTACTCCCCCCAAAAATAGGAGTATATTATACCGTTCTGTAAAAAGTTTAGTTATGAATACTCTCCATTGCCAGGAGGTCGCACTAAGGCACCCCCACCAGTTATAGCATAAATGATGTTCCAGTACTTTATGAATCTGGCTCATACTCTTGGTGCCCCTAAAGTGCAGTTTGTGTAAGCTCGAGGTGTAAAGAGAACCGTCAGGCAAAACCCCCTAACTAATATATTTTCATAAACTGCCATTAAAAGCATTGCCCCCCACCCTTCATTTTCCCTTACATACCTGTAAACTCAAACTATCAGTTCCTAAAAGCTGTATGGCAGAATGACCTGAGAGATATCCAATGAATCATTATCATATTCAGCTGTTCACTTATTCATGAGTTGGGTGGGTCCATGTCAATCACCCCTCAGTGCTTGACGGACGGTCTGTATTAATGGCTGAGATGTAATGTCTCCCCATGTGCTTTCTGTTACTGCGGCCACACCCCTCCACCCCCTGCAGTCATGTGTGTGTATGAAATACTCCTATACACATGGACATGACACCTGTATAATGGTAGTTGGCTCCTCCATGTGCTTCTTAGTGCTGGCGGCCCTGCAGCTCTTGTGTCTATAGGAGCGTGACATCACTGTCATTCCCATGTGCCCAGGCTCATTTCATATAAGAAAAAGATAATTTTACAATGATTATGTATGAATTGACTAGATAAAGGCGGGAATGGAATTCTTGTGAGCTGACTCCAAACAGGGTAGTAGTGACAGAGACTGGATGACAGTGTCCTTTAACATTGAATTTTGTTGGACAATCTTCATTTTTTCCAGTGGAGAAACTCTAGGAAAAATAGCTATAGATTTGAGAGTGTGGAGCCACACTGGAAGGGGTAATGGATAGTTAATAGATATTGTTAATTAATGAGATATAATCCAAATCATCACTGGTGTTGACTGTCAATGGTTTGGTTGTTAGCAAAGCTAGTCTGTCAAATCTGTGCCCGGTGCAATTTTTCATTCTGAAGTTGATTTGTGTAGATTAGAGATTAAGTTAATCTTTTTACAATATAGTCTCTATGCTTGTTACACTTTGCAGATAAAAAGTTTGCGAATTTCGCAAAGTTATCTAAAATTGAGCTGCTGTGAAGCAACAGAGAATGCCATTGGCCTCCAGAGATGTAACACATTTTCACTGTGAATTGAAAAACTTCAGGAAAATGAGAAGGAACTTGAGGTACTGTATTTGTAGTCATTACAATGATACAATAAACTGTAAAATAATTTCAACATCTTTCTGCTGTGCAGTTTCTTCTCAAGTTTCTACACTGAATGAAAATAGATTTAACACGCAAAATCAGCAGGTCTGCACAAGTGTAACAGTAAAGTTTTTTTTTTGTATCATTAGCTACAACATTGAAAAACTAACATTTTTCCCAATATTACATTCGTTAACTTATAGCAGCAATTGGCTGCTAATCACCTCCTACATTAGGCCTGTCTTAAAGCCCTTCATTCTTACAACTAAGTGGATGCCAGGATGAATCTGTAGCTTCCAAAGAGGAATAACAGGACGGTTTCTCTAGGTGAATCCCAGTGATAGCGGTCACTCTGAGGAGAGGGTCAGCTGGAGATTTTATATTCTCTTGTTGCTGGTAGGAGCACTCAGCATTGTGGCTATGAGGGCAAATCTGCTCTCAGTTTGTAAGCAGAGCTCTCCTTCTCCTCTCCTTTGTTAAACCTTGGAGAGGTTTTACACAAATGGCAGCGTGACATAACGTATATCCTCGGAATTGTGTGTTCTTTAAAGCCAAAAAAAAGTTTCCCCCAAAAGGTTCAATTTATTTTAGGCACTCTTTAAACCTTGCTCATCCATTTTGGATGTGATGTTCCATAGACACTGGTCCTCAAACCAGTGGGGCAGATTTATCAAAGTGTTTATCATGCACTTCTGGTCCAGTGATGCTTTGCATCATATTTATTAAGGGATTTGAACTAGTTCTAGACAACCTTTTCAATTTATGACAAGGGGGAAAAGTCGGTGAAGCAAAAATGATGCTGATTTGCGTAATTTGTTAATATTTTTGTGGCTTATTGGACACAGTGAACTTATGGCTCAGTGTAGGCTGCCTTCAGACATACCTGCTTGAACCATGGATTGAACCTGTGTTCTACTAGATCCTAACACGGATGTGATGTTATGATACTTTTTTTAAAATTTTAGGACACCTTTAAAAGCAAAGAGAATTTTTGGAGAAACTGAGCAAAGAATGAAAGATATAGTCAAGATGTTGAAAGGTACTATGAGGGAAGCGTCACCTTATACAATAGAGATGCTGGAGAGGAACGGCCCTTGGGTGGTAAGTGTAATTCACCTGACTCAATGTATAGATCTTGTCCTTTTGTTTCATCTGACAGTGTTATTACTTTGTAAGGCTCTTATTATACCCCATTTCTGTAAAGCGCTATGAAATGTTGCTACTTATATGAATATTGAAATTCCTATTGTTTACCAATAACTATGCATTTTATTTGCAGAAATCAAACATAAAGACGACAAATTCTATGCTTGGTCTGGCTTATCTCATACAGCAGGATCCCTGCTAATCCCAGTGCAGGTCATAATACCTCACACCCAAACAGTCTCAATGTCCATCCTTGAATCCATTATGTTCGATTCCGTTGTCATGTCTTCCCTTCTTCCCCTGTGTCTCACCATGCGTGCTAGGATGCACGGTGCCATACTCGTGTTTGTAAATCAGTGAGACCAGAGGTGCCACGTGAAAAGATGGGTCATTGTTCAGCATCTCCATAGACAGGTTTCAGAGCGATTCCCATTCCCTGAAGCGACGACTCCCTCTGCAGGGTGCCTGAGGTGAGGGTTCTAGACCTCGGGGCCTGCGTTCACACGTATGTTTTCATCAACTGGTAGGGGAGCTGAGGATAGGGGCAACTGGTTGAGTGCCCACTATCACTATACCAACCCCCTTAATGTCAAATCCAAACAGAAGAATGATTCACACTACATTCAAAAATATTCTTATGAATCAAATAGATTTTATAATTAGTTCTGTCACAAAAGGTACCATAAACCACAAAGGTTATAATGGACACGTAGTTAAAAACGGGTGCACCAGCCACATGGACAAAAGCAGCACCAGGAAAAGGAAACTAGTATGGGATCCATAAAATCACTGGACAAAAGAGTAGTAGATACAAGCCTCAGCTATAGAATATCAATCTCAGTGAGTACCAAGGAGGTCGTTACATACCGGATAGGGCGTGCACAGTGCAGCCCCGACACTGTTTCGTTCATCAACTGGCTTTCTTGTCGTGGGCTGCACATGCACACCACCTATCCCGGTATTCCCAGTATGATCTGAGATTTATAGGCAAGTTAGCACTTTTTTAGTCTTGTAATTTCACAACCAATATTCGTCCCTCAGTGTCATAATGTGATAACATTGGTAGATATGTAAGGCATGAATGGAACCATGGCACGGGTGCCAGAGGTGGCACTCAGACCCCTCTATGGGCCCCCGAGCCATCAACCCTGCACCTGTGTCTAAAAGGTTTGCCACTCACTGCTGTATAGGTTTTCAGTCAGATCTACGGCCCTCCTCAGCACAGCTGTGGGATGTTTTGTTTGTAATTTTCTCTTGGTAACTTTGGTGTAAGATACACTCACCGGCCATTATTAGGTACACCATGCTAGTAACGGTTTGACCCCCTTTTGCTTCAGAACTGCCTCAATTCTTATTCTCGGGCATGATTCAACAAGGTGCTGGAAGCAATTCCTCAGAGATTTTGGTTCCATATTGACATGATGGCATTACACAGTTGCCGCAGAGTTGTCGGCTGCACATCCATGATGCGATCTCCCATTCCACCACCATCCCAACGATGATCTATTGGATTGAGATCTGGTGACATGAGGGCCCATTTGAGTACGTGACTCATTGTCAGTGTTCAAGAAACCAGTCTGAGATGATCCAGCTTTATACATATCGCATTATCCTGCTGAAAGTAGCCATCAGATGTTGGGTACTTGTGGTCATAAAGGGATGGACTGGTCAGCCAATGCTCAGGTAGGCTGTGGCGTTGCAAACAATGCTCAATTGGTACCTAGGGGCCCAAAGAGTGCCAAGAAAATATTCCCCACACCATGACACCACCACCACCACAGCCTGAACGTTGATACATTTCATGTTGTTGACGCCAAATCTGACCCTACCATCGCGAATGTCGCAGCAGGAAATCGGACTCATCAGACCAGAGACGTTTTTCCAATTATTCTACTGTCCATGTTCGATGAGCTGTGCAAATTGTAACCCCAGTTTTCTGTTCTTAGCTGAAGGAGTGGCACCCGTGTTGTCTCCTGGCTGCTTGTGCCGCCTATCCATCAACGTCAAAGTTCGACTGTACTGTGCGTTCAGAGATGTGCTCTTCTGCCTACCTTGGTTGATAACGGGTGGCGATTTGAGTCAACTGTTCAGCTGACAGCTCGAACCAGTCCTGCCATTCTACTCTGACCTCCGTCATCAACAGGCATTTCCAGCCGCCCACAGAACTACTGCCTCTCACTGGATTTTTTTTTTTTCTTTTTTTCGGCCATTCTCTGTAAACCGTAGAGATGTTGTGCGTGAAACTCCCAGAGAGATCAGCAGTTTCTGAATACTCAGACCAGCCCTTCGTGCACCACAACCATGGCCACGTTCAAAAGGCACTCAAATCACCTTTGCTTCCCAACGTGATGCTCGGTTTTGAAACGCAGGAGATTGTCTTGACCAAGTCTACATGCCTAAATGCACTGAGTTTCCGCCATGTGATTGGCTGATTAGAAATTAAGTGTTAACGAGCAGTTGGACAGGTGTACCTAATAAAGTGGCCGGTGAGTGTATGTGGTGTAGTCTCTTGTGTGAAAGAAGTGTTTTGGCCACTTTTCACACGGCTTAGTAGGAAAAGCTAGTGACAGAAGGAAAGGCGTTCTTTTTCCCCTTAAAGTAATTTTTAAGGTTTTTTCTTCAGTTGCAGAAGGTTTTTTTTTTTTCCTCATTTAATTCTATCTTCCCTGAGAAATAATGCATGTCTTTTCTTCCAGCTATAAAAGTATCCTAATCCCCAATGGGCCTAGTTTTCTAAGGTGGAAGGATTAAACGACTTGCATTTTGTCTCCCTTCACGGCTCAAGGTCACAAAGAAGAGCAAGGCAGGATGACTCCAACTGTTTCACTGTACTGTATTTTGTATCAAAGGAAAGTTTATTTTCTTAGTGAAAGCGTCCTTTCTAATAAGGACAAAATAAATATGGAATATAGAAACCTTAGAATCTGTGTCTTAAGGCCAGCTATGTCCCTCCTAGGTCTCATCATGGCTTCATACCAGATGTACCCTGTGTCATGCCTTCTCAGGCATATATCGAAGTAGTTTTGCCAGCAGCTCCAACTGTTGATAAGTTCTTGTATTGCGGCCTCATTTATTCTGCCTCATGTTTCTGTGCAGACTAACCTTTTCCTATTTAGGCTCCCTTAGTTTCCCATCATGCCTTTCTCTAGCCTGGCCACATACCTCTGCAGTAGTGATGGGAATTCTGGCTCTTCTTATTGAGCTAGCTCATTAGGCTCCGCTCACTAAGAAGAGCTAGCTCTTCTGGCTCCTGAACGGCTCCCAATTAAATATATAATAGGGAGCCGCAAGCCAGTCAGTCACACCAGTCCACTTTTAACCCGATATTATCAGGTTAAAGGGGCATGGTGAGCCATTTGGGGGCGGAGTTCAGTGAGCCCACGACCATCACTACTCTGCAGCAGCCATCTTGCTTCGTAGAAGCTAGACATACTAATGTCTCTCTCTTAGACACTTAGTTTATCTATTGTTTTCCTCATCATAGAACAGTCGGTGAGTTATTATATAATTCATGTGTCTCACTGATGTACTGAGATGTGCTGTGCACCTTGTACTGAATAATGTTATTTTCTTGTAGTTTTTCACTGATTCCATTGCTAAAAGTTGAAAAGGACCCCCTGCGTCCAGCTCAATTCATTGATAGCAAAAGAGTTTAGCTGTCTGACAACTCGTTCACAGAGACAGATGAGGGTTTCAGAACACCCTCGGCTTAGTTCCATTAAGACCATTACAACTTGTGTTCTGCGAGAATGGGACAGGCTGTAATCCTCACTAGACTGTGTACTGGTTAGACCTCTGGTATCTAAACAAGGGGCTGTCACGATTCCAAAATGAAGTTCTTATAGTTTTCATAGACACTGGGGTCAGAGAGCCCAAATAGGTGGTTAGTTTTTTTTTCAGTGTGTTCAAGTTAGTCAGTCAAAAGCAGTCAGTCCTCAAACTGACTCAAAATATAACTCTCAACTTCCATCAATTGCTTACATAAACTGACAGTAGGTAGTTTATACTCTACACATTCTTCTGAGCAGTTTAGCCTTCATATTGTTATCTCTACTAGATTAGAACATTTAGATTTTTTTTTTGCTTGCTAAGGAACTGATAGGAAAGGGGGTAGAACCTTCTTCCTTCTTGAAGAAAGTTGGTGTCATTCATGGGTGTTTGGGTTCATAAAAGCAGTCTCCATTTTATTTCCCACAATAAAATGTACATAGCCTCACAGGATCTGTCATAGTCTGTAAGTTCTGTTTCAGCCTCCCTTGGGCCCCTAAAGGATAGTTCTGATAATCTACTTTTACCTGTAGCTTTTTAATTTCATTTGTTTTAATCAGAAGGATTGGGAAACTGGCCTCCACCAACCTACTCATAGGTTGGTCATAGGAAATCATCTGCCCTTTTGTGCCAAATCCAGGTCTACGGGAGGAAGAATTCTATCATAACCTAGAAGCTAGGAGCTCTATTATTGTATGTCTTCAAAACTGGTGCCGGCTGAAAATCAACCTATCTCTGCTTCCGGTGGTCTAGACCTAATAAAGAGTAGAGATCTCTTAATCTGCATCTGCCATGATGTACTACTCAAATTATTAGTGTAGCCTTAAGGTTCTTATGTGCCTCATTTTCAAATTAAATCTAACTAAATAAGGAGCAGAATTTAGAAGGATGTTCAGTCCTCAAATCGTAACTTATGAAAACATCATCAAAAGTCGCATCATAAATCATATATAAATTTGGTATCACCCTGATCACACAGACCCAAATAATAAAGTAGACTTGTCATTTGGGGTGCACAAGGAAAGCCTTAAAATCCAAACAAATGCATTTTTCCACCAATTTCACTGCATTAGCAATTTTTTTCCCGCCTCCCAAGTACACGGCATGGAATAAGGGGTTAAAGAAAGAGCCCTGGCAGACTAGAAGCATCATGTGTCTTTCTGGATTTCTGTTTACCTTCCCTGGAGAGAGATGCACTCCGTCCACAATCTTGCCATACACTTTACTGCATCAGAATAGAAAACCATGTTATCCAATTCTGGATCATACATCTTATACAATTCTGGTATCTCTATCACCATGCAAAACACATTTGTTTAAAGTCGATAAATTATTTACCTGTTTCATGAACCTGCTGGTGAAATTGAATTCAACCACAGATCATGAAAATAGAGGTCTAGTACTCAAGTCTGGCTGAATGGAGTAGTTGGTTGAATGTGCACTCTGCCACTAATCTCTACACTCCCCCTTTTTTTTGGGGGGTAGGTTGGGGCAGTTTTGTAATGGAATTGTGGTCCGTCCTAACTGTGTATTGGTTATGTGACCACTATATAGGGAGCACTATGCATGCCCACTTGGTTCTCAATCTGTCTTCAGACCCTGGCAACTCCTAGTGGGAGCATTGCAGTAGAGCTGTGTTTACTTACTAAATGTGATGGGGGTTCTTCCGGATACAATGGCACCAGTACTGCATTCCTGTGACTTAAGGAGCTCTGATTCACCCTATGTTTTGTAAGTAGTCATAGCTACTTTACCCAAGGGAGGGAAACTAGGGCCTTCCCTGGGACGGCCACTGAGAGTCCATCTGTGAGGTTAGTCTTGTTCCAGTGAGGGAGGTCAGTCTGAACATCATGCTGGAGGAAACCTGTAACATACCTAACATTGGCCCCCAATGTCCTCTCAGCCTGTCGGTGTTGTACCATGGCGGAGGTCATACGGGCCACAATCTGTCATTTCCTTTGCCCTCTTAGGCCCCATTAACGCGACCGTTGGGGCAACACATATCTGGCCACAAATTTGCAGCCCGATATATATCCCCCTATAGACGGCTATGGCACCTGGGGTCGGTACGGTGAGCACTGTTCCAAGCTGTAGCTGCAAAAAAGAGCATGCTCTATCTTCAGCCGGAAGAACAGCCTTGTCGGGTCTATTTTCTATGGAGAGCAGAGGGGTGAGCAGCGCTTCCCGTCGCTGGCTAGGCATATGTTCATGTGAATGTAGCCTAAGTCTGTGTGTCCTAAGGGTGTCTCTGTGAACCTCAGTAAGTTGACCTTCTACACTTGGCGGGTGTGGAAGGCCACACAACCCCTTTTAATGTTTTTACCAATTTTCCTTTTTGGCAGGAATATGAAAATGTACGACAGCAATATGAAGAAGTAAAGCAAACACGTGATCAAATGAAAGAGGAATTAAAGCGGAGACAAGAATCACAAGCTCCACTTAACCAGCAACTTCAACAATTTGATAAACAACATAAGCAAATTGATGGCCGGATTAAAGAGAAAGTAAGAGTTGCCATACATTTTATACATTTTTGATATTTTTTTTCTTTGAATTTCCATTTTCTGGAAATTATGATATCTGACAAATTAATTGTATTAGAAAAGTATGTACTAAGAAAGCAAACTTTTGGTATAGTTTTATTTCCCTCCAAAAAGAGAGAAAAAAAATGCCAAATATGTGTTGTGCTAATAATGTCCCCAGGTTTGCCATGTCTATTAACCAAAAATGCCTATGCTATGTAAAGATCTTCTCTGTCTGAAACCAAGGAGAGTCATACACTAATAACCTTAGAGTGGCTTTCCTTGACTTGCAGTATACAGAATTCCCATGGATTATTCCCACTGTTATTGGTTATACTGGAAACCCTTCTGGCTCTGTCATATCGGTGAGGACGAAGTAATTTGAATATCTGTAAAGCATATTCTTACTGCTTTTTATTTCTTACAGATAGTTGAAATAAGGGAAACCTCCCAAAAATGCAAACAGAAGCAGGAGATTATAGAAAGAAAAGATAAAGAGGTTAGTACATTCCTATTTCAGTGTCTAAGTTTATTTTCCTCAAACTAAACTTCTCTTCTTCTTCAGTGAGCAGCATTTCTGAAAGCCTTCTCAAAACTTTAAACAGCATAAAGATAAGACAAGGAGGCTAAAGCTTCTCTTTCCATTCCTAGAGCATGTTTAAAGTAGTTGTCCACTTTCAGAAAATAATTTATATGGTTTGTGTAATGAAAAGTTATACAATTTTCCAATATACTTTCTCTATCTATTCCTCATGGTTTTCTAGATCTTTGTTTGCTGTCATTCTATAGAAAGCTTATTTTATACGTTCAATTCCACTGGATAGAAATCTGTCCATGGTCTTGTGATGGACATGCAGGTGCCGGAGCCATTAGCATCATAGAGAGTAATCAGAGCTGTGTGATAATTAAAGAGAACCCGTCATGCAAAATAACCCCCCTAAACTAAATATATTTTCATAAACTGCCATTAGAGAGCATTGCCTCTACCCCTTCATTGTCCCTCTACATGCCTGTAAACCTAAGCAATGAGGTCCTAAAGCTGTATGCAAATGACCTGTGAAATGTCCAATGAAGCATTAGCATATTCAAGCTGTCCACTCTATTCATGAGTGGGAGGCACAGCCACACCCCCAGTGCATGACTGACAGCCTGTATAATAATGTGAGGCTGTATAATGATGTGCTTCCTGGTGCTGGTGGCCACGCCCCCTGCAGCCTGTGTGTGTGTATAGGACAGGTACAGCAGCTCCAGGATGCAGCCATGTTACAGCAGAACATGTCAGATTCATGTGTAGCTGATGTCTGTGTCTCTCACCTGTATATTAGGAGGATGCAGCATGTCAGCAGGTACAGCACTCACACTAGCAATCCTTTACTATACATTTTATTAATATACCATGTGACCAGCCTCATTTATATGATAAAGAAAAGATGATTTTATAATGATTAATGTATGAAATAACTAGATAAAGGCTCGGATGGGATCCTTGTGAGCTGCTCCAACAGGTAGAGGTGACAGGACTAGTGGCAGAGACCTGATGACAGGTGTCCTTTAAGTAATTAAAAGCTTTATTAAGGTACCTTATATATTTGCTGTCAGTGTGAGTACTGGATGGGAAGCAGGCTAATACACTCCACAAGCAGGAAAAACAGGAATAGAGAGGAGGGGATATGACAATTTTCTTTAATGCGTAACTGGAAAGATTGTAGAAAAAAAAATGTTAAAGTTGCAATAACTAAAAGCGAACATTTTTCTTGTATACGTTGATTATCCTTTCGCAGCAGTCTTTCCATTCTACCTTGCATTCTGGTTGCTAAGGCCCCAAGCCTCAGGAAAAAGAGGGAGTGAGACTATGCAGTGTGCTCCTCAGTCTTTGCTTAGTGATTACAGGAGTTAATTTTTAATTAACTTTTGTTGGAATTTGTGATGTACTGTAATATGTGATGACTACAGTATATTAATGTTTTTATATTTTATATTGTATTTTATGTATTGTATATACTCGAGTATAAGCCGACCCAAGTATAAGCCGAGGCCCCTAATTTTGCCACAAAAACCTGGTAAAACCTATATTTTTTTTACTCAAGTATAATCCGAGTTTGGGTTTTCAGCACTTTTTTTTGGTGCTGAAAAACTAGGCTTATACTCGAGTATATATGGTAATTTTGTTAAGTGTAGTTACACTTTAATTTTCTTCAACTTTGAATGTAAGTTTTCATCGTTTTTTGTAAATAGATAGAAGATGTACAGCAGCACTTAAGAATGAGAAAAGATGAAGAATTAGACAGACAAAAGAAGATTTACAACATCCGTAAGATGATTGAGGACTGGCAAAACGAGTTAAAGTCCATGACTAATCAGGACAGTCTTCAACCAGAAATTGATTCCATTGGTCGGGAGCTGCGTATTACCCAGGATGAAAAGTCAAATGTTGAAAGTGAACTGAGTGACTTGCGAATGGAGAAACAAAACTTGGAGAGAGAAAAGAGAGGTAGTCATGTGCTGTTTTGTTGTATCTCTTCCAAGTGTTATAACCTGTTAACAGCATATTGTAGAAAATGTGATTTCCAACATCCCTTTTTTATGTCCATTATGCCATTTTCAAGATATTCCCAGTTTAATCCATTTGCTATTAGAACAGTTTGGACATTTGTCGTCAGCACCTGGGGCAGAGCAATTCCCTTCTTTACTTTTATCACCCAGACTTCTGAGAAGACACATTTCATGCTTATCTGATGTAAAGGGGCTCCAAGCAGGAATAGCAGGGGTTTGTTGTCTAGCCCTACAACCTTGGTGCACCAACTTTCCACTAAAATTTTATTTTCTCATAGTGCATTGTGCAGTTCTCTACAGCATGCTGCAAGCAGATTATAATGCTCTAGGAGTTGGTAGGACTCCCTTTACAATAAAATGTAATATATCCTATAATTTTAACTGCTGCCTATAAACCTTATAACAGACTGACGCTGTCTAAGGCTTCCCTTGAGTCTTCCTTGATAACTTCTTACTGTATGAAACTGATGTCATTTAGTTTATTTTGAACCCTAAGAAACTTGCCTACATTTACCATTTCAGTTCAATTGTTTTGTTAGCAATTTTTCTCTTTGACTTATGTCTTATGGGACCTATATGTAAACTGAGGTGCTTACTTTTTTGGCTTTCTCCTGCAGATAAATCTAACAGAATTAAGCAGTTTGATAATCTGTTAAATTTGAAAGAAGAAAAATTGCAGAAGAGGTTTGCAGACACTTATAATGCTGTTGTGTGGCTACGGGAAAATGGAGATCGGTTTAAGAAACGTGTGTGTTTGCCAATTATGCTTGAGGTGCGTATTTTGAGGGTATCCTGTTAACAAATATCCTGTTGGAGGCATACATGAGGAAGATAAAACCATAAGTTGAGAATAGAAGGTAGATATTATGCATTTAAATATTATCCATCTTTCTAACACTCAAATATTACACTGTTTTAGTTCAACCAACTGTATGCACAGGATCCAAGACAAAGGTATTAAAAGAGCAGTGCAATGCTGTAACAATCATTTGGGACATGCTGGGCCTCCAAGTAAAAATAAGAAAATGCTTATTATCTTTTAATGGCAGGAAAATAAGGGGGAATTTTAAAGGGGTATTCCGGTAATATGAACGTCTGACACAAAAACCCATGATGATATAAATAAATGAATACAACAATACTCAATGTCATTAGTCACAAAACGGAGCTAAAATAATATGATTTTATGATTTACAAAATTTATGGCCTCTCTAAAGTAGGTGGAGTTATCACTAAGATGGCCGCCACTGGAAACTACAAGTTCCATGATCCTTTAGTTCTCAGTAACTCCTCCTGCCTCTTATGCTCTGCTAACAGTGATGATGTAACAGGTTTTCTTGCTCTGTTACCATAGTAATGATGTGTAACTGCCATCACCACAACACTGACCATACTGGATGCACTGCAACCAACCGACTACAGCCAAACATAGTGGTGATCACATGACCTGCCCAGGCAGGTACATGACATGTGATGTGTACATGTGACCAGCGGCCATCTTCTTTTCTGCGACGGACCGCGCTGAGGAAATTAACGGACTGATTAAAGGGCCGGTAGCATTTTAATTCTTCATTACAGTCTATATCACCAGCATTTTCTGCTAAGGGGAGCAAAATTTTAAATAACAACTAATTACACATTAGCTTATATTTTGAGTGCCCACTTGTATATGAATTATGCTGATTCCTGGAATACCCCTTTAATATTTACTCACTGGCCACTTTATTAGGTACACCATGCTGGTAACGGGTTGGACCCCCTTTTGCCTTCAGAACTGCCTCAATTCTTCGTGGCATAGATTCAACAAGGTGCTGGAAGCATTCCTCAGAGATTTTGGGAAGATTCCTCAGCGATTTGGCCCATATTGACATGATGGAATCACACAGTTGCCGAGATTTGTCGGCTGCACCATCATGATGCGAATATCCGTCACACATCCCAAAGATGCTCTATTGGATTGAGATCTGGTGACTGTAGAGAGGCATTTGGAGTACAGTAAAGTGAACCATTGTCATGTTACAAGAAACCAGTCTGAGATGATTCCAGCTTAACATGGCGCATTATCCTGCTGAAAGTAGCCATCAGATGTTGGGTACATTGTGGTCATAAAGGACTGGACTGGTCAGCAACATACTCAGGTAGGTGTGGCGTTTGCAAACGATGCTCAATTGGTACAAGGGGCCCAAAGAGTGCCAAGAGAAATATTTCCACCACACCATGACACCACCCACCACCACCAGCCTGAACCGTTGATACAAGGCAGGATGGATCCATGCTTTCATGTTGTTGACGCCAAATTCTGACCCTACCATCGAATGTCGACGAGAAATCGAGACTCATCAGACCAGGCAACGTTTTTCCAACTTCTACTGGTTCCATTTCGATTGAGCTTGTGCAAATTGTAGCCTCAGTTTCCTTGTTCTTAGCTGAAAGAGTGGCACCGGGGTTGGTCTTATGTGCTGTAGCCCATCTGCCTCAAAGTTGGACGTACTGTGCGTTTCAGAGATGCCCCATGCCTTTACCTTGGTGTTAACGGGTGGCGATTTGAGTCACTGTTGCCTTTCTATCAGCTCAAACCAGTCTGCCCATTCTCCTTGACCTTGGCATCAACAAGGCATTTCCGCCACAGAAACTGCCGTCACGATGTTTGTTCTTCTTCGGACCATTCTCTGTAAACCCTAGAGATGGGTTGTGCGTGAAATACCATCCAGTTAGATCAGCAGTTTCTGAAAATATATCAGACCAGCCCTTCTGGCACCACACCATGCCACGTTCAAAGGGCACTGAATCATCTTTTTTCCCCCATAATGATGCTCGGTTTGTCGACAGGAGATTGTTCGACATGTGATTGGCTGACTGAGAAATTAACGTTAACAAGCAGTTGGACAGGTGTACCTTATAAGTGGCCGGTGAGTGTATGTGCCTGGGGATCATTATGTTAGAGAAAACAGTTCTTTGCCAAATAGACCAGGGCCTAATGGGTGTTACCAGAGCCCCTCAGTGCTGCAATATTCAACAGGCGTTCTGTAAAATGAGCAGAGCAGGTCTCGCCCATTCCCTTCTTACTCCTTTACCTTTTCCCTCTGCCTGTGCAATCTAGCAGGGGGAGGGGGAGACCTGATCATGGTAAGAGCCCGGAAGCTAAAGCTCTGGAAATGCCCAGCATAGCACTACATACATTTTAAAGTTGAGTTTTGAAGGAAGGAGTTATGGATAACAATGTAAGAAGATAGACAGTCACAGTTGCTGGATCTATGAGTAAGTGCCCCTGGTTTTTATCATGCTTGTTTTGATGTAGATTTCCTTAATCGAAGTCCTATACTCACAATGGATTCAGTGCTTCTAAACCAAACACATTATATGCTGGTTGGGCCTCCTGAAAACAGGGATTAGTAATTTATTGTGCTTTTAAAAGCTTCGGTTTTTTTTTTTTTTTTTTTAAAAGGTCTTTAAATTTATTCAATGGTCTTGTGGACACCGGATCGAAGTGAAGCACTTTGTTAGCGCTTCATCCACTCTACAGGAAAGGGGCTAGGAGGGTCTTGTTCAAAAGTGCTTTTATTTTTTCGTCTGACAGGTTAATGTGAAAAAACCACAGCATGCCAAATAGGTGAAAATCACATTCTATGCATGACATGAGAGCCTTTGTTTGAAGCCATATGGGGGGCTATTGTGGTGACATATTTTGAAAGAGGTGGGAAAGCAGATGATGACGACATTTATGATTGAATGTTATTTTATTCACATTGAGATTAGGTTTAGAATATTGTCCACGGTTCCTATATTGCTATTGTACTCCATTATTGAATTAAAACATAAAAGCAGCTAGTAACTTGTTGGACTGATGTTACTTGTCAAGTGTTTTGCACTTTTATAGGTTAATCCTTACAGCACTCAGCCTTGGTTGCATTTGGTTTTTTTTTACTCCACTCCTCCAAAAGTAATAACTTTTTTTTTTTCGTTTACAGAGTTGTATATGGGGGCTATGCTATTGTGGGACAAATGTACTTTTAGTGGTGTCATTAAAACCCCTTACCGAAAATCGCCGTAATAGTACAGCGCAGTTGGGTGCCGATACATGGAAGAGGCTCACGGGCTGAGCCCTCTCCTTAGCATTAAAGGGGTATTCTGGTGAGTATCACATCCAGTTCATATCTTCCTATGTAAACATTTCTTCAATTAGATGTTATTAAAAATAATGTTTCCTGGTGTGCAGATAATTCTCATAAAGGTAGCCTGTCCTTAGAAACGAGATAGCTTCCTCAGATACGGCCACCTCTGCTGGAGTGATTGCACAAAGAAACAAAGGATTGTATATAAAATGTCCGGGAGTACTACATTGTCTGCAACAGCACCCTGTGGTCAGATTGCTGAATCCTGGGAGTCCGGCAGGACTGCTATAGCCAAGTCTGGGCCCGCTGCCAGAGTGTGAGGTGGTAATATCCGAGGAAGCTATCGGTTTCTAAGGGACAACATGACTACATTTATGAGAAATTATCTTCAACAGGAAACATTTTTTAAAATCAACAATTGAAGAAATGTTTACATAAAGCAAAATGATTTAATTAAATGTAAATGCACAGATGGGAAAACCCCTTAAGTCTTGCTGCCATATTGTACGCAAGAGTTACCAGTAAGACCCGCGATCAGGCAGCACCTATTGCGGTGTGTTACCCTGCCATCACCGCCGGCAAAGCTGCAAGGGCGCCGCTTCTTGTCGGAGATGTGCGCTCCCCCTATGCTATGACAGACTTGGCGGCTCATTAACCCATTCATTACAATGTGCTATCAGCACATTGAAATGAATGAGGAAGAAAATACCAACTGCCATACTGTATTATGGCAGTAGATGGTAAGATTGATAGACAACCTAGGGTTTAAAGTAAAAAAGTAAAAATAAAAATTAAAAAAAAGTTTTAAAAGACATAAAAATTCAAATCACCCCCACTTTCCTGAAGTCTATAAATAAACAGTAAAAATTATAAACACATATTGCCACATCCAAAAAATGAGATCTATTATTAAATATAATAAAGTTTTTCACTGCGTTAAACTCTGTAATACAAAAAGCACCCAAAGTGAAAATAATACTTTTTGCCATTTTGAAAAATTTAAAATAAGTAGAAAAGGTCATACAATTCTAAAAATAAGTCGCAAAAAAAAAATGGCACCACCCACAGCTCTGTACACCAAAGCATGAAAAAGTTATTAGCGTAACAGGTTTTAAATTTTAAACAAGACACAATACATGGTAACAGAAGTAGGGTCTATTTAAAAAACCATATTAATTGAATGCCTTAATATTCCCATAACCCAAAGTCGGGCAAAAACATTGCCAAAACAAATGAGTAAAAACATTTTTTCATACTGTGTCAACCAGGAGTCAACCATATATATCGGAAAAGAAAGTTGCGTCGACACTTCCTGAGACTCAGTACACGTATTAGGGTAGTCGGTTTGTGTACTCACAGGATCACAGGTACACAGCAGATGATCGTCCAATTTCATCCTTCCCAAATATATGGTTTAGCTGTCCTATGCCCCCTTGTATGTTGGTTGTATGTTTACAAGAGTACTGACACACTATTCACCCACGCACCCTTCCAGCCCTGAGTTTTTCCTATATCGAGATTCTCGGAGGGTCAAACCATGAGTGGATGCAACAAAAAGATATCAATCAGATTCCCCCGGTGTGTGAGTCATCATGGGTTATAGGTAGGAATAAGCGGGTATGGGTGAACCTCGTCCAACAGGTATACCTGGTGTTGGTACACTTACTAGCTGCACTGATAGTATGATCGCTATCAAGGTGCAGCACCCAGGTATCATATAAATAGTAAATGCTGCCCCCCTTGCCTCCACACGCTTACCATTCCCACGTCGGTGGTCTCTGTGGCCGCATCACATGTGTGGTCGCATATTAATGACGTTGAGGAGATGGGGTTGTGACTGTATACGGTAGGGGTGCGCATTTTATGCATACTTTTTTTTTTTTTGTTAGGTGTTAGAGGTTCAGAATTTTTTTTTTAAGTTTTTTTTTTTACAATTTTCCAGACAGTGGAAGGAGAGTGGACTGCTGGCCCCTGTCCTCTGTGTGCTCTGCAGCTGAACTTCCCTTACTGTACATACTCATGTATGAGCCACGGCTCCTAATTTTACGCACGAAAAAAGGGGAAACGGGAGCCCGGGGCTCAGTCCTTCATGCAGATGGCGCGGTTTCATATAGGGACAAAAGGCCCCAGGCGTGCCTGCCATACACCTATATCAGAATCGCCATTATGGAGGCTCAAAAATGTAAAATTATAATTATTGAGACTACGCCCCACATGCATGAAAAATCAACTTTAAAGGGGAACCCGTCACCACCATTTTCACAATACAGGTAGTGAAGGTTCCATTAGAACAAACTGACCCCTTTCTTTTAGCTAAAAATTGTTCCCCTTAGTTCCCATATTTTAAACTTTTAATTTTTACATGGATCTAACATGGCCTACAGCGCGGCTCGAGTTTGGGGCTTGGCCTTCCTCATGGCGTGATCCTAGCACGATCTTCCACCCTCTCCATTATCTGTATAAGCATTAAGGTCAAAGTTACCAGGGGTAACAATCATTGCAGCGCTCCTATAGACTTTTGTTAGCATTTAGAAAACTATTACACCAAACATTAGACAGGCAGCCCGGAGTGACATACAAGATAGGGTCTGTAGGTTTGTTCATAGCTTGATTTTTAGTAAGCGGAATGTATATTTTATCCAGGTAATCCCCGATAGAAACTTTTTTTTGGTCCTCTGTGACAATATGGATTTTAAAAATGTGGGTGTCATAAGACCAGGATTAACACAAAGCTTTTACAGGACGCCCTGTGTGATAAAATGTTATAGCTGCATTAATGTAGCTCGGGGATAAAGTACAGAAAATTCCAGAGGTCCGTCTTGTAACTAGGGTAGTGATGTAACTCGAGTGTCTTAAGTAGGGGACGCTGTATCTAACAAAATCGATTCACTGAATCACAGCCAGCATGCATGAAGAGGAATAGTCGTCTATCGGAGATGGTGGATTGTTTTCTATGTTGGCGTATGTACAGGGATGAAAAGTTACTAAGTTTTTGGTTTAGCTCCATTAAGGACAGTTTGAGGGTTACCGTGGTCATCATACATTAGGCCCGCCTCTCGACTCCAATAGATGCATAGATACCAGGCAGGATTTCATAACTTGACTTATGGGGTCTGAGGAGGGACGGAAACTACTTTTTAAGACCTAAAAAGAGACCATACTAGGACTCTATAGAAAAGCTCCACCACCCGATCTTTGTGAAAAACGTGGGTTGACAGGTTCCCTATAGCAAGTGTGGTGTCGTTAACCCTTATGATGTTGCGGTTTTAACAGAAGTCAATCAGGAGAGTGTAATTTACAAAGTAATTTTTTTAGACAATACCTTAATTGGGTTAAAAATTAAAGCATCCTTATGTATCTAATGATGAAAAGCTCCCAATTTCTCCACGAGTAGAAGTGATCCCCATATGTGGTGGTAATCCGCTGTATGGAACAGCCTGGCTGGAGAATAGAATGAGAACATTCAGAGTAAGATCTGCGCATTCTCACATCTTTTAAATGGCGATTTAATGTTTATCTTTTTGTAATCTAAAAATAAGGGGGGATATTTTGTATATGGATGAAATCCACTTTTCAGGTACGCGTAGAGGGGTTCATAGCTAATAGTTTTATTCAATCAGTTTTTATTAACTTTCTGATGGTGGTTAAAAGAATCATGATTCTTGTTTATGGTTTTTTATTTATTATTTTTATGTATGCTGAACAGTCAGAAAAATCTTTATTTTATTCTATGGTCACCATGATTACAGTGATACATTGCATTAATACAAGATAAAAGCTTTGCAACTTGTTTTGCAGATTATTAGAACTCATTGTAGAGAAAAATTTGACTTGTTTGCACACATGTTTTAACAGTGACATTTTTTTTATGTTAGAGCTCTTATAGAGCTTGTTTTTTTTTTTTTTTTTTTTTTTTTCAAGCAAGCTTTTACTTTTTCTTGGGGTAAATGGAACTTTTTGATGCCTTTTTATTCTGTTTTTATGAGGTCGATGTGAAAATTTCACAAACTCTTGTGGACTTTTTGTGTTTTTTTTTTTGTGCATTCACCGGACAGGTTCAGTAACATTTTATTTTATTTTATTGCAGAAATTTTGTGACGGGACATGGAAGATGCCCAATCTTAGTGTGTTTTTGCGATTTACACTTTAATGATATCGGGTCATGGCAGGTGCAGGAGGGGGAAGGGGGTAAAATTATATGATGCTATACATATACCTAAAAATCAAGAAACTAAATACAGAGCATGATATGAGTGTTACCCTCAGAATTGAGTAAATAGTTTATATAACCGGTCTGCCGACATTGAGGAAAATAACAACCGTTTTCATATACTCCAATTTTGTCTTAATATTCCTTCACTCTGGTCAGGTTGGTGACAATCAGAAATTAAGAGTCAATGCGTTTGTTCCTCCTAGGAGCCCATTGCAGATCAGAACCCATCAAAGCCAATCCCGGAGTACAGTGGTACCACTTATTTACTATTATGTAAAAGGAAAAACAAGTTGTAGGAATGGCTCACCGGTCTATCGAACCACCATGCGACCAACGCAACCTTTGCAAAAGTTCTTTTTTTTTCTGGCAACGGTAGATAAAATTACACGGATACAACCTAAAAAGTCCTGCATAAGAACGCGGATTCATCCAGTGACCGATGTGTGTTGAGGCAATTGTTTTATTGGAATTAATCTTAGTCTGCCTGCTTTTATCTATCCTGCTCTTTACAACATTTAAACAGGAAAAAAAGAGCATAACAAGGATAGAAGCACGTTTTTCTTATATTAACTTTCTAATATATTTTATTATATATCAGCACTATTAATTAGTTACAGTGCTTTTACATGCGTAGATAATATTTACCAAATTAAGGATGGACAAGAAGCCTGCACACAGGCTGCAGGGGGTATGGGTTGTGTAGTTAAAACAAAATGCTAAAATATTGTACGCTGCGATAAAAACTAGTTCTAAATGGTTGTGTTCATGCAGATAACCAAGATGTATCTGCATATTGTCTTGATTTGAGTTTTGTGAAGTATTTTGTAAGCCATTACCAGGAGATGGTCCAATACCTGAAACAGATCAGATTATTCCATTAACCCTAAACTCTGTAAAGGTTTCACTTCTGGTTATTAGCTTATAAATACTAAGTAAATGCTGATTAAAATGTGAGATACTTGCACAAAATGGAAACTGAATAGACAAAATCTGCAAAATAACCCGTAAAACTAATATATTTTCATAAGCTGCCTTTAGAGAGCATTGCCTCTATCCCTTCATTGTCCCTCTACAGCCTGTAAACCTAAGCAATGAGGTCCAAGGCTGTATGCAACATGACTCCGTGAAAATGTCCAATGAGTCATTAGCATAGTCAAGCTGTCCGGCTTATCATGAAGTGGGAAGGTGGTACCAGGCCACACCCCAGTGCATGACTGGACGCCTGTATAATGGTGTGAGGCTGTAGAATGCTGTGCTTCCTGGTGTTGGAATGTTGTATAGGAGAGATACAACAGCTCCAGGCAGCATGTTATAGCAGAACATGTCAGGACTTGTGTAGCGATGTTGTGTATAGGAGGATGCAGCAAGTCCAGCAGAGCGCCAGCACAGACACAACATGCTTTACTATACAGTACACACAGACTGAGCAGGGGAGGAAGAGGGGTAGAAGTAAATGAGGGCTGGTCACATGGCCAGAGGCAGGGAGTCCCCCTGTTACATTATAAAGAAAAGTGATTTTGCTATGATTAATGTCTGAATTGGACTAGATTAAGGCTGGTGATGGGATCCCTGCTCCAACAGGAGAAGATGGTGACACCGGGAAAGGACAAAGACCTGATGGAAGGTGTCCTTTTAAGGAGACATTGTGCATGCATGCATTGCTAAAAAAAAAGTGCATTGTTTTATTTATTGGTTACTTTTTGCACGGCAATGAGGTTTTCTCTTTTTAAGGAGATCTAGTTGATGCTCCGTACCAGTGATGAATACTTGGTGTCCCACTATATGGTCATCATGTGACCGTGTGGGCCACAGAAAGGACCAGACATATGAATGAACGAGTAAGAAACTGACAAAGGAACTGATCTTAATGTAGATTGATTTAACGGGGCATTCCAGACTGTTCCTGTTCCAAGGGCTCATTTCACCGGCCTTCATGGGAGCTGTGATTGGTCATGAATTGGACCAGATCCACAGCCCCCATAGATTCAATGGCTCCAGGTCACGGACCTGGGAGGACACGGATGATCATCACGTGAAGTGTTGCTGAGGAGGAGACGGTGTAGACGAGTCCAGGATTGAGCACACGGCTGCTGGGAATGAGACTTGGATGGGGTCATCGATTATAAGATTCGTTTGATGGGCAAGCACAAATTGATGATACACTGAGCAGCGCTGAAAGGTGTGTGATACTAATGACAGCCACTATTTATTGTATGCTGCTGGATTGTTAAACTGTGGCAAACGCCGAAGCACCTGTTTGAACATCTTCTGACAGCATTTGAAAGAGTTTATGAAAAATAATGTATTATATGTTGTGGAGTGGAGTTCTGAGTCGGTCTTTTATCATGATTCGGCTCCACCGAAAATTGGTCACGACTGCAACAACTCCAAGCTTCACATCCTAGATCTGTGTTTTTTTTTTACAATACCACAGTCTGATCTATCATGTAGTCCACATTTAAAGGAGGCGCTTTGTTTAGGAGAGAGATGATAAACAGTGGCCGAGTAAACAAGTGTCCTGAATAAGGATTTCTATTTAGATGGGTCTGGCGCCTCGCCCGTCGAGGAGGATTGGGTGTTCAGTGACCCTGTTCACCACTTTTCCACTTATGTGCCAATGGAAAGAGTAATTTATTTTTTGTTATGCAATGAGTACCTTTTTAAAGGACTAAGGGATCAAATGCGACACTCTATCTTTGGTTCTATAGAAACATGCTTTTGCATCATATTTAAAATAACGAATTCTATCTGAGTGCACCATCTGATTATGAGTCCGCTTAAATCCATATGGATAGAAAGGGGATGGTTGCATGGACTTTGACATTGTCTCTTGACATTGAAACTTCCAGTCTAACCTCCCAATACAATCTGACATTGGGAGATGAGATTTATGGAGAATATCCATATGGTATCATGCATAAGTAGCAACTTTAATTTAACCCAATCAGGTAGGTATAACAACATTTGCAGACATTGGTTTGGTGAACTTGAAAAAAGGGAACTGAAAGAGTTCATCTCTGACTTACTGATAAACCCCGGTCTGTTCTTCCCAAAGCAACATTATAAAGATGATTGCGGAGGTGAGGGGTTTATGGAGGAGAACCTCAACTAGCATACTGTGAGTCAAACAGTGGATAGTATCTAAACTCCCTTGGTGATCCCTGATACTCTGTGCAGATCGGTCCGAAGCGCAGCGTGCATCTATAACACTCATTCCACCTGGGAAGTCAGTAATAGAACATAGTCTGTATCTTTGTAAAAGAGCTCTTTTACTGATGGTCGGTATACTCAGTATAACAGTATGTCCTTGTTGAGTGGACAGTGATGAAAGTTTAAAAATAGAGTTTTGTCCATTGTTTTTTTCCCCAATTTTTTTTCAGCTCCCAGTACACACAGATTATGGGGCCAATAGGAAGCATTGGTTTTGGAATGCAGGATGTTACTTCTATATGGTATTAAATAAGCCATCTGGTGTGGTGGATAGCAACAGATGGAAACTAGGTAAATAAAATATATATCAATTTTTTGCTATGAATTTATGAAGCTGTGTAGTGCATTTAAAATTTTCATCCACATACATTTTCTCAACTCCCAAAATTTCCAATACATGTAGTAAATAAAGGCGCAACATACTGGATCAGTTTCTCCAGCGACTACTTGGACATATTTCACGTACCAGAACTGCCTAGTGTGGGAAGTATGATTTCATTTCCAATAGGACATAGTACCCATGGCCAGTGTGTCACTGCCTCTTCATGACAAGAAGTCAGTATAAGAATAGCAAGTTATTATGGAACAAAGTAAAGTGTAGGGCCTCAAGTCCGAAAAACATATGTTGTAGTTACCATTTCTGCAGAAACCTTTTATTTATGGGTAAGTGCTCATCAGACGTGTACAGAATCTAGTCCTCACAACTGACGTTGTTCCAACAACTGTATTACCTTGTGTTTTTTTAAATGATCTCTGAAAGGGAATCTATCTTTTATTTTGTCATATTGTAAAAGTTTGAGTTGGCGATCCTGTATTATATAGGATGGACAATTTCAAATGACTTCCGATATTATACAGTGGGGACACATTGTTATGGGTTTACACCATGTTTTGTGATCGGACTTTGGAGTTTCGTGTACCGGGTTTTAAGAATGTCTGCACCACAAAGTGTCCGCACGTGACTGTTTTGTTTTTAGGAGCAGCGCACTAGGCCACCAATGGACACATTAACATGCTTTCGTGACTGTGTGCGACGTGCGCAAGATTTAACATGCAAAGATGTTGCACGCCCTATGTTAAATATGCACCACAACAAAAGTGGGAACTCGTCAGGGCCAGTGCGGAAAGCGGAACAATTCATGATTTCTGGCTCATTCGTAAGGAATCTGGCGCACCAAGCATTACACCAGGACAGAGCACTTTTAGTGCAGTTTCCTATCCTACATTCTTGTTAAATGTACCCCACGCAGATTTTCCTCTGCATAGTTCCTTCGATTTGAAGCAGGTAGTGGCAAGAATCCAGGGTTTTGTTTCATAGTTTGCTTGTTAGGTACATAAGGAAACGGGACCTGAGACAGATGTACAGGCGAAGAAAGAGATGTAAACACAAAGGATCTGCATATACCAACAATGTTCTCTCGAGCAATATCTCCTTGAAACTGCCAGTTTCTAACAGTTGCTGTGGATCCAGAGGAAAGGAAGGAGTACAGTTGATTGAAACGATGTTGAACGTATAAGGTACAATAAACAATACCTAAGTGACTGCTATAACATAATACATTATAGGACATTCTTTCTCATTGCTTGTTTCTTGTGCACTATCGGAATAGTTTTTGGGTGCATAAAGAAACCGCATAAATGAGAAGAATTGAAAAGCCTCCGGTGATGTACCTCTGGGAGATGGGGGGGAGAGGGAGGGAGGAGAAGGACAGGAAGAAAAAGAGCAGGAGGCGGAGGTAAGGGGGACAAAGGAAAGGTAAGGGGAGGGGACAGTGCTAAGTGTTGGAGGTAGAATGGCGGATGGAAGAGGGATGGGAAGGGAACAGGAGGGGGCAAGGAAGGGAGAAGCACGAGTGGGAGAAGAAAGGGAAAGGGGATAGGAGTAGAGAAAAAGGGGGGGGAAAAAGGAGAGGAAGCGAAGGCAGAGGCAGGGGAGGGGGCAAGGAAAGGGGGGGACGATTCCGCCTTCAGGCCGCTTCCCTGTCTTCCTCCCTTCTTCTCTTCTCCTTCTTTGCGATAAGCCCCCGTCCTGGCCCCTGGTGGTGTGCATAATTAGCAGCACAGAGCGGGGCTGCTAACTTGACTTACTTTTTTAGGTGATATCAAGCTAGCAACCACAGCACCTGGATTGTTGTTGTTGTCGCGGGCTACAAATCGAATAGAATTGTGATTTGTTCCCCCCCACATGTGGCCGTGACTTGTTATATGGGGGCACAGCGAGGCGCGCAAGAAGTCAAGAAGCGCCCTGCAACTGCTCAGGATTTGTTCTCTTTCTCTGTTGCCTCCTTTTTGGTAGTATAAATTTTGGCTTTTTGTTATTGGGGCCAGATGACGGCATTTTGTTTTTTTTTTGCTTCACAGTGAACAATACCTTGGTGGTATCACGATTGTGAAAATTTAGGAACTGTTTTTGAGGGCACGAGTAGAATAGCATCAATCTGTACTGGTATTTTACTTTTTTTCAGTTGTCACCGTTTAGCCTAATAATCGTATCTTTATTCTAGGGTTCGATTACGGTTACGGGAATACCAATTTAATTTGTCAAATACAAACCTAATGTGGGGAGGAAACAATCTTATAATTTTGGCATTGCAGTCTTCCAAGTGGCATAGACATTTACTTTTTTTTTGGCTACGAGTGGTTGGCTCGTTGTTTTTGCGGGACAGTTGTGCTGACCAGTATTATTCGGAGACATGTTTTGTTGTTATCATTTGTATTGATTTTGTGTAAGATTGAATAAGTAAAAAATGATTTTTGGTCGGCTTTTTAGTTTCCATATCGTCCCCATGAGGGCCAATGGAGGTTTGTTTGATCTTCCTTGTAGGGAGGAAATGGAGTATTAAAGGCCCCACCCTCAACACCTCCCCCGTGTTTCTTCATGTCCTACAGGGTAGGATGAGAGTAAAACCTACTCTCATCCCAGGGGCGGGGGGGGGGGGGGGGGGAGGTGATAATCTCTACCCCTCGTGGGTGCCTGTTCTCCCGGGGCTTCCTCGTCCGGCCTCTTTGAGAGTCCGTATTTTGGGGTCCTCAGGCTCCGGTGGAATCGGGGCAGGTGCGGCGGCTCCGCGGCTATGCCGGCATGGCAATCGTCTCTCAGTGCGTGACGTCACTCTCCGGTTTGCCGGAAGAAGTCTACAGCAGGCTCAGCATTCATGCTTCATTGTCATTTTCTCGTGACTAGGGGCGGGCTCAGACGGAAAGATAGACGCAATCGCCGCAGCTGTATAACGGGACGCGGTTGTGTGTTGTAGGTGCTGTTGTGAGGTCTAGAGAACAGAGGGCAGCGAGGAGGCTGAAATCGTTTCCAATATCCACTGGGTTGTGAAGTAGGACGTTTGGGCTGAACGCCAATTACGGCACTATGCATTGTTTGGGAGTATGCTTTTGATTAGCCTAATACTCCGGTGTTTTGTTTTTAAGTTAGGGAGAAGGACTGTTTCAAGGACGAAAGTAGGAATGTGATAAGGTGGAGAGACCAAAAAGGCACGTCATAAACGCTGCCGATGTGTAATACAAAAACCTTGATGTGTAATAAAAAAGTATGAAATGTTTGGACAAGATATTATAGAAGAAGAATCTTCATTATGGATGAATAGGGTTGTATGCGTGAGGAGATTAAAGATCTAGAAGTCCACCGCATAAGAAGTCAGAGGAAATCTGTATGTGTAGATACTGACGATGAGCAACCTTCATGTTCATATGAAATGGATATTGAGGAGGTCATGATATCATGCAACAATCCGTACCTAATGACCCTAAAATTACTTTTTCCAAATGAAGATTGGATGGGCTTATTAAGGCATATAGGACACCCTAAATAGTGAGGACACAGTAGAAGAAAGGTCAGTAGTTGACAAATTGTTGGGAGGATTAGAAGAAGACAGAAAAGAAGCAATTTTCCAATCATTAAAATCGTGAAAGATCTTGTTTGGATGAATGGAAGACCCAGAAAGACGTCTAACAATCCCAAGAATTTAGGAACCGTGTTTATTTGACCCAGAGGAGACGAAAATTTGGGATAATGTGCTAAAGTTGATGTTTCCATTTCCAAAGTTGTCAAAAAAACCATTACCTTTTGGGATTCTACCCAGTTAAAGGATGTATGGACGGAATCAGACTGTCATGCTTAAGAAAGCATATCTGGGACTCTAAAAATTATTTGCAACTACCTCATTTTTCTGCACTCTTTCTTTGGTTAAGACAGCTGGAAGACCACCTCAGAGAAGGTACATCTAGAGAAGAGATTAAGATTCATCCGCTATGAAGTCAGGGCAGCCTTTCTAGCGGACGCATCGGCAGAGACTATTCGTTTTTCCCGCAATGAAGCCGCATTGTCAAATGCTAACCGCAAGAGCCACTTTGGCTTATAGGGGTTATGCCACGAAACAATTACGCAAAAAGCAGTCAAAGAGGTTGGTAATACAAATATTTTAAATATTTTAAAGATACTTCGTATTTGTTATTATGATGCTTGTTCACCTCTATGTCTGACTCCTAGAGAGCAGAGTGGGGCCTAGCGCACATGCACAGCATAGACAGAGTTATGCACACCAAAGCCTCTAGTGACTGAGCTACAGAGCGCTTCAGGCCTCACGAGTTTCCTTCCACGCTTGTGCTCAAATAGTCCCGCTTTACTGACCAATAGAGTCCAATGAAATGTGTCAACGCCCATGTTAAAAGTGCACAAAAAAAGTTGGTGGTTGTCAACTGCGGGGGCAACGATTCATGAAGAAGTGCCTGAAATCCTGCAAACTGCGTCCCCCTGCCACACACAGGACACTGCAATAGTACCTGTACTATGTATGTCTCACAGCATTCATGTCAGTCGGCTATACATGCATGGGCATAGATAAATAGGTGACAGTATTCTCACAGTGAGTACTGAATCTTTAGCTACTTCCCTGCTAGTCATGCACATAGGGCCCCTTGCAGCGAGGGAGAGCGTGTAGCATGAGGGACCAGGCGTGGTGGAGGTACTAACGAGGATGATAGGTCTATTAGCAGTTGTAACAGGAGGGGACATGAATGGTAGAGGTACAGGTGGTGGAGGATGCAATCAGGGATCAGCGGTCAGAGCTCAGCCTAGTTACCTTGGTGTCTATCTCTCTGCGAGCCTCCTGTGTGACCTGACTAGATGGTGGAGGAAGAGTGGCTGATACATTGCTATGATCCATGTTAGGGGAGGACTCCTCTGAGGCAGCAGTAGCCATGTCTGTGTGCAGTTACCTTGTATCTGTGCTGGAAGCTCCTCGGTGTGAACCCGACTAATGGTGGGAGGAGAATGGCTGCCATATTGCTATGATCCATTAGGGAGGACTTCTGTGCAGCAGGATAGTCATGTATGTCTGCTGACCGTGATATGATGCTGGACACAACGTGTGGATGCAGTGGAATCACTCTTTCATGGTGTAGACGCTGAGCCCCCGATCTCACTTCCTATTGGCTGCGATGTGTCAGATGTCTCTGTGTGGAAGAGCTGTGATCCCGGGTAGTACTCACTAGGGGGCGCCAGCTAACCAGGACACAAAGGAGTTATCTCGTAAGATGCTCATTTTTTGTTAATAAGTGTACAAGTACTTGTCACAATGCATTGGACCATTACAGCCATTTGCTATGGTGACACAACCCCTTAAGCAGTGGTCAGGAGATGTGGCGTTTCTAAGTTGCTGTTAGCCTTCCTTTTCTGGGGAGAGTTTTTGTTTGGTGGCGAGGCTGGATGATATCCTGGATAAAGCAGCTGACATGTAGAGCAAAGGGTTTCCGGAAGCGACAGCAACAGACAAGAGAACAGTTTTTTCGTGGCTTTCGCTCAACCAGAGAGATAGCAGAAATTAAGGGCAGACAAACAGGAGAGCAAGGGATTGGAAATACATCCAGAGAGGAAGGAAGCAAGCAGTTCCTCCAGTTTCAAACAATAAGCAGAAAAACGGCAATCAATGATTCAGAGTGGGGGGAAGATTGAAAATTTTCCCCCCCACGGGAGAACATAACTTCAAACAGGTGGGGCTCTCAAAATCAAGGACGGTATTTTTTAGAGTTTGGTCACCACCCCTCACCAATTTGTTCTATCCAGGCAATCCTCAGAACAACGCTAACAGTTTCCTTTGGGAAGAGAGTTTCCGGCTGCTGAGCTGAACGTGATCAGTCCAGTCCTCCCAGAAGAAAAAGGTATGGGTCAGATTTTCTCCCTTATTCCTTGATTAAAAAAAAGCCAAATGGAACCTTCAGATTAATCACAACCTGTAAATTTTTAACAACGGGTAGCATACGCCAAATTAAAATGGAGTCGGTAATCTTCCACCCCCTTAATATCTCACAATGGGTTTATGCCCTTGGAACCTCAGGATGCATACTAACATGTACCCATTCTTCAGAGTCACAGAGATACTTAAGTTTGCAGTCTTGTCACCCTCAGGGGAGGAGTTTTCAGATTTACCGCATTACCCTTGGTCTACTTCAGCTCCTCAGATCTTCACCAAGGATATATTAGGAAATATCTTGAACAGAAGAGATCTTCGTGGGTACCTTACCTAGACATTCCTGTTGATGGAGAAATCACATGGAGAGTCAGGAAGAGACAACAATAGAGAATTGCAATTCCTGGGATGTGATCATAAATTAAAAATCGACTTGACCCCAAGTCACATACGGAATTTTTAGGGGTATCGTCTGAACTATCTGAACACAGACACTCCTATCTTCCACAGGAAGAAGCGGACAAGCTCTTGGGAAGATCAAGAAATTCTCCATAAGAGGAAGTCAGGTCAGTTTCGGACAGCGTGAGCTGCTGGGGGAACCATGACATCATGTATCCAGAGTCCTGGTGCACCTACCTGGGGCCTTACAATCTTGGATCTTCTACAAAGCTGGTCACTGGTATTCCTCCAAAAGTGAAAAAGTCATAGAATTGGTGGAAAATCCCAGGAACTTCAAAGCGGAGTGGATATGGTATAGGTGCCATTGATCAGATTCAGACGATGGCAGCAGTTCGGTTGGGGAGCTCTCCTGCGGGAAAATTGTTCAGGGTCGTTGGTCCCGGAGATGAAAACAAGTCTTTAAAAGAGAGAATGAGAGCAGTCCTGGAGACGCTGTGGAAGCTTTGTCAGACACTTGAAAGGGATCACATAAAAATAATGTCAGACATACCACTAGGTTGCTATCTAAAAGGCAGGGCGGAACCAGATCAGGGGAACTGCTGACAGATATCCCAGAAAATATATTCATGGGCGGAGACAAATGTCAGGTGCATATAGCTCGGAACTATGGCGAAATCACAGATTAGATCCTCACATGAGTGAGTCTGAACGAGGAGTCTTCAGGGATCTTTCAAGATGGGGATACCAGCCATCGATCTGTTTGCCTAAGGAAGAACTGCAAGTAGAGAAGTTCTACTACTCTAATCCAAAGAGAGCTCCTGGGGGCTGGATGCATTCTCACAGGTCTGGAGCCAAGATCTGTATAGCCTTCCACAATCCCGTTGGTAGAAAAGTGCTGCAGAGCTGTTGATCAGTCCAGCCAGTCTTATCCTGGTCGCACCCTTGGCCAGTAAAGAGCAGATTTGGATTCCCCAATTCCCAGGAAGTTAGCAGTGGACCTTCCATTTATTCTTCCCGAGAGGCAGACCACATCAGGGACCAGTTCTCAGAACCCGGTTCTAAAATGCAGCCTGAAAACGAAGGAAGGGACATCGATAAGGTAATTAAGACCCATTAAAAATAGTAGGAAACCAGTAACTCAGCATAATCTAAATATGGAAAAGTTTGTTCCGGTCAGGATATGCCTTAATCAGGATTCTCTAATTATAGTCAATCCTTGATTTTCTATCAGGACGGTTTGAAATGGTGTGCTAATCATCGGTTCTCCCTATCCCCTAGCACTTAAAGACGGTCGGCCCGGAGTTGCATTCTATGACACCGAATCTGCAGAACACAGGTTGGGTGTAAAAGATTTTCCAGGCCGTACACTTTTACGTCCTACTGTTAAAGAGTCATCCCCTCAGTGGTTATAACTTTATCCTAGAACGCCTTTTGAACCAAATGATCTACACAACATGTCGTATTTGACTTAAGAAGTCCTATGGAGGAGAAATGGCATTCGTTGGATGTAAGGGTACAGTGGATTAATTATCTTGAAGTGCATCTAGGGTCCTTGAGAGAAGGATTAATCTGTTCATTCACATTTGCAAGGGAAAACATAAAGGCAAGCAGGCTTCAAAAAACCAATTGGACGATGGATTATGAGAGCCATTAAAGATGCTACAAGGTCAAGATGTTCCATAGCTCTTCAGTCCAAAGCCCATTCTACTAGGGCCATGTCTCCATCTTGGGGGAGCGAGGGGGAGCCTCTTATTGAGAGGATTTGTAAGCTGCCACATGGAGCTCAAATACTACCTTGTTAAGCACTATAGACTTTAATGTTCTAACTCTCCAGAGATCTGGCCTTGGCCGAAAGTACTTCGAGCTGTGGTCCTCCCTGACTGGGCATAATTTGGTATGTCTCCAGGGGCGTCATGGGGGACATATGGAAAAAGGAATTGTCCTCACACGGTAATTCAGTTTCCAAAGTCCACCAGTGACGGCCCTATTTTTTCCTCCCACTGTATAAGAAGTTTTATTTTTATCTTGTATTGAAATTACATACTAAATAAATTGATGTTGGATCCTATAGGTGTGTTATTAGATAACACTGGTGGGAGGTTGAGGGTGGGGCCTTTAATACTCTCAATTCCTGTCCCTACAGAGGAAGGAGAGCAACCTCCAGGGGGCCGTCATGGTGGACTTATGAGAAACGAATACCGGTGAGGACTAATTCTTTTTTTTTAGGGTTCATCATTATGTTCAATAATGATTTACTTATATTTACGGGTTCGCAGGGAGCGGTGTGAGTGTACTATACATGTGTGTGGGGTTTATGTTATGATTTAGACTTTTTTTGGGGGGATATGTGTCTCTTTATATGTTATGGGCATTTTTATGAGGTATTACTTTCATTTTTTTATTGAATACTTTTTTTTTTTTTTACTTTCCAAGTTCCACCATGGGACTGAACAAGCAATCATGTGATTTTGTTCGTGTAATATCTTGCATAATGATGATTACAGGTATTAGAGTTGTCACCTATGCACATGCATAGGCTGACACTGTGCCTGTAAGATGACTCACTGAAGCCCATCTTCAGGTGCAATGCCAGCAGGCACTCTGGGGTCCTGATCGGACCAAGAGTGTATGCAGCGATCGGCGCCAATTGGAGCCCTCCTACAGCGGGTGTTTACACTGGGGGTCGGCATGTTACAGCCGGGACCCCTTGTTTGAGATGCCGGGTCGGCTCCGATCACTGCACTCGCAGCGGATATATCCGCCACAGAACAGGAAGGGTTTAAAACACAGGAAAGTCGCTCAGGAACGTCAGCATGAGCCCTCGGCTCGGGAAATTTACATATTTTCTAAGAGTAATTTTAGGAGCAAATATGTCCTTCTTTATGAACCAAAAAATTTGTGGTAGTATTGTTCACATGACCCCACAGCACTGTTACATCATATTAATGAAGGCAGTGAGTTGGAATTAAAGTTACCAATTTTACTAATAAAAATTCGGAGAAAAAGCAAATTTGAAGCCTTTCATCTTATTTATTAAAGAGATAAAGGTGTATGGTAACTACATGTTACCAGTCCAGTGCAATTACTTCTTGTGATATTTGGTACTGGGCTAAAATCTCTTGATTTATGCAAGAAGCTTGCAGAAGGAAATTTGAAACTTTGCACCTTGTCTTCAGTGTAGAATGCTAAGGAGACATGTTTCGAGAGGTTAAAATTAAGCTGAAATTTGTGACATTTAGCGTGCTGGAATTTGTCTAAATGTTCCGATATACTGTGATAGCAAGTGTTTGCTGTTGTTTCTTGTTTCAGGAAATTGAAAGAGGTGTGATGACATTAGATAGCTCGAATTGGTGAGTGGACTAGCAAACAGAAGATGTTGACAAAAAGACAATGATTTTGAGGTTTAGGAAGAAAGAGATTCTGGATATGAAGACCAAAAAAAAGACAACTGGAACAGAAGATTTCATAAACATGGATAGTGCTAAATGGACAACTCCACAACATATAACAATTCTAAAAAAATTTAAATTTCTATCCTGTCCTATTTATTGGTCCAAGGGCCACATATGTCATACTGCTTAATTTAAGGGGGCCACATCAGTAAGAATACCCTAGATTCACCACAATAGCAGTACAACACAAAATGTCTATCCCAAGAAATAAATGCCCCAGTACAGCAATCAAACACTTACACAACTAAATAATAATGGAGACCCTTGAGCATAAAACATAATAATGGAGACCCCTGAGATAAAACTACTCGATAACTGGAGACCCCTGCAGGATAAAACTACTTTACGGTGACCCGAGGATAAAACTACTAATACTGGAGACCCCCCTGAGGATAAAAACTACTAATACTGGAGACCCCCCTGAGGATAAAATTACTAATACTGGAGACCCCCCTGTAGGATAAATAATTACTTAATACTGGGAGACCCCCTGCGGATAAAATAACTATCGGAGAACCCCCCTGAGGAAATATAATTAGACCCCCTAGGAAATGACTATGCTGGAGACCCCCCAATGAGGATAAAATACTAATACTGGAGGACCCCCCTGAGGATAAAACAAAAAAAAAATACTATTAAATCTGGGAGACCCCCTAGCTAAAATACAATATGGACTGAGCAAATCTAATTGGACCCGAACACTTGACCCCGGAAATTCTACTGGGAACCTGAGAAAATTAACTAAGACCTAACCCCCCTGTATTACTGAGACCCCCTGAAGGATAAAATACTAATGAAGCCTAAGAATACGGGACCCCCCTGGGATAAAATTTACTAACTGAGATCCCCTGAGGTAATTACTATCACCCAAAACAGACAAAAAATAAACTCTGCAGCTGTTTTCTCTCTCCATGTGCTGCCTGCTTGGCTCCTGTGCTGGTTGATGCGGCAGGCATCGGAGCTGGAGCAGAACTACACCAGGAGCAGGAGAGGAACGTATGTAGCATAGCAGACATGGTACTTGCCTCTCCTTGGGCTAACTCTGCTCTTGGTCCTGTTCGCATTCCACCAGTGCGGCAGTAGTGAACCACAGCAGACGAGGCCGTGAGAAGAGAAGACCTCAGGAATAGTGTAACTCATTGGCTGCGCTCATGTTGCTTTGGTTAAATATAATGTAAGTGGACGTTCATGGACACTGATCGGCAGGGGCAGTGCAGATCAGCAATTCATCGCTGACACGGTTGCATTTTGTGGTCTTCGGTGCGGCTGATCCCGCTCTTTTAGTTAGAGGAATGTCTGCTGCACGTTATGTACTATAGTTATAGAGTGAAGATCACTGTCAATAGATTAGAGAGAATAAGGCTAAGGCTTAGAGTGATACCAGGAAAACTCGTTTACCATTTTGGTGTGATTTGGAGAGTCTGAGTTGAAGCTCAGGGATATGATCGTTGTTTAATAGGGGTTGTCCGATGCTCCTCGCAAAATGAAGCTAGCGAAGTTCCTGGCGCATGAAGACTACTTTTCAACAAAAAAATTAAAGCAGTGTATTTCCTTTCTGGCTAGCCTGTAAGCTGGTGTGTTCACTCCAGAAATACTAGCTCAGTGGGCCACTGTAAGGGGGTTTATTTAGGCTTTCACCATTTATGTTATTAGAAATGCAGTCTACTGAGCTCATTCTGCTGTGAGTGACTGGGCTCCCCTGCTGGTAGCTGTGTCCCGTCTGACTGCCTTCTCCTCTGGCCGAGTTGCGCAGAAGGATCACCTTCTGACTCGTTGTTTACGATCTTGTACTGCAGATTCCTCCCTGCCTCAGACTGAAGGAGACCCAGCGGACAGGGGCAGCCAAGGAGCGAGGGGAGGGGGCGCCTGAATGATATGAGCTGTGCAGTGATGTGCCAGTGTGGACTGTACTGAATGTTTCAGTGATAACATACATAGGCCCACAAGTGCAAAAAGGGCAACATCTATAAGGGTATTCACTAGGAATAAGAGGGTCCCTGCGTCACAGTCTGCCCCTAATATGGACTGTAGCTCTACCATAATACAGTTTGTTGTAGCCGACTACCCTCCCTCACCATGTATCCACCATTAGTCAAAACAAGTAAAGGGCTGAGCCATGACCTCACTCATCTACACATGTACTGCAGCCATCCTCCTGGAAGTCTGATTATTGAGCATCCCTCTCTACGACCTGTTCCTACCAAAGAACCTGTCCTCTGACTAGCAGGAGCCATACAGAGGCAGAACAATACGTGAGTGTCATGTCTATCTAGTCTAGTCACTGTCTATCTTCTATCTAGCTCCTATCTGCAATCTATCCTTGTCTATAGATCTGCATATCTGTCTATCTATCCATCTATCTATCTATCTATCCATCATCTCCTATATATATATCGATCCATCTGTATATATATTCTATTATTCATGATCTATCTATCCATCTGTATCTATTCTATCTATCTATCTATCTATCTATGCATCTAAACCTATGAATCTGAGGACGGGGGATGGGACTCCTGATAACACCCGTAGAACCCTTCAGGTCATTAACATCATTTTAAAAAGTTGCATAGAAGGAAGGGGCAGGCGATCAAATCTAAGAAGATACCACAGTCCCGGTTGCCGGATCTATGAGTACGTCTATGTTTATCAGGAGGCGACTAAGGCTGGTAGTTGGAGGGACATCTCCTCATCATTTACCATTTGATCCTATTCACACACGTTTGGTTATCATAACAGACACAGGCACTCCCCCCTTCAAACATCCATAACTTTTTAATTTTTCGTGTAAGCTCGGTTGTGAGGCTTATTTTTGTTGTACCGCCAAATTCAAACGTGGTGACATTAGCAAAAAAAAAAACAAAATGCACCACTATTGATTTCCTCCTTTCTGAGGGGTCAGTTTTTACGACTTTCACTGTTGCCGCCTCAAATAGACACCTCTGCGTTTTCCCACCCCCCATAGTGTGTGTATTATATATATAGTATCACAAGTTAGTCCTCAGTATAGTATTTAATGTTATATTTTTTATGCAGAAAAATATTTATAAAAGCTGTCTATATTGCCCCTCGCAGACCATCCTAGTCATATTTAATTTTTTTATATGTGTTTGAAAAACGTAATCTAGTGTTATTGGCTGTTAATTGTATCTCACATATGCAGTGGGGAAGGTGAACGAAACGTGTCACGGCTATGGTGGAGGAGAAATGGCGTTTATTTAGCGACTCAGCCTTTTGTAGTACGTCTAGGACTACTTTAATCATCAGGTGGAAGCAGACCTATGAGAGAGAGACACTGTAAAGCATTATTAGGGACGCAGTGGTTGTGAACTGCCTCTGTCAGTGCTGTGCAGGTGCTTGTTAGGCCCCTCCCACATAGCTTTTGTGACACGAATGATGTGCACAGCCTCAAAAATAAACAAATACAAAAGTATTATATTCCAGGAAACATTAGGAATGATTTTGACTAAATGTTAACCTCTTTAGTGCTTTTGAAGTAATTAGAATTTCGTGGCATAACCCTTGTAATGACAAAGATATGTACTAGTGTAAGAGTAATAGGTGGAACGGGAGAGAATTATTCAGTTAGGAGTGCTTATATACTATACGCCAGGAGAGAAAAGGATGAAACAAATGCACCAGGCAGTACCATCTACCTGTTAGTCTGGTGGAATACATGTCTGCCTTATGAAGGGAGAAGGAAGCGTGTTTTAGGGCATTTTGCAGCTTGCTTACAAAAAAAAATACTTTTTTAAAACTTATTTTATTCTACTGTTATTTAAGCACCACACTGCCCCTGAATGATTTATGCTCAGGGCCTGGTCATTGCTATGGCCCATGATCCTGATCCAGAGCTCTATCTTACAACCCTTGTGAGATGATTGCTATGTTTATGTCAAAGAAAATGCGCAGAACTACAATTAATATCCACAGTGCTGGTGTACGGAATCAAGGACGTTTATTTATTTTGAAGGCATTGATTGTTTAGTTTTTTGGAGGAGGAGCATTCAGCCACACTGCATCCGTGGAAAGTGTGGATGATATAGAGTTGCTGGTGGGGAAATCTTGAAATCCCATGCCAACTGCCTGCCCTTGAACCTGAACACTGACCCACAGAGGGGGGACTGCTAGTTGTGCAGATGCGTAATACCTGCTGGCTGCTTGGTACTGATGGCTCTTGGAGTCCTCTTGGTCTAGTTGGTGGTCATGCATGCAGGGTGGAGATGAGTTACACCAAATACCCCATAGGCTGTGTATTGAGTTAAGCCTATTGGCCTGGCCATCTAAAACCCACAGTTTCTTATGTGACCCCATGGGGAAAAAGGAATTTGACATTTTGTGAAAATCTCTCCATTAGCACAGAAGAATGCTGTATTATGCCGCAGAAACTCTACATAAAAAGTGAAAAACTGCCATTGAGATTCCTTTTTACTTGTTCTCAAAAAATGGATGCCGAATTTTGCTTTCCACCAGACTCTGCTGATGGAGAAGAAACCTAACCAACCATTAAAATCAGAATTTGTGACGAATATGGCAAGAAAGAGGGACAGGGGAAGAAAGCGCTAATAGGGTACACCTTTTTGATGTGAAGATGAAAGGTGGGCTGAAATGCTGTGCTCACGTAGGGTTGGCTAGGATAGGCACAACGCTATGAGGGTCGGTTTAGAGACAAATAGTGGTGCAGCCTCCCGGTTAGAAGATCTCCGTGTGGTTATGGCCGTATCACCAGGGCTTGTTTGGGATATTGGAGTGTTTGTTTGTAGGTCAACCAGATGGCGCACTCAGAGTGTAGTATAAATTAGGGTTATTAGGAATCTTAAAACACAAACGCGATTCGGGGTTACAGTACCTTTGTCAAGTGTACAAAAACGTAGAGATACGGGACAGTGGTCGAGGGGCAAGGGGAAGGACAGAGGGGAGAGGTAAACGTTCAAAGTTGAGATGGTTAGCAGCAGAAGGTGACAAAACACAGTATTGGTAATTCTTGAACCCCATTGGGTAGCACAGAAGTACAAAAACACATTATTGATGGTAGTCTTGACCCCGATTGAGCCCAATTAGATTGGAATAAATTGAATAAAAAACATTGAATAAAAAACATTAATAAACATTATTAAATTACAATTAATATGGTATCATAAAAATAGGGTCATATAATTGTAATTCATTGAGCACAATGGATAATAAAGCAGTTATCAATTACAATTAAAAATGAATCACTATTGATTAATCAAAACTGAGTGGGAGAGTGCTATAATACAAGAAATATACAAAGGGAGTATAAATACGTTGATATATGTTCCGTGCGATGGTCCGTGAGCGACCACATTAAAAATTGGTCGAGAATGAATGAGTATGAACCTATGTGGTTGTTTAGCTGAAATGGAGCTGTAAAGTGGCTTACCAGTGGCTGGTGATGTGTCAATTATCCCAGCTAGGGAACATGCCCGCCTGTGGTGTGGGGGATTTAAATTAGAATGGGGAGGCTCGCGCCAAAATTAACGGGCGCGTGCGCGTGCGCTAACACACCAACAGAGGTCAGCAAGAGGGTGCGACACAGAATGTAAAGTAATGCGCACGCTCCGACACCTTGGCGATGCGCGGACTCAGTTCTGTAAGGGGTAATGGCAGCTCCGAGTGGCATCTGTCGGGCAGCGCTGGGTGCCGATCGCGGGGGAAGAGCAGGTGATGGGTGGCGAATGAAGAACACCCTAGGTATGCTCACAAGGCTTGGAGAGGATGGTGTATTAACAAGGTGGTTTGTTTGAACGTTGGTTTTGGAAGTAGGTGATAACTCTTCGGTATGTTGTTAGGCTTGAAGAATGAGGAGAAGGTGATTTCACGAAGGGTTTGTTTTAAAAAGTGGTGCTCTCTAGGGATCGTTGAGCCCATTAGGGTACTAGACAGTTTAGCTTGTAGATCAATAATCTCTCTTACAGAGTATGCGTATATAACATTCCCGGGGGGATTTGTTCATGGGGGAAGAAAAGGAGGAGAATTCTCTTGATGCCGTACTGTGCCCCGTGCTGCGGAGACGCTGGTTTAAGGAACCGTTGCGCAAACTTACTCGATGTTGATTGATTCCTTGTATTAAGTTCGTTGGATAGTGCCGTTCCTCTATATTGGAGACACAGGGCACTCCAGCACCGATAAATTTACAAAAGAGCGATTGTACAGTTCAGACGGAATTTGCTTCCTAAAGGTTCTCGTAGGTTGCTTTTAAAATTCTTTTTCTATGGTTTCTACTCATGCCAGCATTTGACAGTGGGTTGGACGCACTTGTAGCTACCGGTAGTTTTGGGTGGCAGTCCATGGTGTTGTTTGTACCCTGGAGGGAGTATAAAAACACAATGGACTTACCACCCAAAACTACCGGTAGTGCTACCGGTGCGGCCACCCAACTGAAATGCTGCCTGAGTAGAAACTAGAACAAAGAATTATTTTAAAAGCACCATCACGAGGAGGAAACCTTTAGGATCAAATCCTTCCTGTAAAGTACACCTCTTTGTAATTATTGCGGGATTGCTCCGTGGTCTCCCAGATATAGGACGCCCTATCCAACCACTTATACAAGGTCAGATAAACATCGGAAGTAACCACGAACCCCCCCCCCCCCCCCAGTCAAGCCCCCCCCATAATGTTACAACGGGGGGTCCTAAACACAGCGTCTCCAGCCCCGCCCAACGGCGCCACACTATGTACATCCAAGATGAATTCTACCTCCCATCCACAGTTACCCCATAGATCAAATCCCCCCGGGAAATAGTAGATACACAGACTCTGTCAGAGAGAGATGCGAATTGAACCGCCCCATCTAAAGCTAAACTGTCTAGTACATAATGGCCTCAAGAATACATAGAGAGCACCAATTTTAAACCAAAACCACTTGGCTTCAACCAACACACATTCTCTCAGTCTTCAAGCCCTAGCAACCATACCGAAGAGGTATACACCTACTTCCAAAACCACGTTTCAAACAAAACCACTGTTAATAACCCAACATCCTCCCAGCCTGATGAGCATACATAAGGGGTTTCTTCATTCTTATCTCCAAAATCACCTGCTCTTCCCCCGGATCGGCACCCACGCTGCCGACAGAGGCCACTCGGAGCATGCGCATTACTGACAGAACTGAGTCGCGCAATGGTCGGAGCATCCGCATACTTTACAGTTCTGGTCGCACGCTCTTGGCTACATCTTGATGTGTTGTTAGCGCTACGGCGCACGCGCCCGTTAATTTGTGGCGCGAGCTCTCTCTCCAGTCCATAAATTAATACCCCCACACCCCACCATGTTCCCTTCTGCTTGGGATGAATTGAAACATCACCAGCACGGTAAGCACTTTACAAGCATCCATTCAAAAAACAAACCCATAGTCCTTCATTCATTAATGACCCAAATTTTAATTGTGTAGCTCAACGCGACCAATCACTGAACATATATCAAACAGATATTGATATCCCTTTGTATAATTTTATGTATATAGCACTCTCCCACTCTGTTTTGATATTCAATTGATATCATTTTTTAATTGTAATTGAGAATGCTTGATATCCATTGGGATCAATGAATTGTCAATTAAGTACCCTTATTTGATGATACATATATTAATTGTAATTTATCAGTTTCTTAATGTTTTTTATCAATGTTTTGATCACTTGATTCAAATCTAATTGGGACCTCAATCGGGTCAAGGGACTACAATCAATAATGATGTTTTTTACTTCTTGTGCTAACAATGGGTGCAATGAATTACCAATACTTGTGTTTGTCACTTCTGCTTGGTCTACCATCATCAACTTTAACGTTTTACTCCCCCTCTTCCTTCCCCGTTCCCCCTCTACAGCGTCCTTCTCTACGTCTTGCTACACTTGCCAAATGGGTACTGATAACCCCGAAAGCGGTGTTTAAGATTCCTAATAAACCTAATGAATACTACACTCTGAGTGCCGCATAGGTTGACTAAAACAAACACTCCAATATCCCAAATAATCAGCATGGCATCAGTTTTCATGAGGTGGAGAGACACTAAACTGATCAGGATGATTCCTGCTTTGAGGATGTGAACGCTATGTGATATAGTTCCACACTCATGTCTGAATGATTCCTTTCTTTTTGCCAACACACGTAAAAAATCTGTCTTTTTCTAGTTTTGAAGCAGTTGGAGCAAGAAAATATTAAATGGGAGGATGCTGAAAGACACGCAATGATGACAAGATTAGAATCATCAACACCAGAACAAAGAAAAACTGTCATAGAGTCACACAGTGATAAAGGTTGCGGGGTTGTTGAAAGCCACCCGTAAAGTTGGCCTCACATTTTGTTCAATCATACACCCAAACTCCCCCACCCGCTCGCGAACGCTCCCCCAAACGTCCTTGTGCTAGTTGCGCTTGTTTTGTGCAGCAGAAATTTTTGTACTGTGTCACTATTGTTCTTTAAGATATTAATAACAAGTTTCAGGCGTCAAAACAGCCCCCCATCCTTATTACTTAAATCAACGCATGCGGTTCTTTGACAGGTTTGACCACTTATATAATTCAAAAAACTGGTCAAAAAGCATGCGTTTTCAAAAAAAAGACAGTGCGTTTTTCACGATTGAAACGCAACTAAACTTAAAAAAACGGCCTAAAAAGCCACGGTGTGTCTCCACCCTTCAGCTGCAGCTTTCTGTTTTGGGAAGCAAATTTCCCAAATAGGTTACCTTGGTCTAATTTCCTTTGAACCATTTTGTGCTGATTACTTCTTTCTATACACAAAACTAATAGTGCTGCAGGGGCAGCAATGACTGCCGACCCCTGAGCAGAGTACTCTACATCATGCTTTGGCGCGGCTCACAGCAGAGAAGCGGGTGACAGCTGCATATTACGGCTCACACTTTCGGAAACACCTGCGATCGGAGAAAGGAAAAACTCTGGGTTTCGCTTAACCCCTCATGTTGTGGCCAAGCAGGAGGACCAGGGTGTAATGGGGAAACTTATCTGAACTGTTTATGAAGCCTTTAGGTTTGATGGAGGATTTGTAAAAAGCGAGTAATCAGAGGACTTTATCTGTGAGATACAGTTCCCCCACCACACACAAATGTTTTTCTCCTCACAACTATTAGTTGTTTGGTTTTGGGTGGGGTGGCGTCTTGTTCCTACATCACAGTTAAGACACAGAGATAGAAGTCAGCTTTTTGGCGACTCTTTTTTTTTGGGGGGGGGGGGGGGCGGTGGGGTCATTAAGACAATCCTCCTTTCAAGTGCTTTAGCATTGTTTGTTGTAAGAGTTGGTATTTGTTGGGATGACCTAAAATGAGGATGAGGGGATTTAGATAGTTTGATCAAGGCTTTCTTTTCACTTCTTTTTTTTCTTGCTTCTCTCTTAACTTCATTGTTATGCAACATGAACTAAATTTCTAATGTTATAGAGGTCTTTCTGTTGTATGTTTAAACCTTGCAGTATCTACCCTAAAAGGTTTATTTTCTGTGATATGAACCAAGGTCACCAAGCATTATTTCACTTTTAAAATTCTTTTCGAATTGCATGCTGCCTCTGAATAAAAAAAGTAGAAGTCGCTCTTTAGAAACTATGACCATAACTTTGGCAAGAAGAGCAAAATAGAATCCGAGTACAAAAGGCGGCTACATCCCAGACTGAAAAAGAAACTGGAGGTACACCATTTATGTTCCATGTCTTGAAACTGGTTCTCTTTTCCCCTATCAAGACGTTGCACAACAGCCAAATTGTACATTTTCTTCTGCATTTCTGAAATGAATGATTATGTCCTGTTGCTCTTATCTATCTATCTGGAAAGTATATTGAAGCTCTGTGCTTGTTGTCCGTACTTAAGAGAAACAATTTTGGCCAATCTCCTATTTCTCCTGTTCATGGGTAAAAGCTTTGGACCCTGAAAAAATGTAACTGCTACCAACAAAAATTATTGCAAGTTGGTTGGTGGCAGAAAGAAATCTACATGATTTTTTAAAATTTTATTAACATCCCATTTCAGGAAAAGCTTTTTGACTCATATATACTGCAGTAGAATAGAAACGGACTATATTTTGGAACATTAATAAAAATGGACTACTCCACGTCGCTGAGCAGTGGAGAAATGTGTTGTAAAATTGCAGTGGCAACTGAATTAAATGCAGAGGATTGTGAGAGCCAATATTCACTGCTGCAGTGTCAGCACTTAAAGTGACCTGTTTTTATCACCCAAATTCGGCACTAGGAGCTGCTTATGAGTAGCTGCTCCTCGTGCTTGAACAAACGCTGCAGTGTGAGTGATAGCGTTACCGGGAAACCTCCAGTTAATGCTATCTACACTGCCAGCGGGGGACAGCTCGCATAACTGTCCGAATTATTCCGGAGGAGGCGGGGTGAGGGCGTGGCTAGGTGAGGTGATTGCCACCTGGTGCACGGCAGGCATATCGTCCAGCCCTATGCGGCTAGCGGCGCGCGGTCCATGGAAAAGGCAAGCGCTCGGATCCGCCCCCGCTTTGCAAGCGTTCGGTGATTAATGGTACCGCCACACAGTGATTGACGCGGTTATCGGAGGTTTTGGGGAACGCCATCATCAAGCGCTAGGAGCTGACTTACTTTAGTTAAAGCACCTCCTATGCCGAAGTTTGGATGACAGGTCCTCTTATTTAAAGAGTCCTTCCTACCCATTCTACAGAAATAGCATGTATTTCTTTGATGAGAGAAAATATAAATAATCTTCTAAAAAAATAGACGCACAAGGCTGGAAATGTCTCCGTTCTAAAGCAGTCGAAAAAGAGGACTGAAGGTAATGTGCTTTTGGTGTGAAGTTTTTCATTTAAAATCTCCATAGTGATTCTAGGGTTTGGCCCTAGATGTCCCAAAGTAGTGCAATTTATCGATTGCCATGTAATAGAAGAATTTTTTGTTTTTTACCATAACAATAGACACCTTTTCTGATCAAGGCTTCTAGGTACAAATTTGATGGTAGTATGTGGGGGAGATTTGGCTGATGCAGAAGTTAATCCGCTTGTTATAAATAGATGCCTACCTTTTTTATCACCAAGCATCATTGTATTGCGTGATTTTGATACTTTCAGGGAGGTTATAGGTAAGTTATGTTTCTCACGTTTGTTCATTATCCTCTTTGATCTACGTAAACATTAATAACCAGCTTTTCATTACTTTCCTACTTTTCTGAATCTTGAATATTTTTGTTCCTTTCCAGATTGTTGAAGAGAGGAGAAGCTTTTGTTGTATGATTGTTCCTCTCTGTCTGAAGCTGCTTAGTGTAGACATACGTTATATATATATAACTTAATATTTGTAGGGAGTATTCAGATACTGCATGGTTGAGGGTGCAAAGAAGAAACTTGGCAAAATAGTATATATTCTACTCTATCGGCTATTGCTATTAAAAAGTGCTGATTTGGATCTACTATATATATATATATATAATAGCATTTCATGTCCTCTAAGCATTGAATTTGTGCTCTAATGGACAGAATACAAGCTTTGACAGATACAAGTGAGACCGAATATACATTAAATTAAAATCTTGGTCAATCCCTTATCTAATAATATTTTCCTGAAAAATGTCCCCCATAACTTGTGAAATGCACTTCACACTTTGAGTATATTCATGCAATCATGTAATAAAATACAGGTATTCTGTATATCAGCGCACAGTTTTTTGTTTAGCAAATCATTACCAGACGTGTTTACATAGATTGTCCATATTGACATGATGGCATCACACAGTTTTGCCGTCAGATTTGTCGGCTGCACATCCTGATGCGAATCTCCCGTTCCACCACATCCCAAGATGCTCTATTGGATTGAGATCTGGTGACTGTGGAGGCCATTTGAGTACAGTGAACTCATGTCATGTTCAAGAAACAGTCTGAGATGATTCCAGCTTATGACATGGCGCATTATCCTGCTGAAATGCCATCAGATGTTGGGTACATTGTGGTCATAAAGGGATGGACATGGTCAGCAACATACTCAGGTTAGGCTGTGGCGTTGGCAACAATGCTCATTGGTACCAAGGGCCCAAAGAGGTGCCAAGAAAATATTCCCCACACCATGACACCACCACACCACCAGCCTGAACCGTTGATACAAGGCAGGATGGATCCTGCTTTCATGTTGTTGATCCAAATCTGACCCTACCATCCGAATGCCGCAGCAGAAATCGGACTCATCAAAAGCAGCAACGTTTTTCCAATCTTCTACTGTCCATTTTCGAGAGCTTGTGCAAATTTGTAGCCCTCAGTTTCCTGTTCTTAGCTGAAGAGTGGCACCACTGTGTGGTCTTCTGCTGTCTTACTGCCCATCTTCCTCAAAGTTTCGCTACTGTGCGTTCAGAGATGCCCTGCCTCCTTGGTTTTAACGGGTGGCGATTTGAGTCACTGTTGCCTTTCTATCAGCTCGAACCAGTCTGCCCATTCTCCTCTGACCTCTGGACATCAACAAGGCATTTCCGCCCACACGAACTGCCGCTCACATGGATTTTTTTTCTTCTTCGGACCATTCTCTGTAAACCCTAGAGATGGTTGTGCGTGAAAATCCCAGTAGATCAGCAGTTTCTGAAATACTCAGACCAGCCTCTGGCACCAGCACCATGCCACGTTCAAAGGCACTGAAATCACCTGTCTTCCCATCTGATGCTCGGTTTGTCGCCAGGAGATTGTCGCCATGTGATTGGCTATGAAATTAGTGTTAACGAGCAGTTGGACAGGTGTACTTATAAGTGGCCGGTGAGTGTATGTGCCCTGGGATCATTTATGTTAGAGAAAACAGTTCTTATGCAAAGTAGACCAGGGCTAATGGGTGTTACCAGAGCCCTCAGTGCTGCACTTTCACAGGCTGTAACAATGAGCAGCAGTCCGCCCATCCCCTTCTTACTCCTTTACCCTTTTCCCTCTGCCTGTGCAATCTAGCAGGGGAGAGGGGAGCCTGCTCATTGTAATAGCCCGTGAAGCTAAGCTCTGGAAATGCCCAGCATAGCCTCCACAATTTTAAAAGTTGAGTTTTTGAGGAAGGAGTTATGGATAACAAATATAAGAAGATTACGACAGTCACGTGCCTGATCTATGAGTAAGTGCCCCTGGTTTATCATGCTTGGTTTTGATGTAGATTTCCCTTTAAATCTACCACATGGATTCAGTGCTTCTAAACCAAACACAATTATAGCTGGCTTGGGCCTCCTGAAACAGATTAGTAATTTATTTTGCTTTTAAAAGCTTCGTGTTTTTTTTTTTTTTTTTTTTTAAAAAAAGGTCTTTAAAATTTATTCAATGAGTCTTTGTGACACCGGATCGAGTGAGCACTTTGTTAGCGCTTCATCCACTCTACAGGAAAGGGGTTAGGAGGGTCTTGTTCAAAAGTCTTTTATTTTTTCTCCTGCACAGGTTAATGTGAAAAACCACCAGCATGCCAAATATGGGAAAATCACATTCTATGAATGACATGGAGAGCCTTTTGTGTTTGAAGCCAAGATGATATGGACATATTTTGAAAGAGGTAGGGAAAGCAGATGATGACGACATATTAGATTGAATGTAATTTTTAATTCACATTGAGATTTGGTTTAGAATTATTGTTCCACAGTTCCTATATTGCTTTGTACTCATCATTATTGAATTAAAAAATAAAAGCAGCTAGTAACTTGTTTGACTGATGGTACTTTCATGCATGTTTTTGACTTTTATAAGGTTAATCCTTACAGCCCTCAGCCCTTTGTTTTTGCATTTCTGTTTTTTTACTCTACTCTTTCCAAAAGTAATAACTTTTTTATTTTTACGTTTACAGAGATGTATATGGGCTTGCTATCTGTGGGACAAATTGTACTTTTTAGTGGTGTCATTAAACCCCTTACCGACAATCGCCGTAATTACAGCGCATGTTGGGTGCCGATACATGGAGAGGGCTCACGGGCTGAGCCCTCTCCTTAGCCATTAAGGGGTATTCTCGTCTGAGTATTCACATCCAGTTTCATTAATCTCCATATGTAAACATTTCCAATTAGATGTTATTAAAATAATGTCCTGTGTGCAGATAATTCTCATAAATGTAGCCATGTTGTCCCTTAGAAACGAGATAGCTTCCTCAGATACGGCCACCTCTGCTGAAGTGATTGCCACAAAAACAAAAGGTTATTGTATATAAATGTCCGGAGTTACTACATGTCGCACAACACCCTGTGGTAATGATTGCTGAATCCTGCAGGTCCGGCAGACTCTAAGCACAAGTCTGGCCCCGCTGCCGAGTGTGAGGTGGTCATATCCGAGGAAGCCATCTGGTTTCTAAGGGACAACATGACTACATTTATGAGAAATTACTCTCACACAGGAACATTTTTTAAATAACAATTGAAGAATGTTTACATAAACAATGTAATTTAATTAAATGTAAATGCCCAGATGGGAAAACCCCTTTAAGTCCTTGCTGGCATATTGTAGCAAAGAGTACCAGTAAGACCCGCGATCAGCGCAGCACTGATTGCGTGTGTTCCCCCCGCCAATCACCGCCGGCAAAGCTGCAAGGACGCCGCTATCTTGTCGGAGATTGTCGCTCCCCCATGCTATGACAGCCTTGGCTGTCTCATTAAACCCATTCATTACAATTTGCTACAGCACATTGAAATGAATGAGGAAGAAATCCCCATATACTGTATTTGGCAGTATATGGTAAGATTGATCAGACAACCTAGGGTTAAAGTAAAAAATAAAAATAAAAAAGTTTAAAAACATAAAATTCAAATCACCCCCCTTTCCCTAGAAGTCTTATAAATAAACAGTAAAAATTATAAACACATATTGCCACATCCACAATGCTAGATCTATTAAATATAATAAGTTTTTTCACTGCGTTAACTCTGTAATACAAAATAGCACCCAAAGCGAAATAATACTTTTTGCCATTTTGAAAAATTAATAATATAAACATGATAGACTGGTCATACAATTCTAAAAATAAGTCGCAAAATGCCACCACCCACAGCTCTGTACACCAAAGCATGAAAAAGTTATTAGCGTACAGGTTTTAAATTTTAACAAAGACCAGCATACATGGTAAATAGTTAAGTAGGTCTATTTAAAATACAATATTATTAGATATGCCTTTAAATATTCCAATAACCCAAATGTGGCAAACATTGCCAAAACAAATGGTAAAAACATTTTTTCATACTGTTTCAACCGGAGTTCCACCATATTTAAATCTGAGAAAAGAAAGTTGCGTCTTACCACTCTGAAGACTCGTAACGTATAGGTAGTCGGTTTTGTTACTCACAGGATCACAGGTACACGGCAGATGATAGTCCAATTCATCCTTCCAAATATATGGTTAGCTGTCCCTATGCCCCCTTGTATGTTGGTTGTATGTAACCAATCTGACACCTATTCACACCCCGCACCCTTCCCGCCCTGACGCGTTTCTTCCTATCGGATTCTTCGAGGGTCAACCATGAGTGGATGCAACAAAAGTATATAATCAGATTCCCCACCGGTGTTGAGTCATCATGGGTTATAGGTAATAAGCGGGTTATGGGTGACACCTCGTCCAACAGGTATACCTGGTGTTGGTAACCCTGTACTAGCTGCACTGATAGTATGATCGCATCAAGTGCCACCCAGGTATCATATAAATAGTAATGCTGCGCCCCCTTAGCCTCACACCACCATATCTCTCCACGTCGGCGGTGTCCTCTGTGGCCGCATCCCATGTGTGTCGCATATTAATGACGTTTGAGGAGATGTGGTGTGACGTGTATACGGAGGGGTGGCATTTTAGCATACTTTTTTTTTTTTTTTCTAGGTGTTAGGAGGTTCAGAATTTTATTTTTTATTTTTTTTTTTTACAATTTTCCCAGACAGTGAAGGAGATGTGGACTGCTGCCCCTGTCCTCTGTGTGCTCTGCAGCTGAACTTCCCTTACTGTACATACTCATGAGCCACGGCTCCTAATTTTACGGACGAAAAAAGTGGGGAAAGACGGAGCCCGGTGGCTCAGTCTTCTTGACAGATGGCGGGTCTTCATATAGGGACAAAGCCTCCCCAGGCGTGCCTGCCATACACCTATATCAGAATCGCCATTATTGAGAGGCCTAAATATAGTAAAAATTATAATGTATTTGAGACTACGCCCCTCAATCATGAAAAATCAACTTAAAGGGAACACCGTCACCACATTTTCACAAATACAGGTGTGACAGGTTCTCATAGAACTAACTGACCCCTTTCTTTAGCTAAAATTGTTCCCCTTAGATTCCCATATTTTAAACTTTATAATTTTACCTGGTATCTAAACATGGCCACACGATCGAGGTGGGCGGGGCCTCCTCAGGCTGATCCCCAGCTCCCTCTCCATCCTATCTCTGTAAAAAGCTATAATGTCAAGTTACCCAGGGTAACATCATGCAGGTCCTATAGCTTTTGTAAGCATTGAAAACTATACACCAAACTTATACAGGCAGTCCCGGTTACATACAGATAGGGTCTGTAGGTTTGTTTCTTAATTGAATTTGTATGTGTCGGAACTGTAATTTTATCATAATCCCAGATAGAACTTTTTTGGTCTCTGTGACAATTGGATTTTAAAATGTTTGGGTTGTCATAAGAACCAGGATTCACACTAAGCTTCATTACAAACGCCTGTGATAACTGTTATAGCTGATTATGTAGTCCTAGACTAAGTACAGAAAATTACCAGAGGTCCGTGTTGTAACTAGGGTCGTATGTAACTCGAGTGTCTTAAGTAGGGACGCCTGTATCTCCAAAATCGAATTCATGAATTCACAGCCAGCATGCAGAGAGGAGTAGTCGTCTATGCGGCTGCTGTGATTGTTTTAGTGGTCAGAATGTACATGGGATCAGTTTGCTATTTTAAGTAGCTTAAGGACCTTTGAGGTTACCCTGGTCCACATGACATTAGCCCACGCCCTTCGACTCCAAAGATGCATAGATACCAGCAAGATTCTAACTGATTTAGGGGGTCTGAGGAACATTTAACTAAAACTGGACTCTATAGAACTGCCACTACCCATTTTGTAAAACCGTGGTGACAGGTTCCCTTAGAAGTGTGTTAACCCTTTAGATTGTTTAACAGGTTTAAATCAATGGAGGTGTAATTTACAAAGTATTTTTTTAGACAATCATTAATTTGGGTAAAAAATTAAAGCATCCTTATGTATCTAATGATGAAAGCTCCCATATCTCCCGGTATAGAAGGATCCCCCATATGTGGTGGAATCCGCTGTATTGGAACACGGCCTGGCATGAATAGAATAAGAACCAGAACTTCAGTCAGATCTGCATTCTCACATTTTAAATGGCTATTTAATGTTTATTCTTTTTGTATCTGAAAATAAGGGGGATATTTTTTTATATGGATGAAATCCACTTTTCGGTACATATAGAGGGTTCAATAGCTAATAGTTTTTATTCAATCAGATTTTATTAACTTTCTTGATGGTGGTTAAATCATGAATCTTGTTTATGGTTTTTTTTTTATTATTTTTATTGTATGCGAACAGCCAGAAATAATTTTTATCTTATTCTATGGTTCACCATGATTACAGTGATACATGCTTTAATAGCTATAAAAAAGCTTTGCAGAAGTTTTGCAGAATATAGAACTCATTTGTGAGAAATTTGCTTGTTTGCATCACAATGTTTTAACATGACATTTTTTTTATTTTTAGAGCTCTTACAGGCTTGGTTTTTTTTTTTTTTTTTTTTTTCAAGCAAGTTTACTTTTTCTTGGGGTAATGTTACTTTTTGGTGCCTTTTTATTCTGTTTTTATGAGGTCAGATGTGAAAATTTCATAACTCTTGTGGACTTTTTTGTGTTTTTTTTTTTTTTTTTATGGCATTCACCGTACAGGTTCAGTAACATTTTATTTTATTTATTGCAATAATTGTGACGGACATGGAGATGCCCTCTGTAGTGTGTTTTTGCGATTTACACTTTAACTGTATATCAGGTGCAGGAACTACCAAGGGCGGAGGGGGTAAATAATTAATTGATGCTATACATATACCAAAATCAGAACTAAATACAGAGCTGTATGAGTGTTACCCTCAGAATTGAGTAAATAGTTTTATATAACCGTGTCTGCGACATGAGAAAATACACAACCGTTTTCATATACTCAAATTTGTCTTAATCTTCCTTCACTACTATCAGGTCCGTTGACAAGCAGAGTTAAGAGTCAATGCGTTTGTGTCTCCTCGGAGGCCATTGCAATCCAGAACCCATCAAAGCCAATCACGGAGTACAGTAGGTACCACTTATTTCTATTATGTATAAGGAAAAACAATTTGGGAAGGCTCACGGTCTATCTAACCACCATGCTCGGATCCACACTGCAAACGCTTGCAAATGTTCTTTTTTTTTTTTTCTGGCAACGGTAGATAAATTCACGGATCACCTAACAAAAGTCCTGCATAAGAACGCGGATTCATCCAGTGACCGATGTGTTGTGGCAATTGTTTTATGGAATTAAGCTTTAGTCTCCTGCTTTTATCTATCTGCTCTTTACACATTTAACAACAGGAAAAAAAGAGCATAACAAGGATAGTGAAGCACGTTTTTCTTATATTAACTTTCTAATATATTTATTATCATCAGCACTATTATTCTAGTTACGTGCTTTTACATGCGTAGATAATTTTACCAAATTAAGATGGACAAGAAGCCTACAACAGGCTGCAGGAGGGTATGGGTTGTGTAGTTAAAAACAAAATGCTAAAATTGTACGATGGCGATAAAAACGTACTTCTAAATGGTTGTGTTTTCATTGCAGAAACCAAGATTTCTTCATATTGTCTGATTTGATTTGTATTTTGTGTATTTGTAAGCCATTCCCAGAATGGTCCAATACCTGAAACAGATACAGATTATTCCATTAACCTAAACTCTGTAAAGGTTCCACTTCTGGTATTAGCTTATAAATACTAAGTAAAATGCTGATTAAATTGTGCAGATACTTGCACAAAATGGAAACTGAATAGGACAATCTGTATATATAAGAGAACCCTAGGCAAAATAACCCCGTAAACTAAATATATTTTCATAAGCTGCCTTTAGAGAGCATTGCCTCTATCCCTTCATTGTCCCTCTACATGCCTGTAAACCTAGCATGAGGTCCTAAGGCTGTATGCAAATGACCTGTGAAATGTCCAATGAGTCATTAGCAATATCAAGCTGTCCGGCTTATTCATAAGTGGGAGTACCAGCCACACCCCATGCATGACTGATACGCCTGTATAATGGTGTGAGGCTGTAGAATGATGTGCTTCCTGGTGTCTGGTGTGTGTATAGGAGAGATACACACAGCTCCAGGCAGCATGTTATAGCAGAACATGTCAGGTACTTGTGTAGCTGATGTCTGTGTATTAGGAGGATGTAGCACGTCAGCAGATGCAGCACAGACACTAACATGCTTTACTATACATTACACACAGACGTGAGCAGGGGAGGAGAGGGGAGAAGTAAATGAGGCTGGTCACATGGCAGAGGCAGGATGTCCCCCCTGTTACATTATAAAGAAAAGATGATTTTGCTATGATTAATGTTGAATTGACTAGATTAAGGCTGTGATGGGATCCTGCTCCACAGGGAGAGGTGACAGGACAAGTACACAGACCTGATGACGGTGTCCTTTAAGTAGACATTGTGCATGTATGCATTGCTAAAAAAACGCTGCATTGATTATTTACTGGTTCTTTTTGCAGGCAATATGGCTTTTTCTCTTATTAAGAATTATTGATGCTCCGTATCCAGTGATGAATTACTTGGTGTCCCAATATATGGTTCATAATGTACCTGTGGGCACAGAAAGGACCAGACATATGATAGAAAGTAAGTAAACTGTACAAAGGATACTTGCATCTTAATGTAGATTGATTTAACGGGGCATTCCAGGACTGTTCCTGTTCCCAAGGGCTCATTCACACGGCCTCATTGGAGCTGTGATCTGGTCACATGAATTGCGACCAGATCAACAGCCCCCATAGATTTCAATGGCTCCAGGTCACGGCCCTGTGAGCACACGGATGCATCACTGCACTGTGACTGTGTCTGCTGAGGAGGTGGTGACGAGTCCGATGAGCACACGGCTGTGTGAATGAGACCTTGGATGGGGGTCATCAATATCGATTCTGAGGGCAAGCAATTTTGATCACCTGCAGCGCTGTAAGGTGTGATACTAATAAGCCACTATTTATTGTATGCTGCTGGATTGTTAAACTGTGGCAAGCCTAGCACCTGTTTGAAATCTTCTGACAGCTAATTTTGAAGTTTTATAAAAGTAATGTTTATATGTTTGGGAGTCTGAGTCGGTCCATTTTATCATGACTTCGGCTCCACCAAAATTGTCACAGACTGCAACAACTCCAGACTTCACTCCATAGTCTTGTTTCAACTACCCACACGCTCTGATCTTTAATGTATCCACATTAAAAGGAGGCTTTGTTTAGAGAGATGATAACAAGTTGCCTGAGTAACAAGTTGTCCTGAATAAGGATTTTCTCATTTAGATGTGGTCTGGGCCTCGCCCGTCGGAGGATGGGTGTTCAGTGACCCTGTTCACCACTTTTCCACTTATTGCTCAATGGACAAGATTAATTTTTTTGTATGCAATGGAGTACCTTTTTAAAGGCTACTAGGGCATCAATGCAGACACTCCTATCTTTGGTTCTATAGAAACATGCTTTTGCATCATATATAAAGATAAGAATCTCATCTTTGAGCTGACATTCCCAAATCTGTGGGGAGATTTATAAGAAGCTCCGCTTTAAAATCCTATATCGGTTATAAACGAAAGCTGGGCTCTGGTTGGTTGCTATGGGTAACTTGAACAGTTTTCCTCTCTGACACTTCTGATAATCTCCCTCTCTGTCTTTAACCCCTTTCCAAATGCAACATTCTATTACAGCATAGTATTGGGAAGGGTGAATGGAGAGAGTTTTATGGGAGGAGATCACTCCATACTGGGTGAGTCCATGCTGCATATGTAGCTACCTTTGATAATGCTAGCACCAACATGAGGTCATGATTATATATACAACATGTTTGCAAGTCTATTAGAATTGGTATCTAATCTACTGAAACAAGTATAAAGGAGCTACCTATTTACTCGAGTATAGCCTAGTTTTTCAGCACAAAAATGTGCTGAACACCTCAAACTCGGCTTATACTTGAGTCCAAAACTAATATCTAACCTCACCTTTCGTGGACCCCGTATATCTTCTGTGCGATCGTCCGGCAGCGGGGAGCATATACACTGCATTTCCACCTCGGTAACTCAAGCAATAGGTTTCCTGTATTGTGTAAATTAGGGCCCGGCTTATACTACGGGTCGGCTATACTCGAGTATATACAGTATGTCTTTTGAGTGGACAGTGAAAGTTTAAAAATAGAGTTTTGGTTGCCATTTTTTTTTTTTTCCCCATTTTTTTCTCAGCCTCCCAGTACACTACAGATTTTATGGGGCCAATAGGAAGCATTGGCTTTTGGAATGCAGGATTTACTTCTATATGGTATATTACTAAGCCATCTGGTGGTTGATAGCAACTAGATGGCAACTAGTAAATAAAATATATATCAATTTTTCGCTATGAATTTATTAATTGTTGGCATTAAATTTCATCCACACATTTACAATCCAAAATTCCACATGTAGTATAAAGGCGAACATTACTTGGATCTTTTCTCCAGCGACTCTTAGACATATTCACGTACCAGACTGCCTATTGTTGTGGAGTATGATTTCATTTCCATATGGACTAGTACCCATGGCCAGTGGTTCACTGCCTTTCAGTAAGTAGTAAGAAATAAGTTATTATGGAACAAAGTAAATTGTAGGCCCTTCAGTCGAAAACATATGTTGCTACGTACCATTTCCTGCGAAACCTTTTTTTTGGTGTATCAGAATCTAGTCCTCACAACTGGTTGTTCCAACAACTGTATTACCTGTGTTTTTGTTTAAATGAGAACGATCTATCTTTTATTTTCATATTGTAATAAGTTGGTTGCGATCCTGTATCATAATGATGGACTATTTCAATGACTTCCGATATTATCCAGTGGGGCAATTTTTGGCTTACACCAGTTTGTGACGGACTTTGAGTTTCTTAGTGTACAGTTTTAAGAATGTCTGCACCACAATTGTCACGCACGTGACGTTTGTGGAGCAGCGCACTAGCCACCATGCGACACAATTACATGCTTCAGTGTGTTGGACGTTGCGCCAGATTAACATGCAAAGTTGTTGCACGCCCTATGTTAAATTGCACCACAAAAAAGTTGGTGAACTCTGTCAGGCCAGTGCAGGAAAGCCGAACAGATTCATGATTTCTGGCTCACTTTCTAAGAATCGCCGCCCAGCATTACACACAGGACGAGCACTTTTAGTGGCAGTTTCCCTACATTCTTAGTAATGTACCCACTGTCAATTTTTCTTCTGTCATAGTTCCTTCATTTGAAGCAGGTAGTGGCAATAATCCATGGTTTTTTTCATCGTTTCTTTTTAGGTCATCAAGGAAACGGGACTGAGACAGATGTACACGAGCAGAAAGATATGTACAAAAGTATCTGCATATACCAACAAGTTATCTCGAGCATATTCTCCTTGAAACACTGCCCCAGTTCTAACAGTTGCTGTGGATCCAGAGGAAGAATGGCAGAGCATTTGTTGAACAGTATAAGGTAAATAAAAATACCTAAGTAATGTATAACATAATCTTAATAGGACATCTCTTTCTCATTTGCTTGTTTCTTACTGCAATACTTATCGAATAGTTGTTGGTGCATAAAAAACCGCATAAATGAGAAGAAAATAACGCCTCTCTCTTGATTACCTCTGGGAGCATGGGGGAGAGGGCTTTGGTGGTGTGCATAATTAGCACCAGAGCGCCGGGCTGCTAATTATGACTTTCTTTTTAGGTGATATCAAGACTAGCAACAGACAGACCTGGATTTTGTTTTGTGGCGCGGCTTAACAATCGAAATCGATATTTTCCCCCCCCACATGTGGCCGTGACTTGTTTATGGGGCACAGCGAGGCGCAGAAGTCGAGAAGCGCCCTGCAACTGCCAGGATTTCGTTTGTCTCTTTCTCTGTTGCCTCCTTTTGTAGGCTATAAATTTTCGCTTTTTGTTATTGGGGCCATGTGCAGCATTTTTTTTTTTTACAGGAAACAACTTTGGGGTGTATCACCGATTGTTGAAAATTTAGGAACTTGTTTTGAGGGCACGAGTAGAATAGCATCAATTCTGTACTGGATTTTTTACTTTTTTTTTTCGTGTTCACCGTTTTAGCCTAATATCATGTGTCTTATTCTATGGGTCGATACGATTACGGGAAACCATTTAATTTGTCAAATAAAACCCTATGTGGGAAAATTTATAATTTTTGCATTGCAGTCTTCCAATGGGCATAACTTTACTTTTTTTTTTGGCTACGGATCTGGTTGATGGCTTGTTTTTTGCGGGACATGTATGTTCTTTGCACCAGTATTATTCTGGAGTACATGTGTGTTTTTATCACTTTTTATTGGCATTTTTTTGTAATGAATAAGTAAAATGATTTTTTTGCGTGGCTTTTAAAGTTTTTCCATACGTCCCCCATGACGGCCACTGAGTTGCTTTGCTTCCTCTGTAGGGACAGGAAATTGATGAGTAATTAAGGCCCCACCCTCAACCTCCCCACCAGTGTTTTTCCTGTCCCTACAGGGATAGGATTGAGAGTATAAACCTCTCTCTCCTCCAGGGGCTGGGGGGGGGGGGGGAGGTATATCTCGTACCCTCGGTGGGTGCCTGTTCTCCCGGGCTTCCCTCTTCGGCCCTCTTTAGGCGTCCTACTTGGGTCCTCGGCTCCGGTTGCCATCGGGCAGGTGCCGGCGGCTCTCGCCGGTCAGGCCTCACCAAGGTCATCTCCTCCTATAGTGACGTCACTTCCGGTTTGCCGGAACTGACGCCATGAGCCTGTACTCAGCTATCATGGCCTAGGGGACGGCCGCGGAATGACGTCATCGCCCGCACGCATGTATAAGACCACGGGTAGTGCTGTTCTGTCTGAGGTCTATGGGAACAAGATGGCAGAGGAGGCTGAAAATCGTTCCATATCCCTGGGTTCTGTTAGTAGGACGTTTGGCTGAACGCCAATGTTACTGCACTATATGCTGTGTTTGGAGTCGGCTTTTTTGATTAAGCATCACCCTGTGTTTGTGTTTTTATAATTAGAGAAGGACATGTTTGTCAAGGGAAAAGTAGGAATGTGATAAGGAGATACCAAAAATGCACCGTCTAAACGCTGCCAGATGTGTAAATACAAAACTTATAGTGTCCATATAAAAAGGCTTATGCAAGGATTTTTGGACAAGATATTATAGAGAGAATCTTCATTATGGATGAATTAGGGGTTTGTGATGGCTGAGGAGATTAAAGCTTCTATAGAGTCCACCCTGCATAAGTCGAGGAAATCCTGTATGTTGTAGATACTGACGATGAGCAACCTTCATGTTCATATAAATGGATTTGAGGAGTCTGATATCATGCAACAATCCGTACCTAATGACCCTAAAATTATCTTTTTCCAATGAAGATATGGATGGGCTTATTAAGCATTAAGAGACACCCTAAATATTGAGGACACAGTAGAAAAAGTCAGTAGTTGACAAATTGTTGTTTGGAGGATTAGAAGGACAGAAAGCAAAGTTTTTTACCATCATTGAAAATCTTGAAAGATCTTGTATTGGATGAATGGGAAGACCCGAAAAACGTTAACAATCCCAAAGATTTAGGAACCGTTTATTATTTGACCCCGAGGAGACGAAAATTTGGGATAATGTCCTAAAGTTGATGTTTCCCATTTCCAAAGTTGTCAAAAAACTGATTTACCTTTTGAGGATTCTACCCAGTTAAGGATGTATGGATCGGAAGTCAGACTGTCTGCTTAAGAAACATGGAGCCTCTATGGCGACTCTTAAACTAATGTTGCAACTACCTCAGTTTCTGCACTCTTTCTTTGGTTAAGACAGCGTGAAGACCACCTCGAGGAAGGTCACTCTAGAGAAGAATTCTAGATTCCATCCGCTACTGAAGTCACGGCAGCCTTTCTACGGACGCATCGGCAGAGACTATTCGTTTTTTCCGCAAGGCAGCCGCATTGTCAAATGCAAACCAGAAGCGCACTTTGGCTTATAGGGGTTATGCCACGAAACAATTGACTGCAAAAAGCTGTCAAAGAGGTTAATTCCAGGTAACCATTACAAATAGATTTTTGAAATATTTTAAAGATACCTTTCTATTTGTTATTATGATGCTTGTTCAGCCTCTATTCTGCTCCTCAGAGAAGGCAGATGGTGGGCGGGCCTAGCGGCACATGCACAGCACTGACAGCTGCGTTATTGCACAACTCGTGCTACAAGACGCTCAGGCCTCAGAGTCCTTCCACCGCTTGTGCTCAAATAGTCCCTGCATTTACTGATCCAATAGAAGTCCAATTGAAATGTGTCATACCGTCATGTTAAAGTGCACCAAAAAAAGTTGGTGCAGTCTGTCAAGCAGTGCAGGGGGCCCAGATTCATGAAGAAGCTGCACTAGACAATCCTGAAACCTGGCGCCCTCCCGCCTGCACACTACACAGGACACTGCACATAGTACACATTGTACTATGTATTCTCACGCACATGGTCAGTCAGGCTGACATGCATGGAGCATAGATAATAGGTGACAGCTTCTCACATGTTACTGATCTTTAGCTACTTCCCTGCTAGTCAGCACTGGGCCCCTTGCAGGAGAGCAGTGTAGCATGGAGGGACAGTGAGTGGTGGAGATTAACCGGATAGCAGGACAGCAGTTGTAACATGGAGGGACAGTGAATGGTAGAGAGTACAGGTGAGGACTGCATCAGGAGAGTCAGAGCTCACCTGTTACTTGTGTTATCTCTGCAGCGCCTCCTGTGTGACCTGACTAATGATGATGGGAGGAGAGGCTGCTACATTGCTATGATCCATGTTAGGGGAGACTCCTCTGAGGCAGCAGATAGCCATGTCTGTCTGCAGTTACCTTGTATCCTGTGCTGGAAGCTCCTGTGTGACCTGACTAATGGTGGATGGAGGAAGGTCTGCCATATTGCTGATGATCCATTTAGGGGAGACTCCTCTGTGCAGCAGATAGTCATGTTGGTCTGTCAGTTACCTGCATCTGCTGCTGGAAGCAACTGGTAGCAGTGGAATCACTCTCTTCACTGGTGTATACGGCTGAGCCCCCTGTCTCACTTCCTTTTTGGCTGCAGTGTGTCAGCTGATCTCTGTGTGGAAGATGACTGTGATCCCATTGGAGTACCACTAGGGGCGCCAGCACCAGGACCACAAGGAGTTATCTCGGTAAGCTACATATTTTTTAATAAGTGTACAACGTACTTGTCACAATGCATTGGCCCAATTACAGCCATTTGCTATGGTGACACACCCTTTAAGCAGTGGTCGGAGATGTGCGTTCTCAGTTGTGTAGCCTTCCTTTTTCTGGGAGTTTTTGTTTGGTGCAGAGCTGGATATACCCTGGAAAAGCATCTGACAGTAGACAAGGTTTCCGGAAGCGAAGCAACAGACACAGGAAACAGAGTTTTTCGTGGCTTTCGCTCAACCAGAGATCAGCAGAAATTTAAGGGCAGACAAACATGGAGCAAGGGATTTGGGAAATACCATCCAGAGGAGGAAGCAGCAGTTCCTCTCAGTTCCACAAATAAGCAGAAAAACGGCAAAATGATTCAGAGTGGGAGGGAAATTGAAAAAATTTTCACCCCCCACTGGAGAACATAACTTCAACAGGTGGGTGCTCTCAATAATCAGGACGGTTTTGTTATAGAGTTGGTGTCACCACCCCTCACCATTTGTTCTTCCAGGCAATCCTCACACAAACTAACAGGTCTCCTTTGGGAAGAAGTTTCCGGTCTGCTGAAGCTGAAGTGATCAGTCCAGTTCCTCCAGAAGAAAGGTATGGGTCATTATTCTCCCTTATTTTTGATAAAAAAAAGCCAAATGGAACCTTCAGATTAATCACAAACCTGAAATTTTTAACAATGGGTAGCATACGCAAATTCAAAATGGAGTCGGTAATCTTCCACCCCTTTAATATCTCACAATGCGTTTATGCATCTTGGACCTCAGGATGCATACTACATGTACCCATTCATCCAAGTCACAGAGATTATTACAATTTGCAATTGTTTCACCATCAGGGGAGGAGTTTTCATTTTTACCGCATTACCCTTTGGTCTCTCTTCAGCTCCTAGAATCTTCACCAAGGTTATAGTGAAATATCTTCGAACAGAAGAGATCTTCGTGGTACCTTACCTAGACACTTCCGGTTGATTGGAGAAAATCACATGGAGAGCCAGAAGAAGACAACAATGAGATATTGCAATTCCTGGGTGGACATAATCTAGAAAATCAGACTTGACCCAAGTCACATAAAGGAATTTTTAGGGGTATCTCTGAACTCTGTAACACAGACCTCCTATCTTCCACAGAAGAAAGCGGACAAGCTTCTTGGAAGATCAGAAATTCCCAGAAGAGGAGGTCAGTGTCAGTTTCGGACAGCGATGATCTGCTGGGGACCAGGACATCATGTATCCAGTTGTCCTGGTGCAAAACCACTCAGGCCTTACAATCTTGGATCCTTTCAATGGGACCAATCATCCCATTTGCTCTGTCACTGGTAATTCCTCCAAAGTGAAAAAGTCATTAGATTGGTGGAAAAAATCCCAGGAACCTTCAAGGGATGGGAATGGATACAGTGGCCATTGATCCAGATTCAGACGGATGGCAGCAGTTCCGGTTGGGGAGCTCTCCTGCCGGGAAAATTGTTCAGGGTGCGTTGTCCCGGGAGAAAACAATCTCTTCAAACAAGAGAATTGAGTGGCAGTCCTGGAGACGCTGTGGAAGCTTGCACCACGACTTGAAAGGGCATCACATAAAAATAATGTCAGACAATACCACTACGGTTGCCTTCTAAAACGGCAGGGCGAACCAGATCAGGGAACTGCTAAAGATATCCCAGAAATATTCTCATGGGCGGAAGAAATCTTCCTCATTTCAGCCATCATCTGAGGGCTGAAAATGTAGTGGCGGATTATCTCGCAGATTCAGATCCTTCACATGAGTGTGTCTGAACGAGGAGGTCTTCCAGGAGTCATTTCAAGATGGGGATTACCAGCATCGATCTGTTTGCCTCAAGGAAGAACTGCAATTCTAGAGAGAAGTTCTACTCACTAAATCCAAGAGAGGCTCCTTGGGGCTGGATCATTCTCACAGGTCTGGAGCCAAGATCTGGTATATGCCTTTCCCCAATCCCGTTGGTAGGCAAATTGCTGCAGAAGCTGTTGATCAGTCGCCAGTCTTATCCTGGTCGCACCTTGCTGCCGAAGAAGAATTGGTTCCCAATTCTTCAGATTAGCGTGGACCTTCCATTTATTCTTCCCGAGAGGCCAGACCTACATCAGGACCAGTCCTGCTCACCCCAGGGTTCTAAAATTGGCAGCCTTGAACAACGAAGGGACTATCTATAGGTAATTAAGACCTTAAAAAATAGTAGGAACCCCAGTAACTCAAGCCATATATCTTAAAATATGGAAAAATTTTTGTTCCTGGTCTAAGGATATGCCTAATCAGGATTCTCCTAATTATATGTCATCCTTGATTTCTACAGGACGGTTTGAAATGGTGCTGTCGACCTAGCACTCTTGAGTCCGGTCCTCGCCTGAGTGCATTCTATGACCCGACTTGCAGAACACAGGTGGGTTAAAAGATTTTTCCAGGCCTGTACACTATTTACGTCCTACTGTTAAAGAGTCATCCCCTCAGTGGGTTTATCTTTAGTCTTAGACGCCTTTTTAACCAAATGACTCTAACACACTCGTCTCTTTGACTTTAAAAGATCCTATGGCGGAGAAATGCTCAATCTGTTGGATGTATAGGGTACGGTGCTTAACTTAATCTTGAGCATCTAGGCCTTCAGAAAGGATTTAACTCTGTTCATTCATTTGCCGGAAATCATAAAGGCAAGAGGCTCTCAAAAACCAATTGGACGATGGATGGCATGAAGCCATTACAGAATTCTACAAGTAAGGTGTTTTCCCTTCCGCTTTCAGTTCCAAAGCCATTCTACTAGGGCTGATTCACATCTTGGGCGGAGCGGAGCTGGATAGCCTCTATTGAAGAGATTTGTAAAGCTCCCCACATGGAGCTCAATACTACCTTTGTTAAGCACTATAGACTTAATATGTTCTAACTTCAGAGAGTCTGGCCTTGCCGAAAGTACTTCAGCTCTGGTCCCTCCCTGACTGGGCAATATTTGTTATGTCCCAGGGGCTCGTCATGGGGGACGATTGGAAAAAAGGAATTATCCTCACCGGTAATTCAGTTTCCGAGTCCACCATGACGGCCCTATTTTTTTCCCTCCACATGTATAAGAAGTTTTTGTTTTATCCTATGTAGTGACAAATTAACATACTAAATAAATTTTAGTTGGATCCTATACCGGTGTGTTATTTGATAGAACACTGGTGGGAGGTTGGGGTGCCTTTAATACTCTCATTCCTGTCCCTACAGAGGAAGGAGAAGCAACCTCCAGGGGGCCGTCATGGTGGACTTATGAAACTAATTACCGGTGAGGACTAATTCTGTTTTTTTTTACGTTTATCATTCGTGTCAATAATGATTTACTTTATTCGACGGTTTCTAGGGACGCGGGTGATCTATACATGGGTTTGGGGTTTATGTTAGGATTTAGACTTTTTTTCTGGGGGGTTATGTGTCTCTTTATATTTATTTGGCATTTTTTGATGTATTACTTTCATTTTTTTTATTGAATACTTTTTTTTTTACTTTTTCCAAGTTTCACCATGGGACATGACAAGCAATCATAGTGATTGCTTGTTCGTGATACTACTTGGCAAACTGATGTATTACAGGGTATTACAAGTGTCACCTATGCACATGCATAGGCTGACACTGTGCCTGTAAATGACGTCACTGAAGCCATCTTCTCAGGCAACTGCCAGCAGCACTGCTCCTCGGGGTCCTGATCGCCACCAAGTTGTCATAGCAGCGATCGGCGCATTGGAGCCCTCCAGACCGCGGGTGTTTACACTAGGGTCTCGGCTATAAGGCATTTCCGCCCACAGAACTGCCGCTCACTGGATGTTTTTTCTTCTTCGGACCATTCTCTGTAAACCCTAGAGATGGTTGTGCGTGAAAATCCCAGTAGATCAGCAGTTTCTGAAATACTCAGACCAGCCCTTCTGGCACCAGCAACCATGCCACGTTCAAAGGCACTGAAATCACCTGTCTTCCCCATACTGATGCTCGGTTTGTCGCCAGGAGATTGTCGCCATGTGATTGGCTGATTAGAAATTAAGTGTTAACGAGCAGTTGGACAGGTGTACCTTATAAAGTGGCCGGTGAGTGTATGTGCCTGGGGATCATTTATGTTAGAGAAAACAGTTCTTATTGCAAAGTAGACCAGGGCTAATGGGTGTTACCAGAGCCCCTCAGTGCTGCATATTCACAGGCTGTAACAATGAGCAGAGCAGGTCTCGCCCATCCCCTTCTTACTCCTTTATCCCTTTTCCCTCTGCCTGTGCAATCTAGCAGGGGGAGGGGGAGACCTGCTCATTGTAATAGCCCGTGAAGCTAAAGCTCTGGAAATGCCCAGCATAGCCCTACACGGTTATTAGCATAATTTTAAAAGTTGAGTTTTGAAGGAAGGAGGTATGGATAACAAATATAAGAAGATTACGACAGTCACAGTGCCTGGATAAATTTGCAGCCCGATATATATCCCCCTATAGAAGCTATGGCACCTGGGGTGGTACGGTGAGCACTGTTCCAAGCTGTAGCTGCAAAAAAGAGCATGCTCTATTCAGCCGAGAAGAACAGCCTTGTGGGTCTATTTTCTATGGAGAGCAGGGGGGGAGCAGCGCTTCCGTCGCTGGGGTAGGCAATATGTTCATGTGAATGTAGCCTTAGTCTGTGTGTCTAAGGGGGTCTCTGTGAACCCTCAATAAGTTGACCTTCTACATTGGCGGATGGGTGAAGGCCACACAACCCCTTTTAATGTTTTTACCAATTTTCCTTTTGGCAGGATATGAAAATGTCGACAGCAATATGAGAAGTAAAGCAACACACGTGATCAAATGAAAGAGGAATTAATAAAGCGGAGACAAGAATCACAGCTCCACTTAACCAGCAACTTCAACAATTTGATAAACAACATAAGCAAATTGATGGCCGGATTAAAGAGAAAGTAAGAGTTGCATACATTTTATACATTTTTGCTATTTTTTTTTCTTTGAATTTCCATTTTCTGAAATTATGATATCTGACAAATAATTGTATTAGAAAGTAGTTACTAAGAAAGCAAATTTTGGTTATAGTTTTATTCCCTCCAAAAAGAGAGAAAAAAATGCCAAATATGTGTTGTGCTAAAGTCCCCAGGTTTGCCATGTCTATTAACCAAAAATGCCTATGCTATGTAAAGATCTTCTTGTCTGAAACCGATCAAAAACCAGGAGAGTCATACCTAATAACCTTAGAGTGGCTTTCCTGACTTCCAGTATACAGAATTCCCATGGATTATTCCCACTGTTATTGGTTATACTGGAAACCCTTCTGGCTCTGTCATATCGGTGAGGAGAAGTATTTGAATAGCTGTAAAGCATTATTCTACTGTTTTTATTTCTACAGATAGTTGAAATAAGGGAAACCTCAAAAATGCAAACAGAAGCAGGAGATTATAGAAGAAAAGATAAAGAGGTTAGTACATCCTATTTCAGTCTTAAGTTTATTTTCCTCAAACTAAACTTCTCTTCTTCAGTGAGCAGCATTTCTGAAAGCCTTTCAAAATCTAAACGCATAAAGATAAGACAAGGAGGCTAAAGCGTCTCTTTCATCCTAGAGCATGTTAAAGGGTTGTCCACTTTCAGAAAATAATTGTATGGTGTGTAATGAAAAGTTATTACAATTTTCCAATATATTTTCTCTATCCATTCCTCATGGTTTTCTAGATCTTTGCTTGCTGTCATTCTATAGAAAGCGTATTTTATACGTTTCCACTGGTTAGAAATCTGTCCATGGTCTTGTGATGGACATGCAGGTGCCGGAGCCATTAGCATCATAGAGAGTAATCAGAGCTGTGTGATAATTAAGTAATTAAAAGCTTTATTAAGGTACCTTATATATTTGCTGTCAGTGTGAGTACTGGATGGGAAGCGGCTAATACACTCCACAAGCAGAAAACAGGATAGAGAGGAGGGGATATGACAATTTTCTTTAATGCGTAACTGGAAAGATTGTAGGAAAAAAAAAACCGTTAAAGTTGCAATAACTGAAAACATTTTTCTTGTATACGTTGATTATCCTATCGCAGCAGTCTTTACCTTCTGCCTTGCATTCTGGTTACTAAGGCCCCAAACCTCAGGAAAAAGAGGGAGTGAGACTATGCAGTGTGCTCCTCAGTCTTTGCTCAGTGATTACAGGAGTTACTTTTTAATAAAAGTATATACCCTGGTTCCCAGAAAATAAGGCACAACCACTGCCCTAAAAATAAGACCTATTCCAATTGTTTTCACACTTAGAAATATAATTCCTCCCCTTAAAATATGACCTGTACATGGAAGTATCACAAAAACTGGTTTGAATTTGTGATGTACTGTAATAGCTGATTACTACACTAAGTTTTTAATTTTTTAATTGTATATTTTATTGTATTATGTATTGTATATACTCGGTAAAAGCCCGACCCACGTATAAGCGCGAGGCCCCTAATTTTGCCACAAAAACCTGGTAAACCTATTTTTTTTACTCAAGTATAATCCGAGTTTGGTTTTCAGCACATATTTTTTTTGTGCTGAAAAACTAGGCTTATACTCGAGTATATATGGTAATTTTAAGTGTAGTTACACTTAATTTCTTCAACTTTGAATGTAAGTTTATCATTGTTTTTTGTAAATAGATAGAAGATGTACAGCAGCACTTAAGAATGAGAAAAGATGAAGAATTAGACAGACAAAAGAGATTACAACATCCGTAAGATGATTGAGGACTGGCAAACGAGTTAAAGTCCATGACTAATCAGGACGTCTTCAACCAGAAATTGATTCCATTGGTCGGGAGCGTGTATTACCCAGGATGAAAAGTCAAATGTTGAAAGTGACTGAGTGACTTGCGAGGAGAAACAAACTTGGAGAGAGAAAAGAGAGGTTAGTCAGTGCTGTTTGTTGTATCTCTTCCAAGTGTTATAACCTGTTAACAGCATATTGTAGAAAATGTGATTTCCAACATCCTTTTTTATGTCCATTATGCCATTTCAAGATATCCCAGTTTAATCCATTTGCTATTAGAACAGTTTGGACATTTGTCGTCAGCACCTGGGGCAGAGCAATTCCCTTCTTTACTTTATCACCCAGACTTCTGAGAAGACACATTTCATGCTTATCTGATATAAAGGGGCTCCAAGCAGGATAGCAGGGTTTGTTGTTAGCCCTACACCTTGGTGCACCAACTTTCCACTAAAATTTATTTTCTCATAGGCATGTGTGCAGTTCTCTACAGCATGCGCAAGCAGAATTATAATGCTCTAGGAGTTGGTAGGACTCCCTTTACAATAAAATGTAATAATCCTATAATTTAACTGCTGCTATAAACCTTATAACATAGCATGACGTGTCTAAGGCCCCTTGAGTCTTCCTGATAACTTCTTACTGTAGAAATGAGTGTAATTAGTTTATTTGACCCTAAGAAACTTGCCTACATTTACCATTTCAGTTCAATGTTTTGTTAGCAATTTTCTCTTTGACTTGTGCTATGGCACCTATATGTAAAAATGAGGTGCTTACTTTTTTGGCTTTCTCCTGCAGATAAATCTAACAGAATTAAGCAGTTTGTAATCTGTTAATTTGAACGAAGAAAATTGCGAGGTTTGCGACCACATATATGCTGTTGTGTGGCTACGGAAAATGGAGATGCGTTTAAGAACGTGTGTTTGCCAATTATGCTTGAGGTGCGTATTTTGAGGGTATCTGTTAACAAATATCCTGTTGGAGGCATACATGAGAAGATAAAAACCATCAGTTGAGAATAGAGGTAGATTTATGCATTAATATATCCACTTATCACACTCAAATTACACTGTTTTAGTTCAACCAACGTATGCACAGGATCCAAGAAAAGGTATTAAAAGAGCAGTGCAATGCTTGTAACAATGCATGGGAATGTGGGCCTCCAAGTAAAATAAGAAAATGACTTATATCTTTAATGGCAGGAAAATAAGGGGGAATTTAAAGGGGTATTCCGGAATAGAACGTCTGACACAAAAACCCATGATGATCTAAATAAATGAATACAACAATAACTCAATGTCATAGTCACAAACGGAGCTAAAATAATATGATTTTATGTTTACAAACATTTATGGCTCTCTAAAGTAGGTGGAGTTTATCACTAAGATGGCGCCACTGGAACACTACAAAGTTCCATGATCCTTTAGTTCTCAGTAACTCCTCCTGCTCTTATGCTCTGCTAACAGTGATGATGTAACAGGTTTCTTGCTCTGTTACCATAGTAATAGTGTGTAACTGCCATCACCAAACACTGACCATACTGGATGCACTGCAAACCAACCGACATACAGCCAAACATAGTGGTGATTCCATGACCTGCCCAGGCAGTGAATGACATGTGATGTGTACATGTGACCAGCGCCATCTCTTTTCTGCGCGGACCGCGCTGAGGAAATTAACGGACTGATATAAGGCCGGTAGTCATTTTAATTCTTCATTACAGTCTAATCCACCAGCATTTTCTGCTAAGGGAGCAAAATTTTAATAACACTAATACACATTAGCTTAATTTTGAGTGCCCACTTGTATATGAATTATGCTGATTCCTGGAATACCCCTTTAATATTTATCTCACTGGCCACTTATTAGGTACAACACATGCTGGTACGGGTTGGACCCCCTTTTGCCTTCAGAACTGCCTCAATTCTTCGTGGCATAGATCAACAAGGTGCTGGAGAGCATCCTCAGAGATTTGGTCCATATTGACATGATGGGCATCACACAGTTGCCGCAGATTTGTCGGCCTGCACATCCATGAGCGAATCTCCGTTCCACCCACATCCCAAGATGCTCTATTGGATTGAGATCTGGTGACTGTGGAGGCATTTGAGTACAGTGAACTCATGTCATGTTCAAGAAACCAGTCTGAGATGATTCAGCTTTATGACAGGCGCATTATCCTGCTGAAAGTAGCCATCAGATGTTGGGTACATGTGGTCATAAAGGGATGGACATGGTCAGCAACATACTCAGGTAGGCTGTGGCGTTGCAACAATGCTCATGGTACCAAGGGGCCCAAAGAGTGCCAAGAAAATATTCCCCACACCATGACACCCACCACCACCACCAGCCTGAACCGTGTTGATACAAGGCAGGGATGGATCCATGCTTTCATGTTGTTGATGCCAAATTCGACCCTACCACACGATGCCGCGAGCAGAAATCGAGACTCATCAAAGCAGGCAACGTTTTTCCAATCTTCTACTGTCCATTTTCGATGAGCTTGTGCAAATTGTAGCTCAGTTTCCTGTTCTTAGCATGAAAGGAGTGGCACCGGTGTGGTCTTCTGCTGCTGTAGCCATCTTCTCAAAGTTCGAGTACTGTGCGTTTCAGAGATGCCTTCTGCCTACCTTGGTTTTAACGGGTGGCGATTTGAGTCACTGTTGCCTTTCTATCAGCTCGAACCAGTCTGCCATTCTCCTCTGACCTCGCATCAACAAGGCATTTCCGCCCACAGAACTGCCTCACTGGATGTGTTGTTTCTTCTTCGGACCATTCTCGTGAAACCTAGAGATGGTTGTGCGTGAAAAATCCCAGTAGATCAGCAGTTTCTGAAAATACTCAGGCCATCTCTGGCACCAGCACCATGCCACGTTCAAAGGACTGAAATCACTGGTCTTCCCCATACTGATGCTCGGTTTGTCGCCAGGAGATTGTCGCTCATGTGATTGGCTGATAGAAATTAAGTGTTAACGAGCAGTTGGACAGGTGTACCTTAGAAGGATAAAGTGGCCGGTGAGTGTATGTGCCTGGGGATCATTTATGTTAGAGAAAACAGTTCTTATTGCAAAGTAGACCAGGGCTAATGGGTGTTACCAGAGCCCCTCAGTGCTGCATATTCACAGGCTGTAACAATGAGCAGAGCAGGTCTCGCCCATCCCCTTCTTACTCCTTTATCCCTTTTCCCTCTGCCTGTGCAATCTAGCAGGGGGAGGGGGAGACCTGCTCATTGTAATAGCCCGTGAAGCTAAAGCTCTGGAAATGCCCAGCATAGCCCTACACAATTTTAAAAGTTGAGTTTTGAAGGAAGGAGTTATGGATAACAAATATAAGAAGATTACGACAGTCACAGTGCCTGGATCTATGAGTAAGTGCCCCTGGTTTATCATGCTTGGTTTTGATGGTAGATTTCCTTTAAATCTACCACATGGATTCAGTGCTTCTAAACCAAACACAATTATATGCTGGCTTGGGCCTCCTGAAACAGGATTAGTAATTTATTTTGCTTTTAAAAGCTTCGTGTTTTTTTTTTTTTTTTAAAAAAAAGGTCTTTAAAATTTATTCAAATGAGTCTTTGTGACCACCGGATCGAGTGAAGCACTTTGTTAGCGCTTCATCCACTCTACAGGAAAGGGGTTAGGAGGGTCTTGTTCAAAAGTGCTTTTATTTTTTTTCTCCTGCACAGGTTAATGTGAAAAACCACCAGCATGCCAAATATGTGGAAAATCACATTTCTATGAATGACATGAGAGCCTTTGTGTTTGAAAGCCAAGATGATATGGACATATTTTTGAAAGAGGTAGGGAAAGCAGATGATGACGACATTATATAGATTGAATGTTAATTTTTAATTCACATTAAGATTTAGGTTTATAATTATTGTTCCACAGTTCCTATATTGCTTATTGTACTCATCATTATTGAATTAAAAAAATAAAAGCAGCTAGTAACTTGTTTGACTGATGGTACTTTCATGCATGTTTTTGACTTTTATAGGTTAATCCTTACAGCACTCAGCCCTTTTGTTTTTGCATTTCTGTTTTTTTTACTCTACTCTTTCCAAAAGTAATAACTTTTTTTATTTTTACGTTTACAGAGATGTATATGGGCTTGCTATCTGTGGGACAAATTGTACTTTTTAGTGGTGTCATTAAACCCCTTACCGACAATCGCCGTAATAGTACAGCGCATGTTGGGTGCCGATACATGGAGAGGGCTCACGGGCTGAGCCCTCTCCTTAGCCATTAAAGGGGTATTCTCGTCTGAGTATTCACATTCAGTTTCATTAATCTTCCATATGTAAACATTTCTTCAATTAGATGTTATTAAAAATAATGTTCCTGTGTGCAGATAATTTCACATAAATGTAGCCATGTTGTCCCTTAGAAACGAGATAGCTTCCTCGGATACGGCCACCTCTGCTGAAGTGATTGCACAAAGGAACAAAAGGTTATTGTATATAAAATGTCCGGGAGTTACTACATGTCGCACAACCACCCTGTGGTAATGATTGCTGAATCCTGGCAGTCCGGCAGGACTCTATAGCACAAGTCTGGCCACCGCTGCCAGAGTGTGAGGTGGTCATATCCGAGGAAGCCATCTGGTTTCTAAGGGACAACATGACTACATTTATGAGAAATTATCTTCACACAGGAACATTTTTTTAAATAACAATTGAAGAAATGTTTACATAAAGCAAATGAATTTAATTAAATGTAAATGCCCAGATGGGAAAACCCCTTTAAGTCCTTGCTGCATATTGTAGCAAAGAGTTACCAGTAAGACCCGCGATCAGCGCCAGCACTGATTGCGTGTGTTACCCTGCCAATCACCGCCGGCAAAGCTGCAAGGGCGCCGCTATCTTGTCGGAGATTGTCGCTCCCCCTTGCTATGACAGCCTTGGCTGTCTCATTATAACCCATTCATTGCAATGTGCTATCAGCACATTGAAATGAATGAGGAAGAAAATCCCCATATACTGCCATACTGTATTATGGCAGTATATGGTAAGCTTGATCAGACAACCTAGGGTTAAAGTAAAAAATAAAAATTAAAAAAAGTTTTAAAAAACATAAAAATTCAAATCACCCCCCCTTTCCCTAGAAGTCTTATAAATAAACAGTAAAAATTATAAACACATATTGCCACATCCAAAAATGCTAGATCTATTAAAATATAATAACGTTTTTTCACTGCGTTTAACTCTGTAATACAAAATAGCACCCAAAGTCGAAAATAATACTTTTTTGCCATTTTGAAAAATTTCAATAAAAAGTGATAGACTGGTCATACAATTCTAAAAATAAGTCGCAAAAAATGATACCACCCACAGCTCTGTACACCAAAGCATGAAAAAGTTATTAGCGTACAGGTTTTAATTTTTAAACAAAGCACCAATACATGGTAAGTAGGTCTATTTAAAATACAATATTTATTAGATATGCCTTTAAATATTCCAATAACCCAAATGTTGGGCAAAACATTGCCAAAACAAATGGTAAAAACATTTTTTCATACTGTTGTCAACCGGGAGTTCCACCATATATTAAATCTGAGAAAAGAAAGTTGCGTCTTACCACTTCTGAAGACTCAGTATACGTATAGGGTAGTCGGTTTGTTACTCACAGGATCACAGGTACACAGCAGATGATAGTCCAATTCATCCTTCCAAATATATGGTTAGCTGTCTCTATGCCCCCTTGTATGTTGGTTGTATGTACCAAGTACTGACACCTATTCACACCCCGCACCCTTCCCGCCCTGACGCGTTTCTTCCTAATATCGGATTCTTCGGAGGGTCAAACCATGAGTGGATGCAACAAAAAGTATATAAATCAGATGCCCACCGGTGTGTGAGTCATCATGGGTTATAGGTAATAAGCGGGTTATGGGTGACACCTCGTCCAACAGGTATACCTGGTGTTGGTACCCTGTACTAGCTGCACTGATAGTATGATCGCTATCAAGGTGCAGCACCCAGGTATCATATAAATAGTAAATGCTGCACCCCCTTAGCCTCACACGCACCGTATCTCATCCACGTCGGTGTCCTCTGTGGCCGCATCACATGTGTGGTCGCATATTAATGACGTTTGAGGAGATGTGGTGTGACATGTATACGGTAGGGGTGCCATTTTATGCATACTTTTTTTTTTTCTCTAGGTTGTTAGGAGGTTCAGAATTTTTATTTTTTATTTTTTTTTTTTACAATTTTTTCAGACAGTGAAGGAGATGTGGACTGCTGACCCCTGTCCTCTGTGTGCTCTGCAGCTGAACTTCCCTTACTGTACATACTCATGTATGAGCCACGGCTCCTAATTTTACGACGAAAAAAGTGGGAAAAGACGGAGCCCGGTGGCTCAGTCTTCTTGACAGATGGCGGGTCTTCATATAGGGACAAAGGCCCCAGGCGTGCCTGCCCATACCACCTATATCAGAATCGCCATTATTGAGAGGCCTAAATAATAGTAAAATTATAATGTATTTGAGACTACGCCCCTCAATGCATGAAAAATCAACTTTAAAGGGAACCCGTCACCACATTTTTCACAAATACAGGTAGTGACAGGTTCTCATAGAACTAACTGACCCCTTTCTTTTAGCTAAAAATTGTTCCCCTTAGATTCCCATATTTTAAACTTTATAATTTTACCTGGTATCTAAACATGGCCACAGCGAGTCGAGGTGGGCGTGGCCTCCTCAGGCTGAATCCAGCAGCTCCTCTCCATCCTATCTCTGTATAAAGCTATAATGTCAAGTTACCAGGGTAACATCATTGCAGGTCCTATAGCTTTTGTAGCATTAGAAAACTATACACCAAACATTATACAGGCAGTCCCCGGGTTACATACAAGATAGGGTCTGTAGGTTTGTTCTTAAGTTGAATTTGTATGTAAGTCGGAACTGTATATTTTATCATTGTAATCCCAGATAGAACTTTTTTGGTCTCTGTGACAATTGGATTTTAAAAATGTTGGGTTGTCATAAGAACCAGGATTAACACTAAAGCTTCATTACAGACGCCTGTGATAACTGTTATAGCTGATTATTGTAGCCTAGGACTAAAGTACAGAAAATTACCAGAGGTCCGTTTGTAACTAGGGGTCGTATGTAACTCGAGTGTTCTTAAGTAGGGGACCGCCTGTATCTCACAAAATCGAATTCATGAATTCACAGCCAGCATGCATGAAGAGGAGTAGTCGTCTATGCAGGCTGCTGTGATTGTTTTATGTGGTCAGATATGTACATGGGATACAGTTTGCTAATTTTAAGTAGCTTAAGGACCTTTGAGGTTACCCTGGTCACATGACATTAGGCCACGCCCTTCGACTCCAAAGATGCATAGATACCAGGCAAGATTCTAACTGATTTTATGGGGTCTGAGGGAAACTATTTTTAACTAAAAACTAGGACTCTATAGAAACCTGCCACTACCCATATTTGTGAAAAACGTGGTGACAGGTTCCCTTTAAGAAGTGTGTTAACCCTTTAGATGTTTTAACAGGGTTTAAATCAAAATGGAGGTGTAATTTACAAAGTAATTTTTTTAGACAATACATTAATTTGGGTAAAAATTAAAGCATCCTTATGTATCTAATGATGAAAAGCTCCCAATATCTCCCGAGTATAAGGATCCCCCATATGTGGTGGTAATCCGCTGTATTGGAACACGGCCTGGCATAGAATAGAATGAGAACCATTCAGAGCAGATCTGCATTCTCACATTTTTAAATGGCTATTTAATGTTTATTCTTTTTTGTAATCTAAAAATAAGGGGGATTATTTTTTTATATGGATGAAATCCACTTTTCAGGTAGAGGGGTTCAATAGCTAATAGTTTTTATTCAATCAGATTTTATTAACTTTCTTGATGGTGGTTAAAAGAATCATGAATTCTTGTTTATGGTTTTTTATTTATTATTTTTATTGTATGCTGAACAGTCAGAAAAAATGTTTTATGTTTATTCTATGGTTCACCATGATTACAGTGATACATGCTTTAATAGCTATAAAAAAGCTATAAAAGCTTTTTTATAGTTAACTTGTTTTGCAGAATATAGAACTCATTTTGTGAGAAATTTGCTTGTTTTTGCATCACAATGTTTTAACATGACATTTTTTTTTATTTTTAGAGCTCTTACAGAGCTTGGTTTTTTTTTTTTTTTTTTTTTTCAAGCAAGCTTTACTTTTTCTTGGGGTAAATGTTACTTTTTGATGCCTTTTATTCTGTTTTTATGAGGTCAGATGTTGTGAAAATTTTCATAACTCTTGTGGACTTTTTTGTGTTTTTTTTTTTTTTATGGCATTCACCGTACAGGTTCAGTAACATTTTTATTTTATTTTATTGCATAAATTGTGACGGACATGGAGATGCCCAATCTGTAGTGTGTTTTTGCGATTTACACTTTAACTGTATATCAGGGTGCAGGAACTACGTCAAGGTGCGGGAAGGGGGTAAAATTAATTAATTGATGCTATACATATACCTAAAAATCAGAAACTAAATACAGAGCTGTATATGAGTGTTACCCTCAGAATTGAGTAAATAGTTTTATATAACCGTGTCTGCCGACATGAGAAAATAACAACCGTTTTCATATACTCAAATTTTGTCTTAATCTTCCTTCACTACGTTCAGGTCCGTGACAATCAGAGATTAAGAGTCAATGCAGTTTGTTCTCCTCAGGAGCCCATTGCAGATCAGAACCCATCAAAGCCAATCACGGAGTTACAGTAGGTTACCACTTATTTCTATTATGTATAAAGGAAAAACAAGTTGTAGGAATGGCTCACTGGTCTATCTGAACCACCATGCTCTGGAATCCACACTGCAAACGGCTTGCAAATGTTCTTTTTTTTTTTTTCTGGCAACGGTAGATAAAATTCACGGATCAACCTAACAAAAGTCCTGCATAAGAACGCGGATTCATCCAGTGACCGATGGGTTGATGGCAATTGTTTTATTGGAATTAATCTTTAGTCTCCTGCTTTTATCTATCTGCTCTTTACACATTTTAAAACAGGAAAAAAAAGAGCATAACAAGGATAGTGAAGCACGTTTTTCTTAATATTAACTTTCTAATATATTTTATTATCATCAGCACTATTAATTTAGTTACGTGCTTTTACATGCGTAGATATATTTTACCAAATTAAGGATGGACAAGAAGCCTACAACAGGCTGCAGGAGGGTATGGGTTGTGTAGTTAAAAACAAAATGCTAAAATATTGTACGATGGCGATAAAAACGTACTTCTAAATGGTTGTGTTTCATTGCAGATAACCCAAGATGTTCTTCATATTGTCTTGATTTGATTTGTATTTTGTGTAAGTATTTGTAAGCCATTACCAGGAATGGTCCAATACCTGAAACAGATACAGATTATTCCATTAACCTAAACTCTGTAAAGGTTCCACTTCTGGTATTAGCTTATAAATACTAATGTAAAATGCTGATTAAATTGTGCAGATACTTGCACAAAATGGAAACTGAATAGGACAAATCTGTATATTATTAAAGAGAACCCGTAAGGCAAAATAACCCCGTAAACTAAATATATTTTCATAAGCTGCCTTTAGAGAGCATTGCCTCTATCCCTTCATTGTCCCTCTACATGCCTGTAAACCTAAGCAATGAGGTCCTAAGGCTGTATGCAAATGACCTGTGAAATGTCCAATGAGTCATTAGCATATTCAAGCTGTCCGGCTTATTCATAAGTGGGAGGTACCAGCCACACCCCCAGTGCATGACTGACAGCCTGTATAATGGTGTGAGGCTGTAGAATGATGTGCTTCCTGGTGCTGGTGTGTGTATAGGAGAGATACAACAGCTCCAGGCAGCCATGTTATAGCAGAACATGTCAGGTACTTGTGTAGCTGATGTCTGTGTATTAGGAGGATGCAGCACGTCAGCAGATGCAGCACAGACACTAACAATGCTTTACTATACATTACACACAGACTTGAGCAGGGGGAGGAGAGGGGAGAAGTAAATGAGGCTGGTCACATGGCCAGAGGCAGGGATGTCCCCCCTGTTACATTATAAAGAAAAGATGATTTTGCTATGATTAATGTATGAATTGACTAGATTAAGGCTGTGATGGGATCCTGCTCCAACAGGGAGAGGTGACAGGACAAGTGACACAGACCTGATGACAGGTGTCCTTTAAGTAGACATTGTGCATGTATGCATTGCTAAAAAAACGCTGCATTGATTATTTACTGGTTACTTTTTTGCAGGCAATATGGCTTTTTCTCTTATTTAAGAGAATTATTTGATGCTCCGTATCCAGTGATGAATTACTTGGTGTCCCAATATATGGTTCATAATGTACCTGTGGGCACAGAAAGGACCAGACATATGATAGAAAGAGTAAGTAAACTGTACAAAGGATTACTTGCATCTTAATGTAGATTGATTTAACGGGGCATTCCAGGACTGTTCCTGTTCCCAAGGGCTCATTCACACGGCCTCATTGGGAGCTGTGATCTGGTCACATGATTTGCGACCAGATCACAGCCCCCATAGATTTCAATGGCTCCAGGTCACGGCCCTGTGAGCACACGGTGCATCACTGCACTGTGACTGTGTCTGCTGAGGAGGGGTGACGAGTCCGAATGAGCACACGGCTGTGTGAATGAGACCTTAGGATGGGGGGTCATCAATATCAGATTCTTGAGGGCAAGCAATTTTGATCACCTGCAGCGCTGTAAAGGTGTGATACTAATAACAGCCACTATTTATTGTATGCTGCTGGATTGTTAAACTGTGGCAACGCCTAAGCACCTGTTTGAACATCTTCTGACAGCTAATTTTGAAGTTTTATAAAAATAATGTATTATATGTTTGTGGAGTCTGAGTCGGTCCATTTTATCATGACTTCGGCTCCACCAAAATTGTCACAGACTGCAACAACTCCAACTTCAACTCCATAGTCTTGTTTCAACTACCCACAGCTCTGATCTTTAATGTATCCAGATTAAAAGGAGGCTTTGTTTAGGAGAGATGATAACAAGTTGCCTGAGTAACAAGTTGTCCTGAATAAGGATTTTCTCATTTAGATGTGGTCTGGGCCCCTCGCCCGTCGGAGGATTGGGTGTTCAGTGACCCTGTTCACCACTTTTCCACTTATTTGCTCAATGGACAAAGAGTTAATTTTTTGTATGCAATGAGTACCTTTTTAAAGGCTACTAAGGGCATCAATGCAGACACTCCTATCTTTGGTTCTATAGAAACATGCTTTTGCTATCATATTAAAGATAAGAATCTCATCTTTGAGCTGACATTCCCAAATCTGTGGGGAGATTTATAAGAAGCTCCGCTTTAAAATCCTATATCGGGTTATAAAACGAAAGCTGGGCTCTGGTTGGTTGCTATGGGTAACTTGAACAGTTTTCCTCTCTGACACTTCTGATAAATCTCCCTCTCTGTCTTTAACCCCTTTCCCAAATGCAACATTCTATTACAGCATAGTATTGGGAAGGGTGTATGGAGAGAGTTTATGGGAGGAGATCACTCCATACTGGGTGAGTCCATGCTGCATATTGTAGCTAACATCTTTGATTAATGCTAGCACCAATCATGAGGTCATGATTATATATACAACATATATTGCAAGTCCGTATTAGAATTTGGTATCTAAATCTACTGAAACAAAGTATAAAGGAGCTACCTTATTTACTCGAGTATAAGCCTAGTTTTTCAGCACAAAAAATGTGCTGAAAACCTCAAACTCGGCTTATACTTGAGTCCAAAAAATAAATATATCTAAACTCACCTTTCCGGTGACCCCTGTATATCTTCTGTGCGATCTGTCCGGCAGCGGCGGCAGGCTATATACACTGCATTTCCCACCCTCGGCTTATACTCAAGTCAATAGGTTTTCCTGTATTTTGTGGTAAAATTAGGGGCCTCGGCTTATACTCGGGTCGGCTTATACTCGAGTATATACAGTATGTCTTTTTGAGTGGACAGTGAAAGTTTTAAAAATAGAGTTTTTGTTGCCAATTTTTTTTTTTCCCCAATTTTTTTTTCCAGCCTCCCAGTACACTACACAGATTTTATGGGGCCAATAGGAAGCATTGGCTTTTGGAATGCAGGATTTACTTTCTATATGGTATATTAATAAGCCATCCTGGTGGTTTGATAAGCAACTAGATGGCAACTAGTAAATAAAATATATATCAATTTTTTGCTATGAATTTATTAATGTGTAGTGCATTTAAATTTTCATCCACTACATTTATCAAATCCCAAAATTCCACATGTAGTAATTAAAGGCGAACATTACTTGGATACGTTTTCTCCAGCGACTCTTAGGACATATTCACAGTACCAGACCTGCCTAGTTTGTGGGAGTATGATTTCATTTTCCCATATAGGACATAGTACCCATGGCAGTGTTCACTGCCTTTCAGTAATAATAGTAGTAAGAATAGAAGTTATTATGGAACAAAGTAAATTGTAGGCCCTTCAGTCGAAACACAATATGTTGCTACTGTACCATTTTCCTGCAAGAACACCTTTTATTTTGGTGTACAGAATCTAGTCCTCACAACATGAGTTGTTCCAACAACTGTATTACCTGTGTTTTGTTTAAATGACTGAAAGAATCTATCTTTTATTTTTTCATATTGTAATAAGTTTGATGTTGGCGATCCTGTATCATATATGATGGACCTAATTTCAATGACTTCCTGATATTATACAGTGGGGCACATTTGTTAAGGGCTTTACACCAGTTTTGTGACGGACTTTGGAGTTTCTTTTAGATGTACAGGTGTTTAAGAAATGTCTGCACCACAAATGTGTCACTGCACGTGACTGTTTTGTGGCGCAGCTGCACTAGCCACCATGCGACACAAATTACATGCTTTCCAGTGCTGTTGGACCGTGCGCCAGATTTAACATGCAAAGTCTGTTGCACGCCCTATGTTAAATATGCACCACAAAAAAGTTGGTGAACTCTGTCAGGCCAGTGCAGGAAAGCGACAGATTCATGATTTCTGGCTCACTTTCTTAATGAATCTGGCGCACCCAGCATTACACACAGACCGAGCACTTTTAGTGCAGTTTCCTACATTCTTAGTAAATGTACCCCAGTGTCAATTTTTCTTCTGCATAGTTCCTTCCATATTTGAAGCAGAGTAGTGGCAATAATCCATGGGTTGTTTCATCGTTTTCTTTTTAGGTCATCAAGGAAACGGGACTGAGACAGATGTACACGGCAGAAGAAAGATATGTAACAAAAGTATCTGCATATACCAACAATGTTATCTCGAGCAATATCTCCTTGAAACCTGCCCAGTTTCTAACAGTTGCTGTGGATCCAGAGGAAAGAAGGCAAGCAGTTGAACAGTATAAGGTAAAATAAAAATACCTAAGTGAATGCTATAACATAATACATTATAGGACATCTCTTTCTCATTTGCTTGTTTCTTGATGCACTTATCGGAATAGTTTTTGGTGCATAAAGAAACCGCATAAATGAGAAGAATTAACGCCTCTCGCTTGATATCACCTCTGGGAGCATGGGGGAGAGGGCTTTGGTGGTGTGCATAATTAGCAGCCCAGAGCGCCGGGCTGCTAATTATGACTTTCTTTTTAGGTGATATCAAGACTAGCAACAGACAGAACTTGGATTTTGTTGTTGTCGCGGCTTACAAATCGAATATCGATATTTTTTTTTTTTTCCCACATGTGGCCGTGACTTGTTTTATGGGGGCACAGCGAGG